>CM065813.1:10852356-11385000 GCA_033398695.1 Orobanche coerulescens | reverse complement strand
AATATATGTATATTTATAGATATAGACACGTAATATTAAGAATATATCTATACACGTATTATGCAGTCAAATAGGTCTCTTATGCCGCACTATAATTATTAGTTCAACGTGAATTTAATTTAATTCAAGTTGCTTTAAGCATCTCACTTTGATTTAATTAAAGTTATTAATGTGTCATGCTTTAATTGGTTAAATATGCATAAATATAACAAATTTACATATAAATGTGCAACAAAATAAATTACAGCATGTAAAATTACGCACGTTGCAAATAGTAGGGTTTTTAGGATTACCTTGCTGGAAAGACACGATTCTTTTCTAGGACATACTTTCGATTTTTTTTTTTGATGATATTGCATTCGTCGTTCTGATTTCCCGCTAAAATCCATATTAAAAGTCATTGATTTCTCTCTGAAGTGAAGTAAAATGGATTCCCTTACTTCGTGATTTGGGGGAAAAAAATCTTTTTTTTTCTAATTGGGTCGGCTGGACAGCGGGTCGGGCCAGAAAATATCTGGTCACTTCTCATGATTCTGCATCACGGGCCGGGCTAGTTATTAGGACAGGCTGTGCAGACAAGAGTCGGAACCGGGTTGGGGGTTGGGTTCCTGGGCTTCAATAACCGTAGCGGGTGGACGGGCTTTGTTCTGACTGAACTTGGTCTGAAGCTGAGTGTTGACCTCGTCGAAAGTGCGGCGGAGGGTGGCGAACTCCTTGCGAGCCTCGTCGGGAACCAGCAGCTTTGCCATACTATCCCAGTCAATGGTCCTTCTAGCCTTGAATGCCACGTCAACCGCCTTCTTCCCGGCTCCGCTCATCTTTCTCTCTGTACTTCTTCGGATTAAACTGATGAACAGATCCAACAGGCGATTGCAATATGTGAGTGACAAGAAAACAGACGTAGGGCTGGTGCCGGGCAGTCGGGATTGCTCCGGATGGAGGGGGGCGACTGACCAGATCGGGGAAGGAGATGTAGGTCGTCGGTCAGTGAAAAAGATGACCGGTGACGGCTAGGTTTTTTTTTTTTGGGGAAAATCCGATTTTTCGTTTTTTTTTCGGAATTTTTGCAGGGAATCGGGAGGGATTTTTCAGAAAATCGGGAAAAAAATTCAGAATTTTCGGACGAAATTTTTTTTCTTGTTCAGTTAGTAGACTACGTGCTGATAACGTGTTGAAGGGAAAATAACTGAGACAGAAAATAGGGCAAAAGATGTTGTTGTTGTACTATTCCATTGATGAGCTCCCTTTAAATAGGGAGAAATACATACAAGCAGGCCTTAGCCAAACGCTAACTAGGAAAGCCCGTAAACTAACAGACTTAGGCACACAATGGGTATTATTCCTTTAACAATTTAAAGTTTGTTACCCAATATTAAGGTGTCGAAATGTTGAAGGAGATATGAGTCAATTAGGTGATAACGCAAACTCAAACATACAGGTAGGATCGGGATGGTTTGGTTTCCTCGAAAAAAAATTCGAACCGAAAATCAAATTTTATTATGTAATTCGTGTTCGGTTACTAGTTTTTTTCTTTAAGAACCGAAGTAATTTTCTCAAAGAGTCGAAATCAGTGTCAGTCCTCACTATAGGTCCACAAGGCCCAGGCCGAAAACCCCAATATTGACAAGCCCCTATATCTCGATAAAAAATTATATTATACCCAGTTTCTAAAAAAAAAATACAAATATTGAACTTAAGTTAACTAGATTAATGTGAATGTATTTCCAAACTCTACTCTCTACTCATAAATTATATATTATTATGAGTTTTCATATTTTTTAATTTTAATATATTATTATGAGTTCCAAATAATTTGGCCTATAGTTCCCAACTTATGAGGGCAGGCACTGACCGAAATACCCGAACCGAAGTTTATATTTCAAATTTCTCAAAAAGAATCGAAAAAATTGAATTTTTTATCGGTTACTTTAGTTATTTTCTAATTTGTCTGAGGAAGTGATAGTGAATTAGGGTGTATTAGTTTATATAGTATGTTAAAAAATAGAAATAAAAGTAGCTATAAGAAATATAGTAGGACTTATATTTCGGATATTACGAGTTATAATATATTTTTCGGTTATTGACATTAACTTCGATTATTAAGGTTATTGAAATTTGGAAGTTATAATAACTGATTTCGAACCCGAAGTTTATTTCAGGAACTGAACCCCAAAATGAAACGGAGCAAGCGAACAAAAGTAAAATCGAATGATGCAAGGAATCTTAAATTTGTAACTTGCATATTGTTATCCGAATGTAGCAATTGCTTATAGAATTTTGCTGACGGTGTTAGTGACTGTAACATCGAGTGGCGGTGCCAATTGATTATTTTAGGTATTTTGAATTATTTTTAAAGTTAGAATAGTAATTGAGCCATCAAGAAGACACCTCGTGGAAATTCGGACTTGAAGACAAGCTGCAACAGATTACACTGGTGGTCAAGTGCCAACCCAATTTCAGGAATTATTATACCTTGGGGGTGCAGAGAGCGATCAAGGGAAGAAACGAGAAGACATCGGTAGAAGAAGAACTACTTTTCCTCGTTTTGAAACTAATCTAACGCGTCGAAATTCGACACCAAATCATACTATATTGTAAACAATATTGTAATTTATAAGTATAAATGAAGTAAATAAATAATATTTAACTAGAGTTCAATCATCCAAAGTCGTTTACCGCGACGAATGATAATAAAACAAGATAATAAAGTTATGACTTGATCACTATACCTCGTTTAGAATTTATATAATAAGGTTAGGATTTTGTCACTATAACTCGTTTAAAGTTTATATATTTGTATTCATCTCAAACCCAATTAAAGGATGACTTAGTATCCGCTTTTATTCTAAACTCATATAATAATACCGAAAATGATTAGTATAAGGTTCAATCACTCAAAACCCTTTAAGATTTATATACCCATACTCGTATCAAATCAGATTGAAAGGTAATTTTACCACTCGTTGACATCCATATCCATATAGTAGAATTCGTTAATTATCCAAATTCATCTAAATTTATAAAATATATAAATAATCAAAATTATAAGTTGTTACAATAATTAGATATCCATCTCGATAAAAACTCAAAAATTAAAAATAAACAATATTAATGATAAAAGATTAACAATTAAATTTGATACTAATTTGGAAATAATATAATCTACAAAAATCCATTTATTTACTTGTATCCGTCCCAAACCTGGTTAAAATCTGAGTTTATTACTAATTTCGTCTAAGACCGATATAATAATACCGATTAATTATCTGAACTCGTTTAATTTTATAAAATATTTAATGACCTCAAATTGTAAATACATGTATGGATTATTTTTTGTTTCAGAATATAGATTTGAAAAAAATAGGTATAAGAGATTTTTTACGAAAAAAATACTAATTATCTGAACTCATTTAAGTTTATTAAATATCTAATTACCTTAAATGGAAAATAAAAGTTTAGATTAACTTTTTGAGTACAAAATGTTGATTTCGGAAAAAACTAATAGGTGAGCTTTTATCAAGAAAGACTTGCGTACTTGATTCAAAATGATAATTTTATCTTAAAATAACCAACAATTATATCTTTACCATACAAAGATACTTATCATCTGCATACAAAAGTTATTTACAACTAATTTAATATTTAACAACTATTAATATTAATCTATATCCAAATATTTGAATGATGACAATTCTTAGATGATTAAGATTTTTGTATTCTCAACGTATTATTCAATAAATTCACCATATTGATTAGAATTGTTAACCAACTTGTTGTGCGGCATTTAAACACGCCTCGAAGGCGATCGTCATAGCAGTCGGGAAGTCTACCATGAGGGATATGCTCGGGGCAAACACCCTGAACTCGGCACCCACGGCGGGTCCCAGTTTTGTTGATTGGCGATCGTCTTTTGTTGATTAGGCGATCGTCCTTTGTCGATTGGCGATCGTCTCGTGCCACGTATTAATCTGAGATCCGTCAGAAGTCACCAAAGCCCAAATCTCGGGCTGGGACCCGCGTGCAGATCTCAAAAGGTGCTGACAGACAAGATCGGTGCCCACTGCCTGTCACCTACTTCACCTACCAACAGGGCCGCAGACCTGCGAAAATCTTGTGAGACAAGACCTGTGCTCACAGTCTGTCACCAACTTCACCTACCAACAGTACCGCCGAAAAGGTGGGTGACAGCGGCTCAGGGCGCATGCGAGTTCCCCGTCAGACCGTACAGCCGGCTGTCAGTAACAACCGCGGACTTTAAGGAAAGAGCCCCACGCGACGAGACGATCGGCCATCTTATTATAATATAAATAACGACGATCGCTGCGATCGGCGAGGCCCCCAGGAACTTGGTCTGCTATAAATAGAAGGTCCATAACACGGAACAAGGATTGCGAAATACGACAAACAAGAGAGAGAAAAGAGAAAGACATTCTCACGGTTAGAACACCCATAGCAAGAATTCACGAACTCCATATCGATTCTTAGGCATTCTATACGCTCCACAGCTTAGAAAACTAGAATCCTTTACACTCTTTGTGATAGATTCTAACATTAATATTTGTACTCAACCGTATACTTATTAATAAAATCTCGCGAGAGCATTCAAGCCCGGGATTAACAACCCCGGCAAATCTTGTGTCATTTAATTTCTCACGGACGTGCTCCCGCACTTGTTGGTTACTCGATCATTCCAGCAACATTATCTTCGGATAATATTTTGGGTAACAACAATTGGCGCTAGAAGGAGGGCGGCCCCCTCTTACCTTCACTTTTATTCCGATCGTCTCGTAGAACACTCGTTGTTCTCCGGACTCACACTTGAAGAAACACTCACTGTTCTTCGAAAGAAACAAACCTCCAGAAAAATGACGTCTGCTACAACTTCCAAGAGAGCCACCCTGAGATCCGCCGGAAATATCATTCCGACACGAACAGAATCCCAGCCCGCGACAGAAGGCGACCGCGGCGACGCTAGATCCTCACTCCCGCCCCCAAGGGACGGCCCTAGTCTCTCACTCGATCAGTTCCAGACCGCGGAACAGATTGAGGAGGCCATAGCCGTCCTCAGGGAGCGACGGATTGCATGCGACTCGCCCACCATCACTCACAACCATCCGCCGAAATGGCAAGCGAAGCTCAAGGGATATATGTTGAGAAATCAACGAAAACCCGAGCCGCAATCAAAGGCTCTCGTTAGGCGGGGCGACTCCGTCTTGGCCGCCTAGGGAGTGATCCCTCGTGGCGAAGCGGTCAGTCGGGCCCGAGTCGGGAGGCATCGGAGTCCGAATCCTTCACCGGGAGTTCGGCATATCCGACTCCCGGAAGACAGGCCGGTCGACAGGCCCCCACTCGCCCGAGAAATGAGTCTGCGGGCGAGAGAACTCGTCATCCACCATGGGGGCGAGATCGGTACATGATCGCCTCGGCTCGCGCTCCGTGCTTGATCGGCGAGCTGTCAGGCCACGGCGATGGCCGCAATGCGGCGCCGGCTCGGCGAAATGAAGGCGCTACTAGACACTGGGGCGGGCGCCGGAGATCGATCTCTGGACCAAGTGAACCACTCGCGGTCCGGATCGAGCTCGCCCGGTTCAACCAACAATCGCTCCCCCACAGACACCTCTATATGAGGAAGATCGGACCCGGAGACCCACTTAAGCAAATTCGGATCTATATGACCGGATGCGGAGCATCGAATGCGGCGAAATGTCGGATGTTCCCGCTAACTCTGGCGACCTCGCCCACGGATGGTACATCTCACTTGCCTCCTCGCTCAATCAATTGCTTGAGAAGTTGGCGAACGACTTTACGTCGTACATCGCCGCCAAAGTCGCTCGCTGAAGGCCCCACCGCATGATGAAAATCAAGCGGGGAAGGGCGAGCGGATGCAGATTACATCGGCCAGGTGGGCGAGATAGTCCTCACCGGTGAACCCATTAGCGGCGAGCTCGCCTCTATTCATCTGGGGATTCTACGGCCACTCACCCATGTTCGGGCATCTCACAAAGGATATCCCCGACCTACTCGGTCTTCGCGTCGAGCCACCGATTTCTGGCCGGGCGGAGGATGCTCTCCCTCCGTTTAGATGAGGAACCCAGGAGAGGGAGGATGCCATCCCATGTTCGAAGAAGGCGATCGCCAAGCCCGAAGGCGGTCGCAAAGCCGCTGGCGAATTCAAAGCTTTCGGTGATGTAGAGGTTCACCTCCTCCACAACCTCAACTTGTCTCCGGCCCACATCTTCAACGCAATTAAGGGCGGGAGTGGCTTTCCAAACCGAAGCCAATAAGGGACCACGGTCATCTAGACCGTAGCAAGTTCTGTGCCTATCACAAAAGTCCCGCCACAACACCGGCCAATGCCGCGACCTCCTCGAGCAACTCAGCGGCTGTTCGAAGAAGGCAAATTACATAACCAGGTCACCAAGCCACAACCTCGACCAGAGAGGACCGGAGGGCGCGTGCGCCGTCTGTTCGAATGGACGCCTCCCATTCCGGTCGCCTGGATCGAACACGTGCCAGAGCATTCCGATGAATCGATTCCTCCGATCAACCCCGTGGTCGGATTAATATGCTCCAAGCGGGAGGTGGGAGCCTCGGGGCCTTTCCCGGTTTCCACCGCGTCAAGCAGAAGCGGAAGGCCGGGCGAGGGCATTCGCCGGAATCCATATTGTGGTGCCCCCAGGCCGACCATCGCTAAACGCGCTCATCACCTTCTCCAGTAAAGACAGGGAGGGGGTACAATGCCCCAAAGAGGATGCATTGGTGATCTCTGCTGTATCACGGGAAGGCGGTCGGCCGCGTCTTTGGTCGACAACGGGAGCTTCGCAATATCATATTCAAAACTCTGGATCGGCTCGAAACGACCAAATTCATCAAGCCATTTGACACCGTGCTCCAAGGATTCGGCGACAGCCTTGTCGAGCCTATGAGAGGATCAAGCTCTCCGTCGGTGATATGCATTTACGATCCCAAGGTTAGGATCACTAGGAACCTTAATTTTGTAATCATAGATAGACCCGGCATCTATAATGGGTTCCTAGGTCGTCCATTCTTAGAAACCTTTGAGGCGGTCGCTTCGTCCTTCTTTTATTGTATCAAATTCCCACCGCCGATGGGACGGTCGGCCTTTGTAAAGGGGACCACTAATGGCAAAGAGATGTTTAAATTACTCTGTCGTAAGCTTGTTTTCAATACTTCCCGATATGTGTAACGTTGAAGCGATCGGCGATCGACCCATGGAGATCGGCGAACCAAACACATCGTATCAACCCAACTCGGAGGGCGGCATCTCGGATCGATTAACGGGCGACATCGAGCCAAGGGTCGGTTTCGAGCCGAGTCTCGGCGTCGATCCAAGGATCGAGTCCGGAAATCGTTCCAAGCAAGAAGCGGCCGTCCCCATCGAAGAGTTGGAGAGTATAGCCATAGATCCGGTTCGTCGAGCAGGAAGTGCGGTCGGCGCAAGCATCGACCTCGCAGCGAAAGGAGATCTGGTCAATTTACTACGTAAGAACATCGGAGTTTTAGCACAGTCGCACCAAGATATGGTCGGCATAAGTCCCGAGCACGCTTGCCATTATCGAAGATCGACCGGCGATGAAGCCTGTTCATCAAAAACGTAGGAAATTCGCCGAAAAATCTGTGGCGCTCGACATAGAGGTCCAAAAGTTGCTCGACAACAAGTTAATCGGGGTAGCTACGGACGACCCACAATGGGTCGCTAACGCGGTACTCGTCAAGAAGCCGACTGGTTCTGGAGGTTATGCATTGACTTCACCGACCTCAACGCGGCTTGTCCGAAAGATCACTTTCCGATGCCTCATATTGACCACTTGGTCGATAATGCTGCAGTGCGAAATGATGTCGTTTATGGATGCCTTCGCGGATATCATCAAATCCCAATGGCGGAGAAAGACATAAAACACACATCTTTCCACACGGAAAAAGACATGTACTTTTGGAGTCGGATGCCGTTCGGCTTGAAGAATGCGGGGCGACCTACCGGCGCACAGTCAACGGGATGTTTGCTAATCGGATCGGCAAGACCATGGAGGTCTACATCGGCGACATAGTGGTCAAAAGCCTCAAAAGGAAGATCACCTCAATGATCTCGCGAGACATTCGCCATCCTCGAAAAGTTCAACATGAAGCTAAACCCCAAGAAATGCAACTTTGGGGTGGGCTCAGGAAATTCACAGGACACATTGTCGGCCGAGGGGGATCGGCGAATCCCACCAAGATACGGGCGATCCTCGACATGCAGGAACCTCGGAACATCAAGCGGTACAACGCCTCACGGGTTGTCTTGCCGCCCTCAACCGCTTCATATCTCGGCTCGCGATAAAAGCAAGCCTTTCTTCGCGACCATCAAAAACAAAAAGTTCGCATGGACGAGGGAGAGTCGGATGGCGTTCACCAAAATAAAGGAATATTTATCAACCCCGAGATCCTGGCAAAGCCGATCCCAGGAGAAATTATTCCTTTACCTAGCGGCCTCGGGGGTCGCGGCGAGTGCGGTCTTGGTGCGGCGGAGGACAAGTCCATCTGCCGATCTACTATGTCGATCAGCGCTCCACGGCCTGAAACACGCTATACACCTTTGGAGAAGATCGCCTACGCTCTAGTCATGAGTGTCCGTAAGCTAAGAGCCTATTTTTTCGACCATCAAGTGGAGGTTTTGACAACTCTCCCTCTAAGGCAAGTTCTACATCGACCGGACACCAACGGGAGACTCCTCAAATGGTCTCTAGAGATCGCCCAATACGGCATCACGTACGCTCCGCGCACGGCGATCAAGGGCCAAGCTCTGGCGGACTTCGTGGTGGAGTTAACATTCCCTCACAGTCCGACCCATGTCGGTCGACCTGCCTGGAAGCTGTACGTTGACGGTTCGGCGACCAACTCGCGATCAGGGGCAGGGATCGTCCTCATTAGCCCCAACGGACAAAGCTTCACAAATGCCGTGCGTTTCGGGTTTCGAGCGACCAACAATGAAGCCGAATACGAGGCCTTGGTAGGCGGGCTCGACCTGGCTCTCGCCCTAGACGTTCGTCGCCTCCATATCTTCATGGACTCCCTCCTGGTCGTGAACCAAGTCAAAGGAGAATATGAGGCACGTGGCGAACAGATGATCAAATACCAAGAGCTGGTCGCCGAGATATGCACGAAATTTGAAGAAGTACAAATCGAACAAGTCCCGAGAGAGCACAACTCTCAGGCCGATGCCCTATCCAAGCTAGCATCGTCGGATGGGGCAGCCGATTTCTCTAATATCCAAATTACAAAGTCGAAAGGCCGGCAATCGAAAGAAACACGGTGGCCACGATTTGCCGTTGCCGAAGAAATTTGGATGACTCCGTTCATCACATACTTAAAGGGCGGGACGGTCCACGGCGGCCGTGTCAAAGCTCGCCAACTCCGGCTCGGCGACCAGATACACCCTGCTGGACGATCGTCTCTACAAGCGAGCTTTCAGCCTTCCCCTCCTCAAGTGTATTACACCGGAGGAAGGACAGCTCGTTTTAGCCGAGATCCACGACGGAATCTGCGGAAATCACGCTGGTGGACGAGCTCTCATCCATAAGACAACCAGGCAAGGTTTTTTCTGGCCGTCACTTCAGAAGGATGCGATCGCCTATGCCAGGTCGTGTCATAGATGCCAAATAATGGGACCAAGTATTAAAATCTCCCCCGAGCAGCTCACCTCAATGTACAGCCCATGGCCGTTCGCCCAATGGGGCATCGACCTTATAGGTCCCCTACCAACGGCTCCAGGAGGCTGTAAGTTCGCCATCGTCGGGGTCGACTATTTCACAAAATGGGCAGAGGCCGAACCGCTAAACAAGATCGGCCAAGAGCAAGTGATCAAGTTCATCTGGAGAAACATCATATGCCGGTTCGGTCTACCCCAGGCCATCATCTCCGACAATGGAAAGCAGTTCGACGGCTTAGAAGTCATGCAATTCTGTGATAAGTGGGAATCAAAAGGTTGTTCTCGGCTCCCTATCACCCTCGGACGAGCAGGCGAGTAGAGGCGGTGAACAAGATCCTCAAACACACAATTAAAGCACGACTCGAATCCAGGCTAGGACGATGGGCGGCGAGCTCCCAGGCGTTTGTGGTCTTAGAACAACGACCCGCATTCGGCCAGGCGAAACCCCATTCGCCCTCGCCTTGAACGAAGCGGTGATTCCCTCGGAGATCGCCGTCCTCGGCCATCGAACCGAGCAAGAGATGACGATCGATAATGATGTGGCCGGCGGATCGACCTCGACATGCTCGAAGAACGTCGTGACCTCGGAGATGAAGAACACTATCCACAAAAGGAGATCCGAAAAGTTCTTCAATTCGAAGGTCGGGAAAGGCGGTTTCAAGTGGGCGATCTCGTCCTCAAAGATCCAAACCCACACAGTGTCTTTGGACCAAGTTGGGAAGGCCCCTTGAGAATATCGAAATGGTGACTAAGGGAGCCTACGAGTGGAACACCCACGGTACTCGGACCGGTATCCACAGGATTTGTACATCTGAAGAAATACTATCAATGATAACTTTGTATTCATTTCCAACTACCAAATGTACATGGAACATAATGAAATATTTTTGTTCTCTATCCCATCTATTCTGGCGATCGCCCCACAAGCATGTTACATACCGTCGAGGATCGTCGTTCAAAGAATGACAATCCGAGGTAGAAAACAATACAGCCATGGCACTGGAGGTCGATGGAACCAACAGCTTCGCCCAGGCAAGGTTCCTTCGAGCTTAGATCGCCCGCCCTTCGTTTGGATACGAGGCCGGCGTAGCCGAAGGACCCTCCAAAACTAATCAGTGGACACGATCGCCCTCCCTCAATGGTCCATCATCTAACTTGGTGAACCCGGACAATGCGACGTGCCACCACCCCCGTCTCAACGTACACCGTCGAGGGTCGCCATCTTCATGGCGAGCCGAGGTGGAAGCAGAGCTGACAAGCCGCGGGCGTGGAGTCGAATAAACCGACGACGCCCCGCGCAAGGTTTCCTCCAGACCAAGATCGCCCACCTTTCGTTTTAACACAAGGCAGGCGTAGTCTATCGGAGGACCCTCACAAAAAGTGAGTCGCGGGATACACAACATCCCTCGCACGCAAAGACTCGATAAGGGAGGCCGATCCATCGAACACCCCAACCATACATAATTCGTCAGAACCGAAGGCGAAGATAGCCCGCCGGACGACCTAGTTTTTGTTTCCTTACTTACAATAAGTAAACAAAAAAAAAGGGGCAGAGATGGGTCGAGCTAATCCCAAACACGATCGAACAAAAGGAACCACACACGATCGGCCTCACTCAAACACATCCGCTCAAATACGCGCAGGACGATCGAAGTCGTCCAACAAAAAACTACAAGTAAGAATTCCGATTCAAAACATATCGATACGTTCAACACTCAGACAATCGATCGGATGAACAAAACGTCGAAAGCAATCATACACATATTTGTAAAGTTGCACGCAAACATTCAAAGGCGATCGTATGAAAAGAAGAACACTTTATTCTTGACGCAAGTTTAGTACATGACGGGGCCCGAAGGCATTACAAAAGGAAAACGAAAAGTACATAGTCTTTGGAGGAAAACAAAATGCCTCTCAAGGCTCCGCTTGCGATCTTCGCCCTCGGCTTGCGGATCGGCTTCCGCCTCGGGATGAATGAGTTTACCCGTGTACCAACTCAAGTCGATCCCGAAGTCGGCCAAATCAAGGATCGGCAAGGAGAACTCCGGTGCAAAGGATGCGCGAGGGCGTAGGACTTGAAGCTCTCCATCAAGGGACCGATCTCGATCCACTGCCTCTTTGCGGCTCGGACGGCGTCGGCATATGCCAAGTAATAGGCAAACTCGCCGGCGGCGCCACACTTTGGTAGGGATCGGTCTCGATCGCCTTGATTAGCCCTTCAACTCGCGGCCGTCTTCTCGGCCTCCGCCAACTCGGCAACTTTGGCGGCATTCTCGCCCAGGACTTCTCCGGCTCTTTCCTTACGCGTCCGGCTCACCGCTAAGCCGGTCGACCATCGCCTTGATCCGTCGCCTCCTCTGCGGCGCCGCGAGCTTGGCGGGCTTCGCGCTCCTCGTCACGGGACCGATCGCGGCCTCCTTGGGCGGCTCGGCTCTGCATCAATCTATCCACATCTGCTTGGCCCTTTTGGCCGTCTCCTCGTACTCCTTCTCCATGGCCGGATCTGTTGGCATCCTCGATATTTCATTCGGCGGCCTCGAGGTCGCGATGGAGATGAGCGGTGGAGGGTCGCCCCTCAAAGTCCCTTGCGGCTTGGGACGGCCATCGTCGCCGTCACGAAGAGCAGGCAACGGTCGCTGCATGGCATCTCCGGATCGCCGAGGAGCGATCGCATCGAGGTCGGTCGTCGAGCCTTGGGCAAAGAGGTGGTGGCACAGCGAGCGTAGCGGGGATATCGAGAGGTTGTTGCGGAGCCTTGCTCGGCAGAAAGTCGGCACCATAGGAGAAAGCGTCCGGATCGGCGGAGCCAGACCTGCGGCGCAAACCAAGGAAACCAAAAGAGTTAGCCTAAGACTTACTCAACGCTTAGCTCGGAAAGTTCAAAACATTCTCACTGTTGACCGGCTCAGGTCACGGCCGAAAAAGGGCTTTCCCAGGAGTCTCGGCGTCGGCGATCGCCGCCCTTTTCAAGTAGCCGAAGGCGACACAGAGCTGGGCCGCCGAGTGCAGGACCAGCCCCTCCGCCATCGGACGAAGAAAGCGGGGAGCGGCGATCGGCGGCTCCAGTATAGTTAAATCCGCCTCGGCCAGCGGAAGGGACGCCTCGGCCTCCGTCTCTTGCGGTTCTTGAGCCATTCCTCACCTTGAGTTTCGGTTCGGCGGCCAAGCACCGCAACAGGCTTCACCACGGGGCGGGCGGCGAGGCAGCGTCGCGGCAGCGCGACCCGCTTTCTTTCCCATATGAAGCCGGCCGAGAAAACCGGGGTTAGACATGGCGATCTCCGTGGTAGCTCGGTGATCGGGAAAATAAGTCTCTGCCAAAGGAGAAACTAAAACAAGTTAGACACTTACGTAAACATGGCGACCTCTTGGAGACGATCGCCTCGAGAAAGAGTGGATAGAAAGTCATACCGGGTGCTTTCGGGTGGCGAGGATAGCGAAGCAGTCGAGCTCCCAACCGGTGAGACTCGTGGGTGGTGATCGAGCGTCTTTATAGGAGATCGGCAGCGAATCCGCTCCCGGACGATCGAGAAATCAAAAGGAAGATCGTCGGCCGACGGAACAAGGGATCTGCAAAAGGGAAACAAAATTAGATCGGTCAAGGAGTATCCAAGCGAAGGGAGAAAGGAAACCCTTACTTGGATTCCTCTCCCGAAAATTGGTAGGGATATCGACTCCTCCTCCGTGGTTCGCTCGATGCCGACCTCCAGGCACCACCAACCCAGCACCACTTTTTCAGGTCGCCTCGGGTCTTGCTCGGCACCCCGATAACCACCCTACCCTGGCGACCTTGGATATGGTACCCGCCGATCGACCCTTTCTGCACGGTCAGCTTAAAAAGATAAGTCATCTCTCCCGCAGAAGGCAGGCGAAACAACCTGTGACCGCCAAATAACGTCAGTGTCTTGATGTCTGCGACCGGGCGTTCGGCGTCGGTGGAGGCGCCAAATTCGAGCGATCAGCGAGATCTGAAGCGAAGCAGCAAGGAAACATGAGCCGCGGCAGGTCATTCGTTGATGGCGACCATACCCTCGGGAGGTGAGTCGGCACGTTCGTTCTCGGCGGGCACGTGCGATGACACATCGGAGGAATATGATATTTGGCCCTCCAGTAGGTCATGTCCTTCAGTCTCCGAACTCCGAATCGACCAAGGGACCATTGAGGCAGTTCGGCGGCCCGAAACTCCGTCCGCTTCACATGTACATAGGGATAAGCGGCGGAGTAAGCTTCAATCAAACTCGGACGAGGCCGGCAATCCCCTCCATAAGTCTAGCAAAAGCCCTATAAACCGGGCCGAGAGGCTGTCCTTTTCCCAAGACAAACGTATCGATTCGTCTTCCTCCACCGCGACGCATCTCGCTCCTCACTTGCCATGAGCCCGCCACTACGGCCTCATTGAAAAGCTCCTCAAGCTCTGCGGTGGAATCCCGCACGAATAGCCTCTGCGGCCGTTTCCACGGGATTCCCACGGGAATTTCCTCCCGGTCCGCGAAGCCGCGCGTGAGTGTTTCCGACCTCGAAGGCCTTAGATCCTCCAGACATATTCTCAAAAGTTAAGGGAAAGGAAAAAATTGGGTTTCTTACCTAAAGAAAGGAAGGCAGTCGGCACGGCAAGCTACGGAAATTTTGGCGAGCTTGACAAGAAGACAGGACGCGTAAAAGATGAAAATGGAGTAGCCCTAGCCCTTTTATAGATGGAGGCCGGGGTCTCTGGGCAAATAGGCGAAAGTCCGAGGGCCGGGATGCAACCGGCCGGGACGCAATAAATGCGGCCCTCGTGTCAGCGTCTGCGTCTTTTCGAGGGCACGCCAATCGACAAAGTCGGCGAACCGTCGGACTCCCTCAATAAACGCGACGCGTGTCGCACGGTTTCGCGAGCCCACGTCTCTTTTCCCGCCGCTCCCGGTCTGAGGAGATCGTCCAAATTTGAAATCAGATCGACCGGTCGTCTAAAACATTAGCGATCGCCAAAAGTGCCACCTCACCCCGTGTTTTCAACATCGTGCCGAGCTGGGGGGCAATTGTTGTGCGGCATTTAAACACGCCTCGAAGGCGATCGTCATAGCAGTCGGGAAGTCTACCATGAGGGATATGCTCGGGGCAAACACCCTGAACTCGGCACCCACGGCGGGTCCCAGTTTTGTTGATTGGCGATCGTCTTTTGTTGATTAGGCGATCGTCCTTTGTCGATTGGCGATCGTCTCGTGCCACGTATTAATCTGAGATCCGTCAGAAGTCACCAAAGCCCAAATCTCGGGCTGGGACCCGCGTGCAGATCTCAAAAGGTCTTGTGACAGACAAGATCGGTGCCACCGCTGTCACCTACTTCACCTACCAACGGGGCGAGACTGCGAAAATCTTGGACAGACAAGACTGTGCTCACTGTCACCAACTTCACCTACCAGCAGTCGCCGAAAAGGTGGGTGACGGCCTCGGGCGCATGCGAGTTCCCAATCGGGCCAAATGCGGCCGTTTGTCGGTAACCGCGGACTTTAAGGAAAGAGCCCCACGCGACGAGACGATCGGCCATCTTATTATAATATAAATAACGACGATCGCCTGCGATCGGCGGGGGGCCCCCAGGAACTTGGTCTGCTATAAATAGAAGGTCCATAACACAGAACAAGGACTGCGAAATACACAGCAAACAAGAGAGAGAAAAGAGAAAGACATTCTCACAGTTAGAACACCCATAGCAAGAATTCACAGAACTCCATATCTGATTCTTCCGGCATTCTATACGCTCCACAGCTTAGAAAACTAGAATCCTTTACACTCTTTGTGATAGATTCTAACATTAATATTTGTACTCAACCGTATACTTATTAATAAAATCTCGCGAGAGCATTCAAGCCCGGGATTAACAACCCCGGCAAATCTTGTGTCATTTAATTTCTCACGGACGTGCTCCCGCACTTGTTGGTTACTCGATCATTCCAGCAACATTATCTTCGGATAATATTTTGGGTAACAACACAACTAAATATTTTAATAACCTTAATATTCATTTTACACAATCAAGCAATTATCAACTATCATCTGTTTACGAAATATATATATATATAAATAGCTAATACAATCAGTTAGTTAAATCTGTTACTACGTATCAGCTAGTACAATACGTTATCAGCTATATGCTAATCACCAAACATGGTCATATTCTTATTTTGCATACAACAAATAATAACTAAATTGCATAAAACACAATAAAATAACACATGATATAATATTAAGTATATATGAAAGTATATAATGACAATGTATGAGCACTCATCTATTTACAGGTATATACACACTTTATCCATTTATGGGGTTAGATACTTAAACCTAGTTAAAGATACTAATACTTTTATTTTTATCTATCATGAAACACCATCGTCGAGCACCATCATTAATGCCTCATAGCTATCGTGGACTTCAAATGAAAATTCTTACAACCTTTACTGTTAACGTGTTGATGATGTTCACACCAACTTTGTTGCATTATATCTCTTCCACAAACGGAGGTTTCTCAGAGATCTATTTACATAATTTTTTAATTGTTACATAGTTGATAAACGTATATTTGTTGGCGGCTCCAGTATTGGAGTTGGATAATTTGACACAACTCTCTACTATTGTTGAGAATTTGAACGTATGTACGAAATTGAGGATATTATTGTATATTTTTTTATAAATATATTATATATTTATCTGAATGTTGCATATTTATTATCATGTCTGTTCTTTTAAAATTATTCAAATCAATCATTAATTAATTAACTAATAAAAAACTAAGAAGTTAACAAATTAAATCTGAAAGAAAGAATTTGATTTGCTGAAATTTAGATTTAGGGTTCGATCTTCTTTGCTATAAGATTTGAGGAAATCATCAATTTGGTACTTGCAAATTTTGATATGTGAGAAGTGATTTTATATTTCAGAGAGATATACGACGACCAAGGTTTGTAGTGTGTTTATAAAACTAATAGCTCCAAAGTTGTCTACATTCAAGATACTAACGAAGATCATGCAGGAGAATCACGAGGTAATAAAAAAATTAGTGACTTTTTTTTTTCTTTTGGAATTGCTACTTTTCCGTAATACTTCGGCATTTTTGTAGAGGGGTGAAAAATTTGCAAGAAAAAGTGTTCTACATTAATAAGAAGAAAGCCGCCAATAAGGCCAATAAGGGGAAGGGGATTGCGGCCATGGATGCAATAGAAGACAATGAGCCTGAAGAAGACAAAGACGAGCGAGACGAAGACGAAGGCAATTGAAATGTCAATGAAATATGAATAATGGGAGCCTACGAAGACGAAGGTTGATCGGATGCAAAGATGACCACCAAGTTATATTTTGCCTATTTAGAATGAGCGCCCAAAGAATTGATGTTTGATCCTTCCCCCATTTCAGTTGTTATTGTGTTTTTTTGAACTGATGTCATTAGTTAGGATGGAGAGTTTTTGATTTTATTGCAAAATTTGGATTTGTTTGACTTGTTATTAGTTCGCATATGCATTTCAATTTTTTCCGTCTAAAAAATATTTATATTGTAGGTAAACAAATTACACTTGATATTATCTACTTATTTATACCTTCATTCTTATTGTTAAATATAAAAAAATTATCGAACGTGAATAAATAAATATTCACATGAAATATTTGAATATCCAAACTATTAATTACAAGTATCATAGTTCTTTATAATTTTCGATTGATAAATATTTAAGATTTTTTAATACGAAAATTATATTCATCTCTAAATGCAATAAAATAATAAGTCGATTAAAGTGTTTTTATAAATAAATGTCATCGTTTTTTTAGGGAAGGTGGGGTGACAAATATATGCGATTGATAAATAAATGCATCTAATAATTTTCCATTAAAAAAACAACTAATTATCATTGCTTTTTTAAGGAATGTGGGTTGACCATAAGCTAGTTTTGTAGTTTTTTCTTTTTTTTTTTTTTAGCAAGGATAATTTTTTTCTCATTGTGTGATCTATGTGATTACCTTATAGTATTTATTGTATATATGTGTAAACTTCGAAATTTATCGTGGCCGATCATAATGATAATTCATATTAAATTTGGAGAAATTGTTAAAATTTAAAATTTCATCTCAAAATTAATTGTCAGTACGAAAAGTAGCACAATATCTTTAAATATTAGACGCAAGAGTAGTAATTACCCAATGCGGGATTAATGCTTCGACACGCCCCTTACACGTAGCCGAAGTCAAGGCTTACATCAGGGACGTTTAATTCGAGTGGCGCAGAGGTAGAACATAGTTGACCGCTGTGCTCATACGTGTAGAGAGTCTGCTCCGATACCATATTAGATTTTGGAGTTTTATCTCAAAATCAATTGACAATGAGAAAAGTAGTACAGGATCTTTATATAACTTGATGTTCTCCGGTGCGATGCACCACACAAAATATTCTCTTATTAGAAAATAATTTCCCGATCTCAATTTATTTTTGATGATCTTCGACATGAGTATCATATTAGCGTAATATTAATAAAAGACTTATCGAATGTATTATGAGGTGTAATATAATTCAAGAAAGAGTACCACATTAGCGGAGTGTTAAGTCAATTAGTGTCCATTACATGAACAAATTTCTTGGACATACCGAAAAAAATAGGATCAAATTTTGGGGACGAAAATAGTATGTGATTAAGTCTTAATATACGTGTGTTTGCTTGCGGTCTATGTTTTTATTATTTTTAGTTATTATAATTAAATAAATATCATAATTTAATTTTTATGTAAGCAATATGAGTCTGAAATCTAATTTCATAAAAATGAGTTAATATATTTTTATTTTGCATCAATTAATTTTACTAAAAATTAATATTCATAGTTTTCAAATATAATTTTTTTGTGCAATCGGTCATTATTGTAAATCCATCAAATTTATTATATTCATATGGATGTCTAGTTGAAAATTGTGATACAAAAATTAATTTGATATATTTTTTATTAAAAATAAACTTGATATAAAAAATTATAAACATTTTAAATTTTAAGCTAACAAAATAAAAGAGGAATTTTTTATTGGTAGATGAGTATAAGTTGTGGAATAAAATTCCTACAATACATATTTAGATTTTTTTTTTGGAAATTTAAGAACACATCTCTATATATAAATTATATTTTAAAATAAAAAATTAAAAAAACACAAGTGACGTACGTCGATTATTTTAATAGAAGTATAGACTTGTAATCAGCAGTTTGAGATTCATGCATCAACAAAAAATGAAGGTTAGAAATGTGACGAACAACAGGGGGCCTGAAGGTGCAAGTTAGCTGACTTTGCTTAACATGCGCATTTCCCTGAAAAGGGCCAGAAGAGGGCGACCGAGAAGGAGATCACAACGGCGATACCACAAGGAGCACACCGGAATTATCTACAGCTGGCAATCCAACACCAGGTTCGATTTCGCGACTTGGAAAGGAGAAAATCGACGAAACCGTTACTACTGAGCTGGAGGAAATTGAGATTATTGATGAAGCTAGATCTGAAGGACAAACGTCCTCTGATATGGATGAGAGTGGACATCAGGAAGAGATACCGCCAGAGACACTGTCATTCACTGGAAAAGGTATGTCGCTTGCTTTTATTGCTCCTACACTTAAAGCTGGTGTTCCTACTGCATGCCTTGAAACTGAGATGGTTTAATTAGAAGCTAAGAAATGGGAGAATGCTATAATTCTACATGTGAATGGGGATTCTCCTTCAATTCGCTATTTGAACACATATTTGGAAAGTGGTGAAAACCCCTAAGATTTACTATCATGTGGATAGATATTTCATTGTTAAATTTCAATCGGCTGAGGATAAGAGTAGAGTCTTGTTAGCTGGTCCACACACGATTGCCAATCGGCCTGTGCTTGTGAAGAATTAGGACGCAGGGTTCAATTTTGAGAAAGAAGTGTTGAAAGTTGTCCCTCTCTCGATTAAACTTCCAAATTTGCCTTTGAACTGTTGGGGGATGAACTCTTTAAGCAGAATTGGGAGTATTTTAGGTACACCTATTTGTGCTGATGATTGTACTACATAACAAAATCGCATCTCTTATGCTCGATTGCTAGTTGAAATTGATGTTACACAGCCGCTGCAACATAAAATCTGGATAGAAGGAGAGTAGGGGATGAAAGTTGAACATAGGGTGATTTATGAATGGGTTCCTCCCTTTCGTAAGACTTGTCAGGTAGCAGGACATGATTGTCAACTGAAATCTAAACCTAGGCCTAAAGCTCCAGCTCAAACTCAATGGATTCCAAAGAGGCCAGTAGTGGATCAGCCTAAACCACCAACTGAAAATAACAGAACTGAGCCACCAACAGAAGGTACCTCTGTAGAAGTCTGGCAGATTCCAAAGAAAACCATTAGTCCAAGCCATATAGAAGGTTATATACATGCTGTGCGCATAGGCAATACCTATATGCTGTTGGATGAGACTGAAAAACCTCGTGATGATGCTCAAAAGGGCGGGAGCCATCCCCCTTTTGTGGGAAGATGAAACTCTTACTTTGGAACGTGAGGGGTTGTAATAACCCCTTCAAACTAAAGGAAATAAAGCAGTTACTGCTAAGATAGAAGATTGATTTGGTGATTTTATTAGAGGCAAGAGTAAAAATTGATAAATTCAAAAAAAATTCTGAGAAACTGTGTAGAAACTGAGAGTTGTTGAATAATTATTCTCATGCCCAGAATGGAAGAGTTTGGGTAGGGTGGAATCCTAGGCATGTAGCTGTTCATTGGATTGAGAATTATACTCAATGGATGCTATGTCAAGTACATGATGCAATACATGGCAATCCGTTTCTTTGGGCACCAATTTATGCATATAACACTGTGGAACAAAGAAGACCTGTTTGGCAATTTATATCATCAATGTGTGCTAAATTTGATGACCCTTTGGTGATAGGGGGTGATTTTAACTCAGTCTTAACTATTGATGATAGATATCAGGGCAATCCTTATTTCTGAGGCTGAAATCAAAGACCGGCGGGCCGATGTAAACCAACGGGCTTTTTAGGACCGGCGGGCCCTAAACGTCGGTCCTCGGTCCCAATTCCCCCGACCCTAGCCCAGCCCTAGCTTTTCGGTCCCGGTCCGGTTCGGGCCCGTTGACCGGCGGTCCCGGGCTAAAACCGTTGACTTAGGGCCGGTCCCGGGCCAAAACCGGCGGGCCTGAAAGCCCAGGTACGTCTAGCAACAACTGCCTAATTTTCGGGGTCCTAAAATGTTGTGAAAAAAGTAACAACGAAAAAATAAAGGACTAACCTATTATTGGTGCGTAGCTGCCGTCTCACATGAAAAAAAAGTGTTGGTGAAAAGAGTTACACTAGCAAATAACGGTGTGAAAGCTATCACCTAAAAAAAGAGAGAGAAAAAAAGAGGGAAAATGTGTTGGTGAAAAGAGCTGCACGTTAGCAAATAACTGTGTGAAAGCTATCACCTACGAAATATGTTGAAGCTTGTGGATAGTGCGTTCGCGTAAGTTGCTATCAATAAACAACCAATTGAAATAATAAGTTTGGGGAGATGATTAGTCTTTATCATAAGTTGAAATTTTTTTTTACCATACTTATCTTCTTGGAACTGTTTAATAGGATTGCGTTTTTATGTGTGATAATTCTATGCAACTTTCATTAATTGCCTATACAAAGCGTATTCTTAATTACGCAGAAGAGACGACTACTACACCACTATTTGAGTTAACGAAGGCTGAATATTTCAGGGCATGCAAATCATATTCTTACTTTTTATCGCCTCGATCCAACTCATTCTAAATTGCTTGAGGACAAGCAAACTTTTATGTTTGGGGAGATTTGGGAATTTGAACTTTTATTTTAAGCAAATACTTGCGAATCTTGGGTCGGTGAATGGAGTTTAAAGTTGTGTTGAGCGTCTTATAGGAGTTGGTGAATGGAGTTTAAAGTTGTGTTGAGCGTCTTATAAAGGGTTGGTGAATGAAGTTTAAAGTTGTGTTGAGCGTCTTATAGGGTGAATGTTTTCCAAATCTTTCGATATTTTTATGCTTGAGGACAAGCATTGTTATAAGTTTGGGGAGATTTGATAGGTCGGAAATAGTGTGCAAATATTATTGTTAATTATTGGGTTTTAATGAATTTTATGTTGGCACACTGGGTTATTTTTTACATATTTATATTTTGGATGCAATTTACTGCACTTGGCAATTTGTTGTTTAATTTAGGTGTTTGGTGGAGTTTTTAAGCTTAAAAAATATTTGGGCCATCAAACGGACCATGCCAAGGTGATTTGGGCTTTAATGAAGAAACTGCCGCACACACTGGGTGACCCAGTGTCGGCCCTGACCCGAAAATTCTCTTACTTGGGCCCCAAGAAACGACTCAAATCCGTCCCAATTGGTTCCATAAGATGAAAATCGGTCCGCTAGGTCGGAGAAGGAATTTTAATTGACTTGGAAGGAAAGACTCCAAACGAATAAAAACTCAAGAAGGATAACAAGGAAGGAGATCTAATTAAAGAAGGAAACTAAGAGATAAGAGAATATTATAAAAGAAGGGGCTGAGATTATTAAATCATTATTATCATCAGCATCATCTTTACGTTGGAACACGAGGAGCATCATCTTCACGGCTGGGCAGCAGAGGAAAAAGAAGAAAGACCGAGCCGCCACCAACGTGCGAGGAAGAAGACTACACCGTTTGAATTTCTTTCTTCTTATGTCTATTATTAAGTTGATATTTTCTAAAGCCAACATGTCCGGCTAATTTTCTATTCTAGTTCTTAGTAAAGTTTGAAACCGTATTTGAATTATTCATGTTTTAATCCCATAGCGTATTCTTAACTCGAAATCTCTTGAATTACTTTCGTGTTATTGAATTCACTACCATGCCATATAATTTCTTGATTTGGTTTGGCCAACTAGATTAGGGGTTTTATGTCTTAAGCTAAAAATTGAGTTGTAATTCGTAATTGTTGCAATTTTAATTTCACAAATAACAAACAATTGAATTTTCTCAATTGAGTAACACAAAATCGAGATTATAATGCATCTAGCGAGCGAGATTTGAAGAGCTTGTTTTGAATCTATCGCCTAGATAAGTTTAATTAAAGAACTTGTTTTAGTTAAATAAACATAAGAAATAATTGGGGTCAACAGAGCTTGTTGTTGGCTTCGGAATATGAGTTCATGAGATTAGAGAAGAGATAAGCGCTGCATTAAAGCATGAATTCATTCAAAACGGTGGATAACGGAACTAAGAGCTAGATTATTCCTTAAATTGCTATTTTCGATTGTTATTCTCTATTTTTTATTTTGATTTAATTTATTTTATGCAAATTATTTGTTAGTAAAAATCAGTAAACTAAAATTCCCCCTCGTTTTATTTTATTTGCTAAAAGTATTTAACTCTTAAAAAGCATAATTGATTTATCGTTCTCTGTGGGATCGATCCTTACTTGCCGATACTACTAGTTAGTAGAAGTAAGCCAAGGAAAATTAAAAATAACTATTTTTGACGCGTCGCGGTCACCTGTTTTCATATAAATAACAAAATTATTAGATCGCAAATAGGGCAAAATCAGAAACTTTACATTAATAATACATGAATGTTCTGCACTTCATCATAAGGATTCAGGCGTAACAAAACAGGAAACATAATACTACTTATCTTGATAATACATGAACATTGATGATAATACTTATCTTGCTTCTCCATGATTTTTTGTTCCCCTTTTACTTCAAGAATCAGAACATTAAATGAGATTATTTATCAACGATAATTAACATTAAAGGAACTCCATTGGTTGATTATCATGCGTACAAGTGGATTCAAAAAGAAAGCTAGTCCTAGCAGGAAAGAAGATTCTTCCGACGATCGTTGGATTATGATGTGTTTATTATAATACTATAGATCTATTAAGAGAGAATGTCGCAAAAAGAGAGTTGCGACACATGTCATTTTTTAATTTTTTTTTTTTTTAGATTTTAACTTGTGTGTACAAAGATGTTTCTTAAATTTAAAAAAAAATCTCGATTATTCTGAAAGTTTATTCCACAACTTATACTCATCTATCAATGAAAAAACTTAATTTTTTTGCTTAAAATATTAAATGCTTATAATTTTTTTGTATTAAGTACATTATAATATATCAAACTAATTCTTATTTCACAATTTTTAATTAAACATTCATATTGAATATATAGTAAATTTGATGAATTTACATTAACGGTGATATTATTTTTCAGTAAAATTAATTGATGCAAAATAAAAATAAATTAACTCACTTTTAAGAAATTAGATTAAGACTCATATTGCTTACAAAAAATAAATTATGATATTTATTTACTTAAAATAATTAAAAATAATAAAAAACACGCTGCACACACATACATGTATATTATGATTTAATTCCGGCCTACCTCCTATCTCCAAATTTGTTCATATGAATCTCTAAAGGGAGTAGTTAAAATGGCTAGCTAAAATAATATAAAATAATGGTTAGTTAAAATTTGTTGGGGTTGTACTCGAATGTATTAGCTATAATGATTAGCTATGTTTTGAAAAATATTACTTTATTAATATCTCTCTTAATACTAGTCCTGTTTTAAAATTACACAAATATTAAGAAAACTTAATGATAATTAGTTAATTCTATATTTGCCCTTATTAAATATATTAATTTAATAAACTAACTATATTAATTAATACTCCCTCCGTCCCATATATATAGGCCACATTTGACTTTTTTGGTCAACTATCTCCGACTTTGACCGAATTAATCTTAAACTGCAAATGTAAAATGTCCGACTGAATTATATAATGAAAGTTTAGGTACTAAAGTTTTATTATTTAATTTAATCGTATATTTTATATTTGCGGTTTAAGATTAATTCGTAGTCAAAGTCGGAGACGGTTGATCAAAAAAGTTAAATGTGGCCTATATATATGGGACGAAGCGAGTATGTTTGTATATGATGAAGTTGAAGAGCTCATAATAAATTAAGAGTATTCTTGGATTTTTTTTTACAAATTTGCATGGAAAATAAAAAATGACAAGTATTATGGGATAATTTTATTTCCAAAAAGGACTAGTATTAAGGGCCGGAGGGAGTATTATTTTAGAGGGAGAGTTGAAGATATTTGAGCGGGAGATGACGTGAATGTATTTAGAGGATGGATAGAGGTTCAACAAATATAGAAGACGAATTCAGGATATCTATATTTATAGCTAGCAATTATGCTCCTTGGAGTGATAAATATTTTCGAGGATATCTATAATGGATAAAAAAGGAACATAAAATTAATTAAAGTCGAGTCTTGTGTTGGACACAATTAAAAAATAGCTTCAATAATTTCATGCATATGGAAATAATTTATTAATTATAATAATTTTTTCATCAATTAAAGAATAAAATATATTAATAATAAATATATGATGAAAATTAAATAATATAATTATCACTGTTTAATGCAAATACGTAAAAGTGATAAAAGTTAAAACTTTTAAAGGTATAGAAAAAAGTAAACACAATAGAAGTATGGCTCTTTTACCCCTCGACAACTAATTACAAATCCTGGAAAGAAAGCAGCAGCGTTAGGTCTAATTAACCATAATATGACTAGTCATTCAGACCTGTGCGTTGCACACGGGCTCTATCTAATTGGTCATAGTGTAATGTGTGGTATTTATTTTCGTCATTAGGTTTATAAGTTGTGATGGTATCACAATTTTTGTAAGCATCGCATGAGTTTAAGATGAATGAGTTTAATTAGTTGTTTGGTGACTTTTATATTTAGACCGAGTCATTCAGACTCGTGCGATCTGTGAGAACTTAATCTAAATGTTCATAGTGTATTGTTCAACACTAATTTTAGTCATTACATGGGTTTGTATATAAGTGTTCATAGCGTAATCTTTGGCACTTATTTTTCGTCATTATATATCTAAGTTGTGATGGTATCACACCTTTTCTAAGCATGTGACACACATTTAAAATAGTTTATTGACATTAAAAGTATATGTGAAGAGACTTTTTCAAGATGGTACATTTAAAAGAGTCTCTTCACGTATAACTTTTTAATATGTATAAATTACATACTAAATGTCGAAGGGAGGTTAAACGCATCTGGTTCTTCAAAATAAATGTAACTCTTATATAAAATCGTAACAAAGTGGATATTATTTATATTTTGAGATCTAGCATGACAATTAATTATCCTTTTAGTTTATCATATCAAATACGGTAGTTCCACATTACTACGCTTAATTAATCGAACTTTATTTTATGCACAAAAACCATTTAAGTTTCAATATTTTTTATTGTTGTGAAAATCGGTCCAATATTGTTAGTATATTTAATTTGTACAGTTGCATATATAAATATATTTGAAGACATCAATCTCAACATATAATTTTTCTACTCTTAATAACTAATATAACAATTTCATTTCGCCAAATTTGTTTGTCATTCTACAAATGAAACTAAAATTATATTAAGATAATCAATTAATCTCCATAGTGATATTACTTATTGAGTAAGATTTAAATTTAATTTATAATAGATTATATAAATGGTATATCTATATTGTTTAAACTACATAAATCGTCAAAATGATATTATTTATTATGTAAGATTTAAACTACAGTAAAATTATATAAATGATAAATTCTCAAAATAACATAATCGCTTAATTGCCGATACTAATTGTGGATACGATTACCCGAATCATTAATACGTATTTGTTTTATCTATAGTCTATTGCTTTGCACCATTTATGGATAAAGATGATAGTGTGAAGATATTTTTATTATATATTACCATTTTCAATATGTAACATCGACATAACTTACACAATCATATCAAGTATCAAAGTCACGCAATATTTCAAGACGTTTAATTAAGAAAGTGACATTAAACACCGCAAGACAAAAAACTACATTAAGAGCAAAAATATTAAAATGCACCAACAAAGTGTAGTAATAATTATTGACTAAAAATTAAACTCGTCACATTATTTTCAGTAAACTTACTTGCTAACGAATCAATAGTATTAGCCCATTTGTCGGTATTACATGAAGCAAAATATTGCATGTTTAATTTCTAACATATATTAATATGAATGCTAAGTATTCATCCCACCGATGGCCATGGCGTCGTTCTTGTTTTTATTGTTGTTCTTGTTGTTGTTGTCTTTGTCGTTGTTGTTCATTGGCCTTTTTCATGTTTTGTTCTTGATACAATTTTTGTGGCTTCTCGATATCTTTCTTTAATGCTTCTTGACGCGCTACAAAAAACAATTAGATATAGTTGATCGTTAGTAACTTAAATACAGTTAATCAATATAATGCATTTTCGATCAAAGTAAAAATGTTCGTGCATGTACCACATAATTGATAAGACAACGATGTGTAGGATCTCTTAAACCATTAGAGAAGATGATGTTACTACCAAACCTCCTAAGCACCATCTTTATGTCCTACATTGTTACACACACAAAACACATGTGAAATTTACATAATACAATATAAATCAATATGCTAAATCAATATGATGCTTACTTTACCACCATAATAAGTTGTAGCCCAATGTGCACGCGGTGTGGAGGAAGTTGTGTTTTGTTGTGTGTGATTTTTGACACATTATATAGTTGATAAAATATTTGTAACTCATGGGCGGGAAGGTAAAAAGACTAACACTAATTGGTGTGTTTAATTTATGCATTCATGGCACCAAACACTTTCATCTCCACATTTCACTTTCAATTCGTGAGCCATTTATTATAACCACTTTACATTTATAAGGCTACTTAAACTTTTAGTATATAAGATAAATGGCCATTATGTGAATATTCATTGTACACTTAACGAAAGTTGCTTGACATGCCTGGAAATCAATGTGGAATAACAAATATGATACAATCAATTCATCAATCATTAATCATGATCACTTACATTTAAAAGGCTTCTTAAGCTTTATATATATAAGATTCCTTTATTTTCCCTAGGAACTTATGAAGCATTTCACCCAAAAAAATTAAAGAATCTGAAAAATCGTAAAAAAAATTATTTTTTTTTTAATTCTGAAATATTAATATAAATATATTAGAATTTTTTATTTATTTTTAATTTTATAATTCTGAAAAGATTTTTTTTCAAAAAAAAAAATCTTTTTAATTCAAAAGATTAATTTTATAGTTCTGAAAGAAAATCTTTTTAATCTTTTTAATTTCTGAAAAAAAATTATATTTTTTTTAATTTTATAATTCTGAAAAAAGAATCTTTCTAATTTCTGAGAAGATTTTGAAAAAGATCGTTTTGATAATTTTCTCATTTTTTTCAGAAATTAAAACGATTTTTTTCAGAATTATAAAATTAAAAAAAAAATTAGAAATTAAAAAGATTAAAAAGATTTTTATTCAGAATTATAAAATTAATCTTTTGAATTAAAAAGATTTTTTTTCTGAAAAAAATCTTTTCAAAATTATAAAATTAAAAATAAAATAAAAAATTCTAATATATTTATATTAATATTTCAGAATTAAAAATAATTACCTAAGATGCTAATTTCTTTTAATTTTTTTTACGATTTTTCAGATTCTTTATTTTTTTTAGATTTTTTCAATTTTTTTTAAAAAAAATTATATTATTTAGGTTTTTATATTTTTAGATTTTAAATTTTTTATTTTTTTAAATTTAGGTTTTTAATATTCCAGATTTTTAAATTTTTTTAGTTTTTTTATATTATTTAGGTTTTATATTATTTTTTGCCACGTGTCGTCCACGTCAGCTCCGGTGGCCGAAAAATACTCCGGCCGGTGATGGAGGACTACATTGGCTAAAGTGGGGGGGGGAGATGTGGGGTTTTTTGGTCTGCCGGAGACAGATGAGTTTTTTTGGCCAACTGGTCCCACATACGGGACCAATTTGATAATTTTCTTTTCCTTTGAAAACACATAATTGATTTTGTTTTTTTCGCCTTCAGATTTCTTAATATTTAATTTTTAGATAATTCTTAATATTTTTTTTGTTAATTTTACTTAATCCCTTCAAGTTAATTTCATTTTCAAGTAAGCTCAAATAACAGCATGTTACAAAATTTACATATTTCTTGAGATTCTCAACATGTATAATTTATAAATATCCCCTATATAATAATGCATAATACGTTGAGCCAAATGGCGACTTCTCATGCTTCGGCTGCCACATGTCTTCTGCTGGTGCTTCGTGTGCTTATGTGTCACCATTTCATGCTTCAGCTGACACATAATCAATTACTCGCCTAATCACCATTGCATTAATTACATTATAATTATACCTCAAATAACTCATACCTACCTTATTAATTTCTACGAATTAAGAAATATGAATTATGAATAAATAAGAATTGATTATATTACATAAATAATTTACGTTTTCATTAATTAAAAAATATAAATTCCAAACAAAGA
The DNA here is from genome assembly GCA_033398695.1 of Orobanche coerulescens. NCBI lineage: Eukaryota > Viridiplantae > Streptophyta > Magnoliopsida > Lamiales > Orobanchaceae > Orobanche > Orobanche coerulescens. The sequence goes on along the minus strand of CM065813.1, from coordinate 11,355,854 downwards.
GAATTTAATATATATTTCCATTAATTAATTAGTTTGTATTAGTTAATCACTATAGTTATGTATATCAATAAAAGAAATATCAACTGAAATAAGTGTTGAATATATATGTACTCAGTGATTTTTAAATAATTTTAAGTGATTTTTATTTTTAAGTTTTAAAAAATTTGTTAATTTATCTACTTTTGAAATCAACTATATATTTTTGAAAGTTTTGAATTTTCTTTTGTATTTTAAATTATACCAAACAATTTATGTATTTTTTTTCAAATATAAGGATTGAGAAGTGCTTTATTTTAAGTTATAAGTCAAGATCTATTATGTATTTCCAAAAGTTTTTTAAATTCCAAAAACATTACTAAAACTAGCCACAATTATTTAGTATAATTCTACATATGGAGTTGTATTAACGGACAATATATATCGTTTATTCAAGTATAAGTTCTTCACTTTGGCATCATTACAAACTCATAAGACTCACCAAGAATATGAGATTAATTATTGGACAGACAATGTCATCTCACCATCTATAAGAAATTAAGGACTTCTCCGAATGAATCCTCAAAATTGTAGATGGTGAGCTGAGTGAAGAAGTCGATAGAGAAATCTTGATTGATATTCTCGATATTTACTAATCTGGAATGCCGAAGATCATATTGCAGCCATTGCTGAAAGCACTATCATTTACTTATAAGTAACTTTCCATAAAGTAATTTTCTGAAGAAAGAGCAACCGTGACGCCAACAAACGACATTGTGGAGAGAGTAAATGATTACGTGATATCTATAATTTCAAAAGACAAACGGATATATCTCAGTTCTGATAGTATATGCAAAATCTCTACGACATCTAAAGTCAAAATCAAGTATATTCAATGGATTTTTTTAATAGCATCAACTGTTCTAGAATTCCAAATCACATCTTGAAATCGTAAGTTAGAGTCTCAATTATGCTAATTCAAAATATGGATCAATCATCAAGATTATGAAATATCACATCATTAATAATTATCCAAATCCGTAACCATATTATTGAACAAAAAATTCGGGGAACAATTTTGAGAGTAAAGTACTTATTACACAATTGATATTAAGCCCGTTAGATAGTAAATTACCATACAAATTTCAAATACGTCAGTTCCCACTTATTATGAGTTTTACCATGACTATATTTAAGAGTCAATGTCACATGCTCCCTCATGTCGGTATGTATCTTCCAAGACCCGTATTCGGTCATGGTTAGCTTTATGTAGCCCTATCAAGAGTGAAGATCAGGAAAGACTAGAAATCTTTTGTTGCGATGAGAATGGCGTAATTATAAACAGACAAATAATGTAGTTTATAAAGAAGTATTATGAAATTTATAATGAACGATTTACATATTATATATTTACATAAGAGTTTTTTTTGTGTTCCCGTGTAATTACACGAGTGTTATACTAATTTATAACTACTACACACATATATTTAATAATTAAAATCATATCACTTAATCTCCACTATATTCTTACTATTAATATATTTTACCTTGTAATTTCTAGTATATCTATATTTACCACCAATACTTGAACAACTTATTAAGCTCTAAATGGAATAGCGAGTATATAACATTGGGTTATTGTCTCCTATGGTTTCAACTGACGAGACGCATAAGCAATACCCTATCTCTGCATCAACAGTTCAACACACATGGCGAAGCATCACTATAAATCACAAAATCTTCGATCCCTTGCGGTAAAACTAAAGCGATGCGGTGGTCAAATGTCTCTTTAACTCATTAAAATTATCCTGTCTTTCTGCGTTTCACTGAGTTTTCTGAAATAATTATGTGAGTGATGGAAAATTAAATAAAAAAAGGGAAAACCCTAAAAGCTGAAAGAGTGAGTAGTCATGTGAATATATATATATATCTTAGCTAGATTCTATGACGAACAAAAGGATTTAAAACCCTAAATGTGCAAACATAAATAATCCGATAATTATTATTCTATATGTAATGTAAGGAAGATGGGCCCATGAGACAGACAGGACATCTCATGAAGATAAAGACAGAAGAAAAAGGATATGGAGATGAACTTGCGACATCGATCGAGAAAAGAGGAAGACAGAAAGTGATTTAAGATCCTCAAAAGAAGGGGTTTGTAATTTATACCCACAAGAAAATATTAAAATAAAACAGTAATTTGAGGAGGTACATTCACATATGTTAATGTTAGATGCCAATATTCAGTAATTTGAGGAGGTACATCTCACAAATTTTGTTTGGATGTAAGAATCATGGGCGCCAATTTCTTGGATGTAAGAATTATAGAAAGGATCCTTGTAGATTCTTTCGACAGGTTGATGAAGGTAATGGGTCAAGAATGATGGAGTTGCACTATCAAAACAGAGAGCTCGACCTAAAGGTTCAACAATTAAATATGGAGAAGGATGAGCTGCAAAGACAACTGGATTATCAGAAGAAATGCACTTTGAATTTGAAGAACCAACTAGAGAATGAGAAGCCGCCCATGATTCTTACATCCAAACAAAATTTGCAGGTGTTGATTGAAAACGGAAATGATTTACATTGCTAAGATTGTAAAAATATAGAGTAAGTTACTATAATTGAAAACTCGGGTAAAGTACATTACTATTTTAAGTCATGATTTCTTACACGTGAGGGTCACATGTCTTCCACATCATCTTTCCGTCACGGCTAAATGGAAGGTGTTAGGAAATGGTGTTGATTGAAAACGGAAATGATGTAAATTGCTAAGATTGTAAAAAATAGAGTAAGTTACTATAATTGAAAACTCGGGTAAAATACATTACTATTTTAAGTCATTTTTCCATGTTAAATGCCAATATTCAGGGCTGTTGGAAAAACGAAAACTAGACGATCCATAAAAAGCTAATTCAATTCAAACCGTAAAATGAATAATCAAATCGCTTAGAGCAAACGAGACAAGTGTATAGATATACATTATAGTGGACCCAATTTTGCGAACCAATGTATTCAAATGGGTCTATCTATAGAGGTAATTCTACGGTTAAACCTCGATAAATGAATATTCGATAAACGAATAATCTTGCCAAATTAATAATTTTCTCCGGTCCCAACTCTTTATAATATGTTCAAATTTTCTTTCGATAAATGAAAAATTTCACTAAATAAATATTTTTAAATTAAGATCATATTCATTTATCGATGTTTCTTGTATATGGCAAGACTAAGAAGAATCTTATTTTGCTTTTGTTACTCTATTATTATGTTATTGTTGATTGGAGATATGACCTAAACTGAATTTTAATTATACCTACCAACATATTATACTCTATTATTATATTTATTCATTTATTTCATGTTAATTTGATTTTAGGTTCATGTTCGTTGATTTTATGCACTTGTTCTTCTACTTTTTCTCTCTCGAAAAACTCATTTCTCCCTAGATACTAACCATCCATATATATATATATATATATATATATATATATATATATATATATATATATATATATGGATCATACGAGAATGAGATTTATTTTGAGAAATAAGAATAAATTTCAACCCTTGATGCATGTGATGGATGATTCGGATTGCGTGAATACTTAGATTGTTTCTTAATTAATAATTGATTCCTCATTTGTTAAGTTGATCACTAATATATAGAAAGAATATTTTTCTCATTTCATGCATTAATCCGGATCACTAAAACTAGTTTGGGACTTTAGACCCAAGAACCGGAAGACCAACCCGAAGAATCGAAGAATCATTCCTGATTAGAACCGGAATCGGTTGACTTGGAGCCAAATAGGAATCTGAACCGGTTATTATTAACCCTATTCTGGAGTACTAAAAGTTTTTCAAATATTTATTATTTATTTGGAGAATTATATGTATAACTTTATCGATAAAAATTTAACACTAGACCAATCATTACGTGCCACTCAATTATTGAGTATATTTGTGCATATATTTATTAACTTATATTTCTAACATATGAATTCAGTTATCAATTTGAGAATCTATTAGAATTACGTATTATATTTATACTGTAAACTAATTTAAATTAAATAAGGCAATATTTATTTAATTTAAATATCTAATTATATTAAATGGAATTACGGGTATACTAAATTTATCTTAGTCTTAAATATATAAGATGGAAACTCCTAGTTTTAGAACATAAATTATGAAATTATGTCTTACAAACTGAATTTTTCATATAATGTTTAATTAATATTAGGTACTTATTTATATGATGATAGCCAGAAATCCGATAAAATCCGAACCAAAATTAGCGGAACGGGAGCCGGATTAGGTATTGAAATTTCGGTTTAAGAATCGGATCAATTGAGTGTATAAAAATTTAAAATCGGTTCTTTAAAATTTTGAAAGGACGAGACCCGATCCAGCCTATATATATATATATATATATACACATAGACACACACTATATATGTTTCTCCGCCATATTTTTTTGTCTTGTGCTATTATTCCTCTTGCTATCATTCTATGCATGCCTGACTGAAGAATGGTGGAATATACATGAAAAAATGAAAGGACGGGTCCTGCTGTCCAATTCCTCCCATCAACCAAGTACGGTTTGCCCCAAGATTGGCATTCAAACATTACACATTTGACCATGTACTTATTCTTTTGGTCCCCAGACTGTTTTCATCCATTTCTAAACATTCATTTTATACTCTCATGTCCCCTTCTAAAGCCCGAGATATGGTGTAATTTTGGTAATTTTTGGGTAAGTAATTGGATATAATAGATTAATAAGTTGCGTAAATAGCGATGGTAGATATGTGGTGAAGATTAAAAAGTAAAAAATATTAATAATAAATGTATGTTTGAGACTAAGTAATGTAATTATGACTGTTTAATATAAATATATGTAAGAAACGAGAAAACGAAAAGCTTTGAGTGCGATGGAGAAAATATATCTTTAGGAATAAAAGAAATTCTAAATGTATTCAAAACTTGATCAAACGTTTAATTCAAGATTACATAATAAAATAAACCAGAAATCAAATTTTATTTATTTATTTATGGGTGTTGTTATATGGACTTGGATCCTCTGCTATCCATTTGATTACACACACCCGCTTGGGTGTGTGTGTGTGCGTGGCCGTCAAGCCTTGATCTGTGACAAAGTCTTTGTCTGCGGCTGCAGAGGATCCAGGTCCGTTGTTATATACACCCTCCTACTTTACCTACACCCCCTATTTTACCTACCACTCTTCATTTCACTAACTTTATTAATAATAATAATATAATTATTTCGCTAACTATATTATTTAATTATTACTAACTTTATTATTATCTAAATTTTCTTCCAAATTTATTTTTTTCTTCTAACTTTATTTTTTTATTATTATTTAATCATTATATTATTATTACTAACTTTATTATTATCTAAATTTTCTTCCAAATTTATTTTTTCATACGATAAATGTATAAATATAATTATAAGAAAAATATATTCCGAAGGAATCCTCCTCAATCTTCTTTTTTCTTAATCTTAAATATAACATAACAAAAATCAGAAACATAAATAAGCAACAACTAATTTCTTCCACTTTGGCTGAAGAGAATCCCAAGTCTTTTGTGATTTGATACGTGGCCTGTAATGCTTTGTTATATCATTGAATATATGCCATCTACAAAGTAAATGTTTACTTTGTGGAAAAACATCTTCGCACGCTTTCATCAACGCCAAATCTCTATCGGTGACGATTGTAACACCCCCATAATACGTCCGGGAAGGTTACACGCCGTAGGCCCTTCTTACAAGGATCTACCAGGCTAAACTCCACTAGACTACACAATGATTGACCGACCGGGGTCAATCTAAATACAATGCAGACCGACAAGGTCATTAAACAGTTCAGAAACTAATGAATTTTACATCTCAATGACAAAAATAAACTTTCACATAAAAGGGGATGACAACTCCATTCAATAAATGAAAACTACACCCGTGCAAGGATGAATACTCAACCAAATGGAAAATTACCGACCAAGATGAAACAAAAGAAAAGACTCTTTCTCTGGTGTGATTAACATCGTTGTCTTTCATCTCCTTCCAAGCCAATCCCATGACTGCTCCTGAGCTGCCAAAACCTAAGCGCATAATAGGCACCCACCCTCGAAAACTCGGGAGTTAGCAAACTGGAATTTTGCTAGTGCAAGTACATAATATACAAGATATACGAACAATAACAACACAAAACTCAACTGTCGTGAAGCCTTAACACAAACCATACATTCCCATAGTCAACACAGAGTAGCACTCGCATACACAAGGTGAAAGATAATTACATAGTCATATTCTCTTTACGGAACATAACATCAATGAAACTTTAAACGAACCCAATGAGTCAGAAAAAAAATCCCATTTGTAAAAGGAAAAGTATTTTGATAAGATAGCTTGCAAACGTTATTATTGACTCGGGCCATCTTGGGGTTTTGAAAATCGAATGGAAATACTTTTAGAAAATAATTTCAAAAGCTCTCGGGTCCTCGACCCAAGATATGGAGAACAATTACACGAAAACATGTCAATGTTATTCGGGGTCCTCGACCCAATTTATAGAACACCGTCACAACGAAATCATTACAACATCTCATAGAGTTCTCAACCCAATCCAAATAACATCATCACGAGATCATTCACCTCAACATTTCACAGGGTCCCCGACCCAATGCACAGAATAGCACCACAATACAATCAAAGGCACAATCTCTCATTCGACATATCCTGCTCAAGACCCCCGATTAATTAACCCTCGGAGATTTCGTCAAACCTCCTTGGTTAATTAACCCTGATACCAACGCTTTAAAAACAGGTTGAAACAAACTTTCAAAAACACGAATCGCGGTCTATATCAAGACAAACATTTAAAAGTGAGTTGAAAGAATTTGAGATACGAACATCGTTCGGTAACGGGGTCTTAGCTATCACTAAAATACCCGTAACCAATAAGCCTGCCAGGCGCCTCCCTTGCGCACCTGTGTACCGGCGTTCACTCCACTATGTTGGCCGCTCCTTGAACATGTCACCGTGCCGGCGATCACTCCCGCAAGAGCCGCCCTTTGCGCACGCATTAGGTAACACCGGCGTTCACCACCCATATGGAGCCGCACATTGCAGCATACACCAGGCCGGAGTGCACGCCCCGCCCTCAGAGGTTCCCGGATACGACGTTTCTCACAACAAGTATCCACATTATTTCAAACATCAAGCACACAGACAAACGTCACAACAATTATCAACTCAGTATATCAAGTCACACAATTTCTCCGCCAGTCCATAACCACACAAATAAATAATAACACACACGTTATCAATCAAAACTCAATCACAATAAGCCTTCGAAGCATAACCAACCAACACCGCACATATATCCCTATATTGCGACTCAACCGAATATATATATATATATATATATATGTATATATATATATTATGAATAAGTATAGTTCATCCATCAATCCAAGTTGAGTACGTCAACTAGTGTTAGCATTCATCACTCGTCATTCACCGACATAGGCATATATATCAATATACGTATATACATACATATATTTAACATATAAATATATATAAATCTATATATATATATACACACACACATATATATATATATATATATATATATATATATATACACACATATACATACATCCGTATAAATTCATACACTTCGACAACAATGATTTCACGCAGTTACAATTCGTATATCAAGGTACTTGCCTCAAATCCAAAACACGCGAAGCAACGGGAAAGCTCTACCGGAAACCCTCGAATATTCCAACTAGGTCGAAAACACAAGAATAACATAATCACTATAAGATCGATCGCAAGGAAGATGCAAAACACACGAAATTCTCAACAAGAATTCGTAGAGACGAAGGATCGAACACTTGGGGCTCAATATTTCCCAAAGAATATCAAGAACATTATCCGAACCCGAATACGGTAAGGAATACGAATCAAATCATAAGGAGAGAATCAATACAACCGATTGATGATATACAACAACACAATTCATGAAGAACAACACAAATCTTGAAGATTCACGAAATATAAAGGAAGGGTTTACAAGATGATTACCTCGAATCGAAGACGAAGAACACGGATTGATGATTTAATCAACACCAAGAACTAAAGGAAGATGTAAACTTGGAGTTACAGGACTCCAAAATCGCCCCTAGATCGCCCACAATCGCCTCAGCCGCGGAGGAGTGAAGGAAGGGTGAAAAATGACGAACACGGTCAACCCCCGGTATATAAATACCTGCGCATGAGTTACGTACGTTAACCAAGAAGAATAACGTACGTTACCTGTATTACGTACGTAATGCATCAAAGATTACGTTCGTAATCGATAACTAGACCCTCCTGTCCAAAATAGCGAAAAACCTTACGTATGTTATGGCGAGGGCTTAACGTACGTAAGGAGCACAGTTAACGTGCGCTATGATCAACACATAGCGTGCGCTATCGACGACCAGAACTTAATGTCTGGACTGGTAAGACCCTTACGTACGTAAAGGGAAGGTATTAACGTACGTAATTCGCATGATGATAACGTACGTTATGCTTATAGCATAGCGTACGTAAGTCACTTAGCGATTCTGAACCGCTAAGTTCACTCATCGCGTCGAGCGCGACGAAACCGCTAAACGACAATTACAACATAAGACGAGGACATGTATGCGAAGAGTGCGAACGCCAGATTCAAGCATTAAAAAAGTATGATTCCGACAGTCCGAAGGTTCGGAATACGATAACAGAAGTAATCACCCCTAAACTTTGAGAAATTACGAAACGGCCCAAAACGCCCGTAAATCACGATATGACATCAAGCAACCAAACCGAAGCTCACAACACGCATAATAAAGCTCAATGGGCTTATAGGAAACACGAAACTATTGTTTCGAACCATCATCACACGAATGAGCCAAATAGCGGGGAAAGGTCGCTCAAAACACGGATTCGGGTAAAACAGCCCCGGAACAACTCGGATGACCAAACACGCAGAACGAAACATTATCAAAATGTAAAACGCTCGCAAGTGAGCTTCTGGAAACCAGAAAGATGCAAAAAACGAAAAAGTACCGAAAGAGAATATCACGGGTATTACATTCTACCCTCCTTATCCCGAAACTTAAAATAGAGAGCGATGGAACAATAGTTTCAAACAAAATTTGCAAGAAACAAATTCGGATGTGAAAAGGCCACAATAATCTACGAGATTTAGCAAAACAGCTCCGAAATTCGTTCGGAGGACGGTAGGTTAAGTAAAACAAGGTAGTTTAAAATCGTCTAGGGGATCACAATTGAATTACCAACAATGAAAGGTCACACAATACTGAAAATATCAAGAAAAGTTCGGGTAATACATTCCCACATACTAAAAAGATATTACGACCCCGAAACTTAGAACAACAAGAGTTGGAAACGTAAAGCAATGAAACGAAATACGATCGAAGTCACAATTGTTTGAAACAGCAACGATTAAGACATAGTACAAAATCTTCATTCTCCCATGCTAGGATCTTCATAAGGCAACATAGGGTTTCAGGACACTTCCCGGTTACTAGCTCTGCTCTCTCTTAGGGCGGCATTCTTTGCCAATTCGGAAACTGTTTCACAGTGTTTCTCCCGATGACCTTCACACCCGCACCGGTAACAAGTCAAGAGTGGAGAGGGACAATTTGCTCGAACATGTCCCTGACAGTTACAGTTGAAACATCTTCTATTCTTACCGATAATCAGCGATGCTGGTTTGGGATTTCCACCGCTCACTCCCGACCGCGAAGACGACGCCTTCGAACGACGTGAGGGCTTGGGAGCCTTAGTCTCTTCACCGCCCAGAAATTTTCCCGATGTCCTCGGTCTCTTTGCTTCGCTCGTGGGCTCGATCACTGAGGAGATTTCATAGGATATCGTTTGATCTTGATACTCCTTCACTGTAGCGTGGATAGTTGTCGTATGAACCACCTTGTCGCTTCCACTTCCGTCATCACACTTACGTCCGCCAAGGCTCGACATACTAATACAGATAGTACCGTTCAGCATTATCAAATAATCAGTCGTACAATATACCACAATTATCAACACAAGGTTTAGTTAACATCTATAGAATAACGTAAAGCGTAAAGTTTTCTGAAGTCAATCCCGAGTCCTTCGATGAGGACGATCATTATATGCATGCACTTAATGAAAACAAATTTTTGAAAAAGAGAGCGAGTCACGTTACGCCCAAAGCTTGTAAATACTGTCCTTTATTTGGAAGAGGGAGTTTATACAACGACTTTAAAAATTATTTTCGAGCAATGTATAAAAAAAAATTGAAAATTGAATTGTAACTAATTTGAAATATTTCAAAAGTGTTGAGTCCCAAATACCACAATTTTGAAAATCTTTCCTCTTCTACCAAAACGCTTATTCGAAAGAATTTTCCACCGAGATACGTGACCATTTGACATGACGACATTAAATCATGGCTTTTCACAATGTTAGAAAATTTCGTAGCACCACTTTAAAATGTTCGTGACATTACAGCACCGTGGGCCCCGCATCGGAACCCACCAGGCTGAAAACCATTTTTAAAATGTTCAAAATGCCAAAAGACCGATGACGGTAGTATTTTCAAATAATCACAGAAGTCATTTATAAAATATCAAATACCGTTATAAGAATATCGTCAAAACATGCAAAACAAAAATGCCAAAACTCGGTTTAGGGAATCGGTTTTACGAAATAAAATTCAGTTTGCCAGATACCAAAAGCCATTTCAAAATACTCACGCAGCGGATAAAATTAACACTCAAAGATTTATTGTAATAAAATGTAGAAATCGGTAAGTAAACTCGACTTCCAAAGCATACTACATAACCATTCTCGATCGGACCGTATACGCATGTTATATCCTAAAACAATAATATCACCAACAAGTTCCAACTCCTTGTTCGCATTAAACACATTAGCACGATATAATCAAATATGTATATAAGGGGACTTACGATTGGGAGGCTTACCATCATGGATTGCCTGAAGATGATGTCGGTGTAACACCCCCGATATATTCAGGAATATTACAGCGCCGTAAATCCTTTACATAAAGATTTACAAGGCTGAAGAATTGAACAGACATTAAAAGGTACTAACGAATGGAAATAACGGAATTAAGATACAACAGTCCTGACCAAATACTGAAAGTACAATTGTTCAACAGAAACTCAATAATACATCACCAAATTCAAATCCATCATAAACGACTTCGTACTCGAGTACTTATTGAAATAACCAATAAACAACAGACAAATGAACCCTAGAAACATCACTGCACCTCGTCGTCATGCGGCTCCGGTGGTTATTTTCCGCTCTCCGGATCCCGAACATAAACAAAATGTTCACCCCCGAAGGGGTTAGCACAACGATGCTAGTACAAGTACCACAACATATTATTCAACGTCACACGCAGAATAATAATAATAACGTAAATGATAAAATGTCAAACGAGTCTTCTCCTGCGAGAAACTCAAACATAACATACACAATTGATAATCACATCATGATATCATAAAATACAAATGGTAATTCCGTCGATCCAGCGTTCACTGCCTAGAACCCACGATGATCCCGTCAGACCAACCCGTGGTGGAAAAACCCGTCCGATGATCCAGCGCACGCTAGCATAGATCCCCCGATGATCCCGTCGGACCAACACGAGGTGGACATACAACAACGACATACATGCACGACAATATGTATAACATCAATACATAAAACAAATAAAGTACTTGCCTCGATTTGAAGACAAGAACAATACTTCCACGAAAACAAACACTCGAAGGTCGTCCTCCTCAATCAATCACGTAACAAGATCAAACCTTAACAAAAGAAATGATATAGGATTTATCTCACGTCATACGAATGTTTAACAATTCGATTTACGGCCAAAAGTTCATAAAATGTAATCTGCCTGAACTGCTTAGCGCACGCTAAGTACTCTGTGTAGCTCGATAGCGCACGCAAACAACAAAGCCTAGCGTACGCTAACTATGCATGGTCAGTACTCCACTGATCAGTCGACTGACTCGTCTGATGGCCTAGCGTACGTTACGTACCAAATGTAGCGTACGCTAACTCGTGCTCGATAGCGCACGTTAATCTTTATAGCTTAGCGTGCGCTATATTCGCATGGCGCCATCACGGGCGATGCTGTTCTCATCATGATCAAAACAATGAAATCTTCTGTGATAATTCATGTTACCTCCATGAATATCATGTACATATGATTATGAATGATCTTACGGATAACAACAACTTCGGATTCAAGGATATGCATACCATTATAAAACCATATTCCATTTCGACTACAATTCTTCATATGACGATTCGAAAGGCTTAATGGTTGATATCAACACCTTATATCCATCGAAATTATCATGCTGTAGTTGTTTAACATTCCATCTATACTAGATAAATCCTTCCATGATCAATCCCTTAGATTCATCTAATAATAATGATGTTAAAGTCAAGTCCATGATTGTTATGAAGTCATCTACTAGATTCGGATTACCAATAATAGAAGCTTCCTTTACTTGTTAAATGTAATAAGATTCAAATCGTGATGATCATAATCAAGGTACTTAAGGCTTATTCATCTCAATATTCCAAACATGATGTACTTTGGATAATTCACTTATGAAAATCAATATCTCGTTAATATGATCATCCAATTCTTTAGAATCCAACTCTAAGTCTGGAGATAGGTTGAACATACCTTAATATGATGAAAATCACTGAACCGTAAGGTAGAATCCGACTCCGGTTGGTTGTATGCCACTCCAAGGTGCTATTCCACTTCAATGATTACTCCCAAGTGATAACCAATATACAAAGACCAACAAGATGTGTTCTAAGTGCGTAGAAGGATTATTACAGCTCTCTGGCCTCTCAAGAATGAAGAATAGACGAATGAAATGTAAGCCAAAATGGGTTGTTGTCCCATTTATAATATTCTGCATTTTAACAAGTTAGCGCACGCTACTAAGCTTCCTTAGCGCGCGCTAATAAGAGTTGACTTCATAACTGTCCAGGTTCATCCGCGGGAATCTTATCCGGACCCATGTCCCGACTGGCGCATGTGCTATCCGTCCCGCTCAATAATTGAGTTCTTAGCGCACGCAACTCCTACATGCATAGCGTGCGCTAGTAGTAGCCCGATAGCGCGCGTTAAGCTACATTCTTAGCGTGCGCTATCACGAGTTTGCATGAGAAATTTTGCATGTTGTTATACTTATGTACAAAGATATCAATGCAAGAAATATCATACTCCAATAATCAAAACCACAAATCCGAATAATACAGGGTTTGAATACAGATGAAATACACCGTAATAAATCCGGATATTACATACTCTCCTACTAAATAGGAGTTTCGTCTCGAAACTCAAGACGAAAATAACTCAGGATATCTAGACTTCATATCAACTTCCGTTTCCCAGGTGGCTTCTTCCATTCCGTGACGTGACCATTGAACTTTGACCAAAACGATTGGTTTGTTCCTCAACTGCTTAACTCGACTCTCGAGTATCTTGACCGGTCTTTCTTCAAATGTCCCATCCTGCGCGACTTCGATCTCGTCGAAATTAATGATATGACTGGGATCTGGTATATACCTCCGTAACTGGGATACGTGGAACACGTTATGAACATGGCACAATGACGGCGGCAATGCCAATCTGTATGCCAACTCCCCAACTCTCTCGAGGATCTCAAATGGTCCGATATATCTCGGACTCAGCTTTCCTTTCCTTCAAAAACGAAAGATTCCCCGAGTAGGAGAAACCTTCAAAAGTACATGGTCTCCAGTATTGGACTCCAATGGGCGACGGCGTACGTCCGCGTAAGATTTCTGGCGACTTTGGGCGGTTAACAGCCTTTCACGAATCAAGGCTATCTTCTCTCGAGTCTGCACGATCAACTCTGGTTCTGTTCCGATCAAGTCTGACGAATCATCCCAACATAGGGGCGATCTACATCTCCTCCCGTATAATGCCTCAAACGGTGCCATCTTAATGGAAGCATGCTAACTATTGTTGTAGATAAATTCAATCAATGGTAGATGAACTTTCCAATCGTTTGACCAATCTAAGGCACAAGCCCTTAGCATGTCTTCCACCGTTTGTATAGTCCTCTCAGATTGTCCGTCAGTCTGCGGGTGATAAGCTATGCTGAAGTTCAATTCGGTCCCCAAGGCCTTATGAACTGCTTTCCAGAAGTGAGACACAAAACGGCCGTCTCGATCAGAAACAATGGTCTTCGGCGTACCATGCAATCGAACTATCTCCAAAATAAATACTCGTGCCAACCTCTCTGGTCCCCACGTATCCTTAATGCCTAGGAAATGAGCTGATTTGGTTAAAAGATCAACTATTACCCAAATCATGTTCATTCCTGTCCTGGTTCTCGGCATATTAGTGATAAATTCCATCGATATGTCCTCCCACTTCCATTCAGGAATTGGGAGCGGCTTCAACATTCCGGAAGGCCGTTGATGCTCGATCTTAACCTGCTGACTAGTCAAGCATTTCGAAACATAGTCCGCTACATCTTTCTTCATGTTGCCCCACCAGAAATTCTCCTTCAAGTCCTTATACATTTTACTGGTGCCCGGGTGGATAGAATAGGGCAAACTGTGAGCTTCCTTCATAATCGTCTGTTTCAGAACATCATCGTCGGGAACGCAAAGTCGGTTCTGAAATCTCAAAACTCCATCATCATGATTTATGAATCCGGGGGCCTTTACTTTGATCACTTCATCACGTAACCGAATCATCAGAGGATCATCTGCCTGTCTAGATTTGATTCCTTCGGTTAATGATGAAGTTATCTCCATCACGCGCAGTTGTTCTTGGACTCTTTGTAACCACACTTCAATTCCTTCACGAATCATCTCTCGTTGAAGGCTAAGTTGGGAGGTCAGCGTCTCCAGCATCTGAATAGAAACACGCTTGCGGCTAAGTGCATCGGCCACTACATTTGCTTTGCCTGGATGATACAAAATCTCCAAGTCATAGTCCTTGATCAGCTCTAACCATCTTCTTTGCCGCATGTTCAACTCTTTCTGACTGAATATGTACTTGAGACTCTTATGATCCGTAAAGATCTGACAGTGAGTCCCGTACAGATAATGTCTCCAGCTCTTCAAAGCAAAAACTACTGCTGCTAGCTCCAAATCATGTATTGGGTAATTCACTTCATAAGGTTTCAGCTGTCGCGACGCATAAGCGATCACCTTATCATTCTGCATCAATACGCACCCGAGTCCTTGGTTCGAAGCATCACTGTAAACTATAAATCCTCCAGTTCCCTGTGGAAGTGATAGAATCGGTGCCGTCGTCAATCTCTTCTTTAACTCATCAAAACTAGTTTGACACGACTCGTTCCACTCAAACTTTTGTGTTTTCTGCAGGAGTCGAGTAAGTGGGCGGGAAATTTTAGAAAATCCTTCCACGAATCGACAATAATACCCAGCAAGTCCTAAGAAGCTTCGGACTTCTTTCACGTTCTTTGGAGGCTTCCAATCCATAATTGCTTCAATCTTCTGAGGATCTACTTGGACTCCTTTAGCTGACACAACATGGCCGAGGAACATTACTTCCTTTAGCCAGAATTCACACTTCGAAAATTTGGCGTACAATTGTTCGCTTCTCAAAAGTTCCAATACAATCCGCAAATGTTGTGCATGTTCTCCTGGGCTCTTAGAATACATCAGAATGTCATCAATGAACACGACCACAAATTTATCCAAAAATTCGATAAACACTCAGTTCATCAATTGCATAAATACAGCAGGTGCGTTAGTGAGACCAAACGGCATCACTACAAACTCATAATGTCCGTAGCGAGTTCTGAACGCTGATTTCAGAACATCAGATTCCTTAATCCTCAGCTGATGATACCCTGATCTCAGATCGATTTTAGAAAATACTGTTGCCCCTTGCAACTGGTCAAACAGATCATCAATCCGTGGCAATGGATACTTGTTCTTAATCGTCATCTTGTTCAGCTCTCGATAGTCAATACACAGCCGAAACGATCCATCCTTCTTTCGGACAAAAAGAACTGGCGCTCCCCAGGGTGAAACGCATGGCTGAATATAGCCTTTGTACAGTAACTCCTCCAGCTGCTTCTTCAGTTCGTACATCTCAGTAGGTGTCATACGATACGGTGCCTTAGAAATTGGTGTAGCTCCGGGTTCCAGCTCAATGGTAAATTCTACATCCCTTCGTGGAGGTAGTCCAGGTAACTCGTCAGGAAATACATCTGGAAATTCGTTCACAACAGGAATGGATGAAAGTTTCACAATTTCATCTTCTTTCTTCATTGCATAGCACCAATATCCGGTACAGCCCTGTTTCAACAATTTGACAGCTTTCATCGCCTTGATCAATTTTACTGAGCTTCCCGGTTTCCACCCCTCGAACAATATTTCGGAACCATCTTCAGCGATCAGCGAGATATTCCTCCTTCGGTAGTTTACAATTGCTCCATATCGATTAAGCCAATCGTCTCCGAGTATCAGGTCGTCTCCTTGCATTTCTATCACGATCAGATTTGAGAGCCACTCTCTACCTCCAAATGATACAGGGAAATTTCTAGTTTCTAAGTTTCCGACAATCTTCTCTCCACTCGGTAAACCAACAACATAAGGTTCACAAGTATGAAAATCGGAAATATTCAAACGATTTGCACAAGACAAAGATATAAAAGAATGCGTAGCTCCTGTATCGAATAAAATGCTAACTGGCTGGGAAAGGATCTGGACAGTACCTGATGCGACAACAGCATCCTCATCGTCTGTCCTCCTCATCTCGTACAGACGTGGGGGAGCAGATCCGACACTCTATGTCCCCTTTCGGTCCCATTGTCCTCTGCCTCGTCCGCGGCCAAAATTCTGAGGCATCTGAACACTTTGATGCGTCTGTTGGATACTGGCTTCCTTCTGGACTGGCTATGGTGTACGGGCTCTAAAAGACTTTGCAGCCTCTTCACAAAACACTGCCCGATGTCCCTCTCGTCCACAATCAAAACAAGTCACGGCAGGAAGGGGGCAATTAAACGATAGTGCCGTCAGCGCGATTAAAGCATTTCTGGTAACATCGGTAATAGTTGATGTCGCTCAGAAGTTCTTTCCGCTCCTAAGCTGGGTGCGGAGGTTTCTTGAAAGAGTGAAAGGATGACTGGGCCTTACGGGGCCCATTTGTTCTTGTGCTCTGTAAAAGTACCAGAGACTTTCTGTTTCTTGGATTCCGAAAATTTCTCCATAGCTGCTTCCTTGATCTCATACGCCAACGCCTTATCCTGGTATTGACGGAGTGTGGTACATTCAAATCCGGACATGTACCTCTGGATTTCTGGTTTCATCCTCATATCGAAATGGATCATCATTTCTGCATCTGTTCTGACCAGATGTCGAACAAACGCCAGTTGCTGGTTAAACGTCTTAATTGCCTGGGATACTGGCACATCAGAAGACTAAGCGGAGAAAAACTCCTGAATTTTGGCTTCCCTCACAGAACGAGGGCAATACTGAGCTTCCATCATCAATCTAAACTCTGTCCAATCGGCATCATGGTCTACAGGCCGGATGGCTTCCCACCATTCGGACGCTTCCCCTATCAGAAAATATTGAGCTATAGAGGCTCTCCGGTCGTGTGGGCAGTTAATTCCGGCAAAGATTTTCTCCAGTTCCTTCAACCAATGGTCCCAGGTGGGAGTCTCAGAAATACCGTCGAATTTGGGTGGTTGCATCTTCGCCACCTCTTGCAGCTACCGGTCACCTCGATTTCCCATGTCTGGGATCCCTTGCTGTCTCTCTCCCTGCTGTAGTCCCACCGCCACTTGCATTCGGTCCACGACTTGGGCAAACTGAGTCATCTGGTTCACCACTTGACGAAGGATCTCTGGTGTAGCAGGATCTGGTTCGTTATTAATAGATTGTTGCGGCTTGCCTGAGCTATGACTGGCCTGGTTAGAAGGAGACACTTCCCTTTCAGCATTTCTCCGTCCGCGTCCACGACCGCGACCACGTCCACGTCCGCCTCTCAACATACTGTAAGCATAAATACTCAATATACAGGAAACAACATCGTTCTAATATTCGAGTATAAAGAGACACAACATGTAAAGAACGAGATAGAGTTTAGGAACTTACAACCACCGTTCGCATGAAGACGTAGGCAGTACAGTGATGTCATTCATGGCCGGTTACCTCAAAAGACATAAATGACCCCTATTTTAACCCAACGACCAAGATATCCATAATCTTACTTCCGATACCATAATCTGTAACACCCCCGATATATTCAGGAATATTACAGCGCCGTAAATCCTTTACATAAGGATTTACAAGGCTGAAGAATTGAAGAGACATTAAAAGGTACTAACGAATGGAAATAACGGAATTAAGATACAACAGTCCTGACCAAATACTGAAAGTACAATTGTTCAACAGAAACTCAATAATACATCACCAAATTCAAATCCATCATAAACGACTTCGTACTCGAGTACTTATTGAAATAACCAATAAACAACAGACAAATGAACCCGGCCGAAACATCACTCTGCACCCTCGTCGTCATGCAGCTCCAGTGGTTGTTTTCCCGCTCTCCTGGATCCTGAACATAAACAAAATGTTCACCCCCGAAGGGGTTAGCACAACGATGCTAGTACAAGTACCACAACATATTATTCAACGTCACACGCAGAATAATAATAATAACGTAAATGATAAAATGTCAAACGAGTCTTCTCCTGCGAGAAACTCAAACATAACATACACAATTGATAATCACATCATGATATCATAAAATACAAATGGTAATTCCGTCGATCCAGCGTTCACTGCCTAGAACCCACGATGATCCCGTCAGACCAACTCGTGGTGGAAAAACCCGTCCGATGATCCAGCGCACGCTAGCATAGATCCCCCGATGATCCCGTCGGACCAACACGAGGTGGACATACAACAACGACATACATGCACGACAATATGTATAACATCAATACATAAAACAAATAAAGTACTTGCCTCGATTTGAAGACAAGAACAATACTTACACGAAAACGAACACTCGAAGGTCGTCCTCCTCAATCAATCACGTAACAAGATCAAACCTTAACAAAAGAAATGATATAGGATTTATCTCACGTAAATGCGAATGTTTAACAATTCGATTTACGGCCAAAAGTTCATAAAATGTAATCACTGAAGCGCTTAGCGCACGCTAAGTACTCAGTATAGCGTCGTTAAGTCGCTTTCGATAGCGCACGCAAACAACAAAGCTAGCGTCGCTAACTATGCATGGTCGATTACTCCGATCGATCGGTGACTTCGTCGATGGCCTAGCGTCGTTACATACCAAACGTAGCGTCGCTAACTCGTGCTCGATAGCGCACGTTAATCTTTATAGCTTAGCGTGCGCTATCTGTGCATGGCGGTTCTTCTTGGGCGATAGCTATTCTCATCATGATCAAAACAATGAAATCTTCTGTGATAATTCATGTTACCTCCATGAATATCATGTACATACGATTATGAATGATCTTACGGATAACAACTTCGGATTCAAGGATATGCATACCATTATAAAACCATATTCCATTTCGACTACAATTCTTCATATGACGATTCGAAAGGCTTAACGGTTGATATCAACACCTTATATCCATCGAAATTATCATGCTGTAGTTGTTAAACATTCCATCTATACTAGATAAATCCTTCCATGATCAATCCCTTAGATTCATCTAATAATAATGATGTTAAAGTCAAGTCCATGATTGTTATGAAGTCATCTACTAGATTCGGATTACCAATGATAGAAGCTTCCTTTACTTGTTCAATGTAATAAGATTCAAATCATGATGATCATAATCAAGGTACTTAAGGCTTATTCATCTCAATATTCCAAACATGATGTACTTTGGATAATTCACTTATGAAAATCAATATCTCGTTAATATGATCATCCAATTCTTTAGAATCCAACTCTAAGTCTGGAGATAGGTTGAACATACCTTAATATGATGAAAATCACTGAACCGTAAGGTAGAATCCGACTCCGGTTGGTTGTATGCTACTCCAAGGTGCTATTCCACTTCAATGATTACTCCCAAGTGATAACCAATATACAAAGACCAACAAGATGTGTTCTAAGTGTGTAGAAGGATTATTACAGCTCTTTGGCCTCTCAAGAATGAAGAATAGACGAATGAAATGTAAGCCAAAATGGGTTGTTGTCTCATTTATAATATTCTGCATTTTAACAAGTTAGCGCACGCTACTAAGCTTCCTTAGCGCGCGCTAATAAGAGTTGACTTAATCTGTCGTGTTCATCGCGGGAATCTTATCCGGACCCATGTCCCGGCTGGCGCATGTGCTAGCCGTCTCGCTCAATAATTGAGTTCTTAGCGCACGCAACTCCTACATGCATAGCGTGCGCTAGTAGTAGCCCGATAGCGCGCGTTAAGCTACATTCTTAGCGTGCGCTATCACGAGTTTGCATGAGAAATTTTGCATGTTGTTATACTTATGTACAAAGATATCAATGCAAGAAATATCATACTCCAATAATCAAAACCACAAATCCGAATAATACAGGGTTTGAATACAGATGAAATACACCATAATAAATCTGGATATTACAGTCGGAACCACGATACTAATCACAACTCTGACGCGCGCGACTTACACAGGACATGGACTTGACCCAACGGCCTAGGTTTTTCGCAAACCTAAGCTCTGATACCATAATTGTAACACCCCCAGAATACGTCTGGAAAGGTTACACGTCGTAGGCCCTTCTCACAAGGATCTACCAGGCTAAACTCCACTAGACTACACAATGATTGACCGATCAGGGTCAATCTAAATACAACGCAGACCGACAAGGTCATTAAACAGTTCAGAAACTAATGAATTTTACATCTCAATGACAAAAATAAACTTTCACACAAAATGGGATGACAACTCCATTCAATAAATGAAAACTACACCCGTGCAAGGGTGAATACTCAACCAAATGGGAAATTACCGACCAAGATGAAACAAAAGAAAAGACTCTTTCTCTGGTGTGATTAGCATCGTCGTCTTCCATATTCTTCCAAGCCAATCCCATGACTGCTCCCGAGCTGCCAAAACTTGAGCGCATAATAGGCACCCACCCACCGAAAACTCGGGGGTTAGCAAACTGAAATTTTGCTAGTGCAAGTACATAATATACAAGATATACGAACAATAACACAAAACTCAACCGTCGTGAAGCCTTAACATAAACCATACATTCCTATAGTCAACACAGAGTAGCACTCGCATACACAAGGTGAAAGATAATTATATAGTCATATTCTCTTTACGGAACATAACATCAATGAAACTTTAAACGAGCCCAAGGAGTCAGAAAAAAATCCCTTTTGTAAAAGGAGAGGTATTTTGATAAGATAGCTTGCAAACGTTATTATTGACTCGGGCCGTCTTGGGGTTTTGAAAATCGAATGGGAATACTTTTAGAAAATAATTTCAAAAGCTCTCGGGTCCTCGACCCAAGATATGGAGAACAATTACACGAAAACATGTCAATGTTATTCGGGGTCCTCGACCCAATTTATAGAACACCGTCACAACGAAATCATTACAACATCTCACAGAGTTCTCAACCCAATCCAAATAACATCATCACGAGATCATTCATCTCAACATTTCACAGGGTCCCCGGCCCAATGCACAGAATAGCACCACAATACAATCAAAGGCACAATCTCTCATTCGACATATCCTCCTCAAGACCCCTGATTAATTAACCCTCGGAGATTTCGTCAAACCTCCTTGGTTAATTAACCCTGATACCAATGCTTTAAAAATAGGTTGAAACAAACTTTCAAAAACACGAATCGCGGTCTATATCAAGACAAACATTTAAAAGTGAGCTGAAAGAATTTGAGATACGAACATCGTTCGGTAACGGGGTCTTAGCTATCACTCAAATACCCGTAACCAATAAGCCTGCCAGGCGCCTCCCTTGCGCACCTGTGCACCGGCGTTCACTCCACTATGTTGGCCGCTCCTTGAACATGTCACAGCGCCGGCGATCACTCCCGCAAGAGCCGCCCCTTGCGCACGCATTAGGTAACACCGGCATTCACCACCCATATGGAGCCGCACATTGCAGCATACACCAGGCCGGAGTGCACGCCCCGCCCTCAGAGGTTCCCGGATACGACGTTTCTCACAACAAGTATCCACATTATTTCAAACATCAAGCACACAGACAAACGTCACAACAATTATCAACTCAGTACATCAAGATCAAGTCACACAATTTCTCCGCCAGTCCATAACCACACAAATAAACAATAACACGCACGTTATCAATCAAAACTCAATCACAATAAGCCTTCAAAGCATAACCAACCAACACCGCACATATATCCCTATATTGCGACTCAACCGAATATATATATATATTATATGAATAAGTATAGTTCATCTATCAATCCAAGTTGAGTACGTCAACTAGTGTTAGCATTCATCACTCGTCATTCACCGACATAGGCATATATATCAATATACGTATATACATACATATATTTAACATATAAATATATGTAAATGTATATATATATATACATCCGTATAAATTCATACACTTCGACAATAATGATTTCACGCAGTTACAATTCGTATATCAAGGTACTTGCCTCAAATTCAAAGCACGCGAAGCAACGGAAAAGCTTTACCGAAAACCCTCGAATCTTCCAACTAGGTCGAAAACACAAGAATAACATAATCACTATAAGATCGATCGCAAGGAAGATGCAAAACACACGAAATTCTCAACAAGAATTCGTAGAGACGAAGGATCGAACACTTGGGGCTCAATATTTCCCAAAGAATATCAAGAACATTATCCGAACCCGAATACGGTAAGGAATACGAATCAAATCATAAGGAGAGAATCAATACAACCGATTGATGATATACAACAACACGATTCATGAGGAACAACCCGAATCTTGAAGATTCACGAAATATAAAGGAAGGGTTTACGAGATGATTACCTCGAATCGAAGACGAAGAACACGGATTGATGATGTTAATCAACACCAAGAACTAAAGGAAGATGTAAACTTGGAGTTACAGGACTCCAAAATCGCCCCTAGATCGCCCACAAATCGCCTCAGCCGCGGAGGAGTGAAGGAAGGGTGAAAAATGACGAACACGGTCAACCCCCGGTATATAAATACCTGCGCATGAGTTACGTACGTTAACCAAGAAGAATAACGTACGTTACCTGTATTATGTACGTAATGCATCAAAGATTACGTACGTAATCGATAACCAGACCCTCCTGTCCAAAATAGTGAAAACCCTTACGTACGTTATGGCGAGGGCTTAACGTACGTAAGGAGCACATTTAACGTGCGCTATGATCAACACATAGCGTGCGCTATCGATGGCCAGAACTCAATGTCTGAACTGGTAAGACCCTTACGTACGTAAAGGGAAGGTCTTAACGTATGTAAGTCGCATGATGATAACGTACGTTATGCTTATAGCATAGCGTACATAAGTCACTTAGCAGTTCCAGAACTGCTAAGTCTACGCGACGAAACCGCGAAACGACAATTACAACATAAGACGAGGACATGCCTGCGAAGAGTGCAGAACGACGGATTCAAGCGTTAAAAGAAAGTACGATTCCGACAATCCTAAAGTTCGGAATACGATAACAGAAGTAATCACCCCCAAACTTTGGGAAATTACGAAACGGCTTAAAACGCCCGTAAATCACGATATGACATCAAGCAACCAAACCGAAACTCACAACACGCATAATAAAGCTCAACGGGATTATAGGAAACACGAAACCGTAGTTTCGAACCATCATCACACGAAATGAGCCAAATAGCGGGAAAAGTCGCTCAAAACACGGATTCGAATAAAACAGCCCCGGAACAACTCGGATGACCAAACACGCAGAACCAAACATTATCAAAATGTCAAAACGCTCGCAAGTGAGATTCTGGAAACCAGAAAGCTGCAAAAAAACGAAGTACCGAAAGAGAAAATCACGGGTATTACAACGATAACACGAGGGCAAAAAGAATCGTTAATAGTCAATTTCAGCCAAGTCAACGCCCAACCATAGTTGCTTGTTTTTTCATTATGCATGAATGCGAAGGCTATGAAAAACCTCTTATTTGTAGAAGTGACACCAACAAATTCTAGAAAAGGAGGATTATACTTGTTTGTTTTATATGTAGCATCTATCAACATCACATATGGAAATGCTTGCCACATCTGTAATGATGTTGGATGCATAAAAAATAACTCTTCTAACTCATTAGTAATCTTGTATAAACGATACTCAAAATCGTACCCTTCTGTTTACAAAATGTGCATAACATTATGTACCGGGGTTCTACCTTCTCGCTTAGATCTCCCAAATTTATGGCGAAAATTGTATATAGTTCTTAGGGAAGATACATTATTTTGATTTTGCTCCTTTAGTGTTAACAAAATATCTCGCGGTTTCACATTCAGCTCTGTCAAAATTTGCACCAAACGAGATTCGTTATCCGACAATTGCATTGCAAACGGATGACCCTCCATATACATTGATGGTTCATGATTGTGTTCATCACGTACCACCCTTAACGTCCAAATATCATGCCCCTTCAAATACTTTCCTATCAATTCGAATGGACAATTAATTTTTTTGTTTCCACATCTTTACTTCTGGATATACCACCACGATCACAACCAAGTACTATTTTAGAGATGAAGTCAATAGTTATTGCCTTTGATCGTTTAGTAACGATAACGTAACCTTGAGAACGTGCCACATTTTGTACCCAAGTCATTAAATCTTCACGAGATCTAAACACCTAAAAATTGAAAAAAAAAACTCCATGTTAAAAAAAATCGATACATACATCAATTCATTACACACATGTAAATAATAAGATTAGACATTATACTTGGTCGGTAGAAAATTCCGAAGTATTCGCCATTTTTTCCCTGTAAATTCGAATAAGAAAAAATTACGCGTACATTTAAAATTATACATAAATTAGCTTAAGATAGAAAAGATATAGTTCAAAGTTTAAAGAAAATATATCTAAAAGAAGAGGGGGCAAATTATACATAAATTATTTTAATATAGAAAAGGGTATTGCTCCACTCATGGCGGCGGCGTTCCGCCGGTGATGGTGGTGGTGTTTAGGCGGTGGCTGGCAGTATGTGTTTTTCAGGTTTTTTATTTGTTTTCTTAAAGTCTAAACGTGAGTTGAGAATGAGCAAGAACTTACCGATCCGACGACGACCGGCGGCTGGAATAAGAAATTGAGGACTCCAGTGACACTGTTTCCGGTAGGGCTGTCGAACGGTTTGGTTTTGGTTAACCGGAACCATAAATGTCCTAAAATATGAACTGAAAATCGAACCGTATAAATTTTCGGTTAACCGAAACCGGACCGATTATTTTCGATTCCGGTTCGGTTAACCACAAAAACTGTTTTTTATTTCAATTTAAAAAAATTGAAATAATATAATATAAATATAAAATATAAAAATATAATTCACAAATAAAATCTGCTTCCGGTTCGGTTTTATAAAATATATTAATTAAAATATTATTTTTTATTTATAATTATATAATATAATTACAAAATTCAATTTCATAAAAACAGTCTAATTTCCAATTTCAATTTACAAAAATTAAAATTATATAATATAATTATAAAATAAAAAATAATATTTAATAAATATATTTTATATAATCGGTTTTCGGTTCAGAACCGAACGGTTATCGGTTAGACCGAAAACCAAACAAATGATACACAATGGAACCAAAAACCGGACCGATAACCGAAATTGCGGTTCTCGTTTAACCGGAACCGCACGGTTCCGGTTCGGTTCCGGTTCTAACAGAGAACCGAGAACCATTTAGATAGCCCTAGTTTCCGGTGAGCAATTTTGCGGGCGATACTATTTTCTGGCGGAGGTTTACTGTTTTCTGGTGAAAAAATTTGCCGGCGACATTATTTTCCGACGGATGTTTATATACACTAGTACAGAAATAAAGTAGAGACAGGCGGAGGTAAATTATGCAGATCTGGTTGTGTTATATACACCCCTACTTTACCTAGCCCTCTACTGTTCCTACCACTCTAGACTGGAGTGTGGACCTGGCAAATGGGCGGGTTCGGGCCAAACGGGCCGGGCGAAAAACGGGCGGGCCAAATCTGGGCCGGTCCAAAAAGGCCCGATTTTTTTGGGTCAAAAATATTAGGCCCGTGGCCCGGCCCGGCCCGCGGGTCTCAACTCTTTTTTTTTTGAAATATTAATTCTGAATAAATATAGAAATATTTTTTCGATCCTTAATTATTATCTTATTCACTATACACAATCAGATAAATAAATGTACAATTATTTTTATTTGATAATTACATTATTTACTACACTGTCACAATCAAAAGACAAATATACAAATATTTTTATTTGCTCATCATATCATTTATCACTACTACTTTCTTATAAAAATCATAAAATAATATTATTATTGATATGAGATACTACAAATTAATCACAAAGTCCCATAAAAAATAAAATTACATCAATAATTAACATATAGATGTAATATAATCTAACAAATAAGGAAATTTTTTAAATATTATAATTACATATAACATAAATATATAAAAAAAAATTAGGCCGGGCGGGCCGCCCGCGATCCGGGTCTCAACGGGCGGGCCACATCTGGGCCGGGCCAAAAAGCCCCGACTTTTTTGGGCAAAATATTAGGCGTCTGCCCAAAAGCAGTGTTGGCTACATGAGCGCTGACCTATTTTGCCAGGTTTACTGAAGTGTATTTTGAGGGTAGACTAGAGTGTATATAAAAAACCCTTTATTTATTTATTTATTATTATTATTTTGATTTCATGACTGATGAATATTCAGGGGTGAATTACTTTCTTTTGTCTCGTTTTAAGGTTAACATTATTTGTGTAAAAATAGGGTATTGTAAAAGAATAACTTGATGTAATCCATATACTATAAGATGTGTAAGTATTGACCGTGAATGTATGTTGGAAATTAAAAAAATAAAAAAATATTAACAGTGAATGACATTGATTGTATTTATTTAATTTGATTTTGTCAAAATTAGAAATATTATAATTTTTAAACGACAATTTTTGCTTCCAGATTATCTTAAATACCATTTACTCTCTCCGTCCCACCAATTTTGAGCATTTGGTTTTCGCCACGAGATCTAAGAAAAATTGAAAAGTAGTGTAAAAAGTGATGGTATGAATATATACTTAAAGTTGTGAGAGATGAAAGTGTCTTAAAAAAGAAATGACCAAGTATGTTGGGACGGCCCAAAAAAAATATTAACCAAGATCGATGGAACGGAGGAAGTATATTTTATCATCCTCGCTCTTAATCTTCTTATCGTTAGCAAGAATTTTATGATATTATACGAATCACAACACTAACGGAGCTAACCACGTCATTAATTTGCTTTTATCAATGAAAAACCTGAGTGGGAGCAGATCATAGCCAGATACGCACTATATGTATCAGTAGGGGTGCATGTGAATACTCAGAGACGACGACTGAAAAAGTTAAAAAGGACAAAATTAAAGTAGAAGCACGCCATACCAACCAATAAGCCCAAGAAGCTAAAAGTTGGCGCTCGTGATTAAGGCTGTCAAAAATTTTAACTGGAATCGAACTGAATTGATGTGGTTTTGATTAATCGAAAATTATTATTTGTGGTTAGGATGCAGTCTGTGGTTCCTACTTCAAAAAAAAATATGGTTAGTGGTTACTTAGGAGCAAGATGGTTAAAGGCAGAAACCATGGCAGAAATTATGATAAATTAATGAATTATAATTATGTATTTTTATCCTAAAAAGAAATTCAATTGAATCAATAATATGTAAATTAATTACCCCACATCAATTCTCCGTTTGTTAATGTTTTGCATTTTAATTGTTGGATTTATGGATTAATTTTGACTTATAGTTGTTGGATTTATGGGTTCATTGTGTGTTGTCTACTATTTTTATTTTAAAAGATTAATTTTAGCATTTTAAAATTGATTATTTCAGTTTTTTTCGGATAAAAAAAAAGAAAAAAAGTTTTTAAGGTTAAGCAAATCGGAACCATATCTAATCGGTGTGGTTCCGGTTAACCGAAATTTAAAGTGGTGTTGTTAGTGGTTCCTATTTTGGGGCGTTTTATAGTTTCGGTTAACCGAAAATTGTGGTTCGATTAACCGAAATCGAACCACTCGATACTCCTACTCGTGATATTACCTCGCACACACAAACACGCATACATGCGTGTAGATTGGTGCAATAAATGGGGAATTGTTCTTTTGTGATTAACCCCAAATTTAGGGACTACAGAGAAAATATTTTTCGTGTTTGCTTTAAATCCCTTCCCGATACTGTCTGAAGATTTTGATGCTTTTGGTGTCGGCACAGTCCAGTAGTATTATTACGTATTGTATGCATGTGTGACGGTGACACTCACTCCTTGTGCTGCTGGACTGTCCAAAGACCAAAGGATTACTCGTTTTCGATTCTTTTACATTCTGGTCGGTCGGGCACTATGACTGTTGGAATTCTTGTAAATAAATAGCTACAAGTGTTAGACGTCTGATTTGGTCAACATCACGTGTGCTGATCTGGACGAATGGATCGAAGATACGTAGAACACAATAAATAAGATGGAATAAATTAAATCACTAAATTTTATTAATGACCTTAATATGATATAGAGCCGAGCTGAATATTTTGAGCCGGTCTATGTTTTTCGCTTGTTTTTTACCAGTCCTCTCTCTCTCTCTCTCTCTCTCTCTCTCTCTCTCTCTCTCTCTCTCTCTCTCTCTCTCTCTCTCTCTCCGCACCAAATTTCAAAAGTCCCTTTTTCTGTACACTTTCTCTATATATAAACAATCTCGGCCAGTCAGGAGATGATAGCTGGAGAATGTTGGGGAATATGCCCAAAACACTTCTCAGAGTGTAAATATGCCTTAGACACGTGGCAGCTTCTAAGGATTGCTTCGGGAAGGGATATTACAGCGTGCATTAATTGTCGTGTGTGCATGTCCCGCATGCTTCTGGCGATGCTTATCCGCTGGGTCGGTCCTCGGGTCTCCCGCCGTTCTAGTCGGCCTTGTCGTAATCTTGAGTTGGAACGTATTTATCCTTGATCTGCTCGGTCCTTCCGGTCTGGATATCGGGTCGACCTTGACGTCTCTGACCGGTCCGGTCTTGAACGAGCCAGGAGAGAATTGGATTCGTACTCGGTCCGACTTGTTGCTCTGATCGACCGGTTCAGCTGACTGGAGTGCTTACATGGATGCCAAGACGGATGGGCTATCAACAAGGGCCCCCGAGCCCAGGGCCGTGCCGGGCTGGCCGGGGCTGGGGTCGTTTCGTAGTAAGGCCGATCCGGCTTGTTGGAGGATAAGATCTCTCGAAGGGACGTCTCTTCGGGAGTAGCGTCGATTCGATTTCAGGGTTCTAGATGTCATGATGAGGGAGACACGTGGCCGGATCTAATTTGATAACGCGTTCACGCGCCTTTGGTCTTTGCAACGGTTCAGTGTGAATCGTCGCGCCACGCGCTGGGCATTTAATGTCTTCTTTCCCTTATAAACATAGGGTTTCTTCTTCTTCATTTCTCCTTCTGCCATTTTCGTTTTTTGTTGCAGAGACGAGAGAAAAAAAAGTCCCGGTATTCTTTTCCGATTTTAGAGAGAAATTCTCGGTAAGCCTTTCTTCCTTTCCTATTTAATATGTCGGAGTTGAGGGATGAGAGGGTGGCGGAGGAGTTGACTGTGTCGCCGGACCGTACGGGGGTGGCGGATCTGTCTGTAGGCGGGGTTCACGTCGACTGGAGCGACGAGGAGGGAGGTGGCGAGGTCGCAAGGTCGCCGGAATCTGGAGACGTGGGGGTGGCGGCGCCGTTGACGGCGGTCGGCAGGGCTCCGGAGGAAGAAGGGGTTGAGCCTTCGGCGGCCTGGATTCGGCCTCGCCCGTCCCCTTTCGTGGAGGCGGAGTGGGACTCTGTCTCGATCCGCAGCACTGTCACGGAAGAGCAGTTGGTGGCTTGGCGGAGGCGGTTCAAGATCCCGGCTAGGGTGCGGATGTTTGTTCTGATTCCCGAGGAGAGGCCCCACACCCCACCTCCCAGTTGTGCGGCGGTGTACTACCGTTCTTTGCTGGCAGGGTTGAGGTTCCTGCTTCCGTTGGCTTTCTCCCGCTGGCTGAGGCAGTGGGGTCTTCCGCTGGCCCAAATTCACCTCAATTCTTGGGCTCGGGTGGTGGGTCTTTTCGTCCTCTTCCATCAGCACGGCTGGCCCGAGCCCAGCTTCGAGGAGTTCAACAGTCTCTTCCTGTGGAGATCGGTCGGCAGATCCGGCTCCGGTTGGTTTTATCTGACAGCCCGGCATGTCATGCACAAGGAGGTGGTGGATGTGTCGGAGACCATCCACAGCTGGAAGGAGCAGTGGTTTTATGTCGCGGGACCTTGGAGGAGCTCGGCGGATGAGTAGGAGCCCGGCGTCATAGACGCGGAGCTTCGGATCCAAGAGCATTTTATCGCCAAAATGAGTAAGTGTTGTGTTTTCTGTTCTGTTCCCTTCTTGTCTAACGCTCATCATTTATTTCATGTGCAGAGCGTATCCCGGCACAGGAGACATCTTCCGAATTTGACGATCGGATTGAGAAGCTTCTGGATCTCCCCGCCGAGCAGAGGAAGTCGCATCTTCTAGTAACTGAAGAAAATCTCTGGGCGGCCGGCCTTCGATCCGCCGATCCGAACGTCATGTCTTACTCAGGTATTTTTAATTAATTCTTTTTTTTAATTACCTTTCTTCCTTTTCCAGTCCCAGGGTCAAGGTTTCGTCTGGGAGGAAGGAAACGCCCGCGCAGCGCGTGGCGAGATTGGATGCCGAGGGCGCCGAGCGGAGGGAGCGCGTGGGCAAGCGAAAAAGGGTGGAGACCAAGCCTGAGGGCAGCTTGACTAAGGCGGGAGCTTAGCCCGTTCCTGAAGTTCCTGTATCCGTGCCTAGTCCTGTCCGGACGGGCCGTGCGACTGGAAAGGAGCCCTTGGTCGACTTGGAGAGTCATTATCTTCCGGTTAACAAGGACCGGGAGGAACCATGCACTCAGATGAAGGGGCGACGGCCGCGCTGGTTCCTCGATTATGCCCGGGCGGCTACCCCAACTGCCGAGATGCTCGACCGAGTTCCCCCGGCGGTGGCCGCGTCCAGTCACATCCCTATTAAGGGCTGGACGCCCAAGGTGGAGATGGTGACCAATGACATGGATCCGGCTGAGCAGATCCAATTTGGAAATGCTCTGATCGGCAGTGCGATGTGCACTTATGTGAAGGCCACCGAGGAGTTAATGGCCTTGGTTGAGAAGCACAAGAAGGTGGCGGCCTAGCTTCAGACCCTTCGGGAGGAGCGCCATCTCTGTCCTTCCCTGATCAAGTCCTTGGAGGAGGAGATAACCTCCTTGAAGGGTCATATGGAGATCTTGGAGAGCCGGGCCCTCGAGGCTGATATGTGGAAAGTGAAAGCCGGAGAGATGACCGAGGCGGCCGAGCTGGCTCATAAGCGGTGGTTGGAGACCAGGGCAGAACACGAGGCTTACTTGAAAGATACGGAGACCCAGCTTGAGAACCTGACCGAGCGGGTTAATACTTGTGAGGCTTCGGGCTACGCCAAGGGTCTTGCCGAAGGGGCGGCGGCCTTCAAGAAGTCGCCCGATGATAGAACGAAAATAATGTGCTAAAATCATTGTTAATTATAAGGTTTTAATGAATTTTATGTTGGCACACTTGGTTATTTTCTATCTATTTATATTTTAGATGCAATTTACTTCACTTAGCAATTTATTGTTTAATTTAGGAGTTTGATGGAGTTTTTAAGTTTAAGGAATAATTTGGACCATCAAACGGACCAAGCCAAGGTGATTTGGGCGCCGCGCGACAATGGGTGGCCTAGTGTCAGTTCGGTGACCCAGTGTCAATCCTGTTCCGAAAATAATTCGAGCAGAGGAAGTCGCACCTTCTAGTCACTAAAGAAAACCTCCGGGCAACCGACCTTCGATCTACCGACCCGAGTACCATGTCTTCCTCAGTTTTTTTTTTTTAAATTTCTTCTTTCTCCAGTCCCTAGGGCCAAGGTTCCGTCTGGGAGGAAAGAGACGCCTGCGCAGCGTGTGGCAAGATTGGCTGCCGAGGCTGTCGAGCGGAGGGAGCGTGCCGACAAACGAAAAATGGGGAATACCGAGTCTGAGGGAAGCGTAACCAAAGCGGAGGCTCGGCCCGCTCCTAAAGTTCCTGTATTCGCGCCGAGCCCTGTACGGACGGATCGTGCGACTGGAAAAGAGCCCTTAATCGACTTGGAGAGTCATTATCTTCCGGTTAATAAGGACCGAGAGGAACCTTATGCCCAGCTGAAGGGGCGGCGGCCGCGCTGGTTCCTTGATTACGTCCGGGCAGCTACCCCAATCGCCGAGATGCTCAACCGGGTTCCCCCGGCGGTGGCTGCGTCCAGTCACATCCCTATCAGGGGCTAGACGCCGAAGCTGGAGATGGTGACCAATGACATGGATACGGCTGAGCAGATCCAATTTGGAAATGCTCTGATCGGCCGTGCAATGTGCACTTATGTGAAGGCCACCGATGAGCTAATGGCCTTGGTCGAGAAGCACAAGAAGGTTGCGGCCGAGCTTCAAACCCTCCAGGAGGAGCACCATCTCTGTCCTTCGCTGATCAAGTCCTTGGAGGAGGAGATAACCTCCTTGAAGGGTGATATGGAGATCTTGGAGAGCCGGTCCCTCGAGGCCGATATGTGGAAAGTGAAAGTCGGGGAGATAACTGAGGCGGCCGAGCTGGCACATAAGCGGTGGTTGGAGACCAGGGTCGAGCACGAGGCTTACTTGAAAGATACGAAGGCCCAGCTTGAGAACCTGACCGAGCGGGTTAATACTTGCGAGGCTTCGGGCTACGCCAAGGGTCTTGCCGAAGGGGCGGCTGTCTTTAAGGAGACGCCTGAGTTCGAGGAGCTGATCAACCTGAACTATGTCTCCACCTGCTACGAGATATTAGATCTCATGAAGGGAGGGAAGACCGTCGAGGCCTATATAGTGTCTCAAGCGGCCGACCTGCAGGTTCAACCTCTTGGAGCTGATGAGCCGAAGCCCATCTAGGTTGTTGAAGATCCAGGATTGGTTCCGCCTGGTGAAGGTGAAGGACAATCCTTCCAGGCAGCTGGCCGGGATGGCGGGGCCGAGTAGTTTTTTGATTTTATTTCATGTATGGCCTGCGTGCCAGTTTTCCTTTCCTTTGTTTTTACCATATGTACTTTGTCGAAATGCCTTTTTAAATGAATAAAATCTTTTTTACACCACTTGTTTAGTTACTTTTTTCTGGATGTTTGGGCCCAGTTGGTTCGGCCGTTGTCTTTCTTTCTTGTTCATCCTCTGTTGGTCGTGCCGAGGTGAGCTCGGACTTTCAGAGTGCCGAGGTGAGCTCGGACTTTTAGTGTCGGATGAGCCGGTCTTATGAGGTGTCGAGACGAGCTCGGTCTTATAGTGCCGGATGAGCCGGTCTTATGAGGTGCCGAGGCGAGCTCGGTCTTATAGTGCCGGATGAGCCGGTCTTATGAGGTGCCGAGGCGATCTCGGTCTTATAGTGCCGGATGAGCCAGTCTTATGAGGTGCCGAGGCGAGCTCGGACTTTTAGTGCCGGATGAGCCGGTCTTATGAGGTGCCGAGGCGAGCTCGGTCTTATAGTGCCGGATGAGACGGTCTTACGAGGTGCCGAGGCGAGCTCGGTATTACAGTGCCGGATGAGCCGGTCTTACGAGGTGCCGAGGCGAGCTCGGACTTTTAGTGCCGGATGAGCCCGTCTTGTGAGGTGCCGAGGCGAGCTCGGTCTTATGAGGTGCCGAGGAAAGCTCGGTCTTATAGTGCCGGATGAGCCGGTCTTATGAGGAGCCGAGGCGAGCTCGGTCTTATAATGCCGGATTAGCCGGTCTTATGAGTTGCCAAGGCGAGCTCGGTCTTATAGTGCCGGATGAGCCGGTCTTATGAGGTGCCGAGGCGAGCTCGGTCTTATAGTGCCGGATGAGCCGGTCTTATGAGTTGCCGAGGCGAGCTCGGTTTTATAGTGCCGGATGAGCCGGTCTTATGAGGTGCCGAGGCGAGCTCGGTCTTATAGTGCCGGATGAGCCGGTATTTTGAGGTGCCGAGGCGAGCTCGGTCTTATAGTGTCGGATGAGCCGGTCTTGTGAGGTGCCGAGGCGAGCTCGGTCTTATAGTGGACCAAAGCTAAAAATGAAATAAAGTCAAATTTTATTGATAATGCATTTTCAAATACATAGCATTCCACGGATAACTTAATCCCTGGCCGTTCAGATATTCTAACCGGTAGGCTCCGTTCTGAAGGACTTCACTAATCTTGTATGGTCTTTCCCACTTGGGCTTAAGGGGTCCCAGATCCGGTCCCAATACCCGTTTAAGAACGAGGTCTCCGACCTGGAAACTTTTATGGTGGACCTTGGAGTTGTAATATTTTTCGCATCTTTTTTTATAGATGGCGTTCCGCATTTCTGCTTGGGTCCGTTTTTCGGTGATGAGGTCCAGGCTCACTTGGAGGGCCAAGTCGTTATCATGTTCTTTGAAATGGGTTACCCGGTATGTAGGTGCCCCAATTTCAACCGGGATGACTGCCTCAGTACTGAAGGCTAAGGAGAAGGGTGTTTCCCCAGTAGCGGACCGATGCATTGTTCTATATGCCCATAAGGCTCCAGGGAGTTCTTCGGGCCACGAACCTTTGAGTTCTTCAAGGCGGGTCTTGAGGTGCTGCTTTATAATTTTTGTTGACCGCCTCGACCTGTCTGTTGGATTGCGGATAGTACGGCGTGGAAAAGTTGTTTCGTATGTAGAGGCCGTCGCAGAAGGCCCGAAATTTCTTATTATCAAATTATTTAGCATTATCGGAGACAATAATCTGAGGGATCCCGAACCGGCAGATGAGTGACTTCCATATAAAATTGATTATCTTTTGCTCGGTTGTTCGTGCCATAGGCTTGGACTCGACCCATTTTGTGAAATAGTCAACTGCGACGATGGCGTATTGTACTCCTCCCTGTCCTTTGGGTAAGGGTCCGATCAAATCAATCCCCCACTTGGCAAATGGCCAATGGGAAATAAACGGAGGTGAGGGTTTCTAGCGGGGATCGGATTAGAGGAGCGAAGATTTGGCACAGGACGCACTTTCGCACGAGCGCGATGACGTCTTTTTTAAGATTCGACCAGTAATATCCTTGCCGGATCAATTTATAGGCCAATGCCTGGCTGCCGGAATGGTTACCGCATATGCCCTCGTGCACCTCTCTGAGGGCATACTCTGCTTCTGACTCGGACAGGCATTTCAACAATGGAACCGAATATCCTCTCTTGTATAAAGTCCCATCCATGATGGTGAACCGGCCGGACTGAGTTCGTAGTGATCGCGCCTCGGCTCGGTTCTCGGGTAAAATGCCACTTTGAAGATATCGGATTATATGCTGCATCCATCCTTGCGGTTCTAATTGTTCGGCTGCTTGGACTTCGGTCATTTGTAGGGCTGATGATGCATGGTATCCTATGCTGACCTCGTCCATATGTTCGGCTCCGGAGCTGGACGTGAGTTTGGCCAGGGAGTCGGCTTGGATGTTCTCGGTTCGGGGGATGTGTTGTATGGTTCCCCGAAAATCTTGCAGCCGGGCCCGCGCCAGGCTGAGGTACTTGACCAGTTTGGGCTCCTTGGCCTCGTATTCCCCCCTAATTTGGTTTACCACTAATTGAGAATCACTCAAGACAGTGAGGCGAGCAAGACCGATGGGGGTCACCATTTCCAGACCGGCCAGGAGGGCTTCATATTCCGCTTCATTGTTGGTGGCCGGAAAACCTAAGCGAATGGCCGATCAGAACAAATGCTGGTCGGGACTGACGAGGACTATTCCTGCGCTTGCCCGTTCGGCAGTTGAGGACCCGTCTACGTAGAGTGACCACTCTTCTGATCGGTCATTCTCTTGTGTGATTGCTGGTGCGAACTCTGCGATGAAATCTGCCACGGCTTAACCCTTTATGGCAGTGCACGATTTAAAAGTTATGTCAAACTGTCCGAGTTCGACGGCCCATTTGATCATCCGAACGGACATGTCGGGTCGGTGCATGACCTGCTTTAAAGGGTAGTTTGTTAGGACGACTACCTGATGTTCTATAAAGTAGGGTCTTAACTTCCGGGAGGCCATTATGAGTGCATAGTGTAACGACCTCATAAGTCGTGTTTGTGTTGACCGTCCAAATGAGGCGTGCCTTCTGGTTAGCTTGCCACAAGAGGGGTAAAGGGGACGACATTAGCGTTAAGGTGTTGTTTGTCCGGATGCATCGGTCTGGCCGAGTCAGGCATGCCGACCCGGTTTAGTCAGGAGAGCTTGTCGCAGGTCGAGGACTTGACTATGAAGGGGATCGTTGCGGGTAGGGCACAACTGGTCGGGGGCTACTGCCGTCTCCCTGATAAGCCCATGGCAGGGCGAAACCAGTTGGCATGCTACGTGGGATAGGCTGGTCCCGGGGTGTGAGGGCCCCTGGTGTAACACCCCCATGATTTACGGAGGTATTACAGCGTCGTAGATCCTTTTTGGAGAACCCACCAGGCTTAGACCCAAATAAAACACATTAAATACAACAAAACACGAACGTTCATACATTCAAAATCAACTTCAACTTCAACATGACATACATCACAATACCAAACAACATATCATCCCGTGGGATCATAACCAATACAACTATTCACCAATGGAATACAACAACATCATTAACCATCAACAATGACACGACATACAACAC
This sequence comes from Orobanche coerulescens, assembly GCA_033398695.1. Lineage (NCBI taxonomy): Eukaryota > Viridiplantae > Streptophyta > Magnoliopsida > Lamiales > Orobanchaceae > Orobanche > Orobanche coerulescens. Next base: position 11,318,843 of record CM065813.1, on the reverse strand, counting down.
CGGACAGTACCCGCGCGAGTACACAACCAAAACACGACTTTGACCATAACCATACGACCACCAACTCAAAATGATGCACGATATCAATGCTGTCCACCAAGCTCGTGTCCGTCCTGTGCTAGTCCTCCCACTTGACCTGTACCTGAATACACAAAAGTATATCCACCCCAGAAGGGGTCAGCAAGAAGCCGGTGCAAGTACAATGATTCTAGAATATGTACAACAAGTGAATAATCAACATAAATCATAGTGTCATCACAGATATTCCGGAATACCACATCACAATCATCATCACAAAACAACCTCCCGAGCTATACTGGCCTTGTACCTCTCAAGCAAGATACACACCCCAGAGACACCTCGTCAGACCCTCCCTGGTGTATAGCCCAACCGAGTGATCCGTAGGGAAACGCAGCCTACCGGACCCCAGGGGACCCTCACTAGTTTTACTCGGCTCACACACACTCAATCAACAATTGGCACAAATTCCATTTTTTACATATTCACACGAAGTACATTAAACACAATCAAAGTACTTGCCTCAATTTGAACGACACGAGAAACAGCGAACGGATGAATATACGGTCCTAACTTCCTTCAACGATTCGACCCTAACACAACGAGATACCGAATCAAAACACAACACCACGGAAATGGAAGGATTCACCCTAAGTTCTACCCTTAGGGACATTTCTTCAAACACTACGAAGGCAACATAGCTCGAACCCAAACTATGAAAGGTAACTTAGGGTTAAATCCGTGAATCTTGTAGAAAAATGAAGGATTATAATTACAACATCACAATCTAGCACAAATCGGAGCTAGAATAGATTAGAATCAAAGATCTCAACAAAAACCCCAAAATATGAAGAACTAGGGTTCCAGCGGATTTTACCTTGATTTGGACGGTGAAAGTTGATGAGATGTTGATAACTTGGTGTTAGGAGCTCAAAATTATTGTTGGATGAAGAAATCCGACCAAAATCTGCACTCTCCAATGATCAAGCATGCCCAGCCGCCGAAGAGAAGAGGAAGAGGTGAAAAATGACATTTCTAGAACCTGCCCCCCATATATATACTGGGAGGTATTAGCGCACCCTACGGCTACAGGCTTAGCATACGCTAACGAGCTGAGGGCGGCCTTCTTGAAAAAAACAGTCGAACTTTCTGCGGACTCGGTAGTGTACGCCGAACTATCATTAGCGTGCGCTATCGATTGCCACTAGCGCGCTAACTCCATCTGATGGCGTGCACTACCGCAAGTACTGCGATCGAAGCGTTACGCCCTCAACGACGACACCCTAGCGCACGCTATCATATAAGTAACGTGCGTTAGTACATAGAAATAGCGTACGCTAGTCCTTCCATAGCGTACGCTAACGCACCATTCGAGTCGAAAAGTCCACCGACGGCGGGCTGCGCACGCTATTGCACAAGAGTAGCGTGCGCTACTCAGACCTGGTTAGCGCGCGCTAGACATACAGTCTTAGCGTGCGCTAACTGCTATTCTCCAAAATTAAATTCGCAAAGTACGGCCAAAACGAGCACAATCCGAGAATCACAAAACTCAATAATTATCAGCCATTAACATACCAAGGTCAATCATCAATACATACGATCCAAATAACCACAATACCACAAAATAAATCTAAAACAACACTCATAAAATACACGGGTATTACACCCTTACCCCCTAAAAAGAAGTTTCGTCCCGAAACTTAAGATACAAAAAGTTCGGGGTATCAGGCACGCATACTATCCTCGGTCTCCTACGTGGCCTCCTCAATTACATGCTTAGACCATTGGACCTTTACTAACGGGAACACTTTCCGTCGCAATTGTTTCATTCGGCACTCCAATATGGATACCGATTGTTCTTCATATGTGACATCCTCATTAACTTCAATCTCTTGATAGTCAATAACATGGCTGGGATCGGGAACATACTTGCGTAGTTGCGAAACATGGAATACATTATGAACATGGCTAAGCGTTGGAGGCAACATTGGTCGATAAGATACATCGCTTACCTTGTCCAGGATCTCGAAGGGGCCAATATAACGAGGGCTAAGCTTCCCCTTCTTACCAAACCGAAGAACACCACGAGTCGGCGATACTTTCAACAACACATGGTCTCCCGCCTGGAACTCTAACGATCGACGACGAACGTCGGCATATGATTTTTGTCGACTCTGAGCAGTCAACAATCTTTGCCGAATAATTGCGACTTTTTCCCGTGTCTGAACCACCAAGTCCGGTTCTACTCCAAGTAACTCGTACGGATCGTCCCAACAGATGGGCGATCTACACCGTCTTCCATATAACGCTTCAAACGGAGCCATCCCAATCGAACTATGCCAACTGTTATTGTACGCAAATTCAATCAATGGTAAATGAGTCTCCCAATCTTCTTTCCAATCCAACGCACAAGCCCTCAACATGTCTTCCAGCGTTTGGATCGTCCTTTACGACTGTCCGTCTGTCTGGGGATGATAAGCGGTGCTGAAATTCAGTTTGGTACCGAGTGCTCGATGTACTGCTTGCCAGAAATGCGACACAAAACGCCCATCGCGATCAGACACTATACTTTTTGGGGTACCATGGAGTCTCACAATCTCCGTAATAAATAACCGAGCCAACTCTCCGGTCCCCAAGTATCTCTAATGCCCAGAAAGTGTGTGGATTTGGTTAGCCGGTCAACGATTACCCAAATCATATTCACTCCAGTTCTCGTCTTTGGCATTCCCACAATAAAATCCATCTCTATATCTTCCCATTTCCATTCCGGAATTGGTAGCGGTTGCAATTTACCGGCAGGTCTCTGATGTTCCGCTTTAACCTGCTGACGAGTCAAGCATTTCAACACAAACTCCGTTACATCTTTCTTCATGTTCGGCCACCAAAAATTTTTCTTCAAGTCCTTATACATTTTACTCATACCCGGATGAATCGAGTATGGAGTAGAATGTGCTTCATTCAAAATCACTTGTTTGAGATCATCCCGATTAGGTACACAAGTTCTACCTCGAAATCAAAGAACTCCGTCTTCATCGATTAAGAATCCAGGAGCTTTTCCTCTAACACTGTCTTCCATTTGCCTGATTGAGAGATCATTTAATTGTTTGGACTTAATATCTTCCATCACGGAGGACGTAATCTCAAGGAAACGCAACTGTCCTTGAGTTCTATGAGGCCAAACTTCAATTTCCAAATCAATCAACTCTCGTCTAAGCTTCGGTTGAATGGTAAGTAGTTCTAACTTCTGCAACACAACTGACTTGCGGCTTAACGCATCGGCAACGACGTTCGCTTTACCTGGATGGTAAAGAATGTCAAGATCATAATATTTAAGCAATTCCAACCATCGCCGCTGACGCATATTTAGCTCCTTCTGCGTGAATATATACTTCAAGCTCTTATGATCCGTATACACTCGACAAGAAGAACCATATAAGTAATGCCTCCAAATTTTCAAAGCAAACACCACAGCGGCTAACTCAAGATCATGAGTAGGATAATTCATCTCGTATGGCTTTAATTGTCGAGACGCATAAGCCACTACTCTCTCATTTTGCATCAATACACATCCCAATCCTTGTTTAGAAGCATCACTATAAATAACGAAACCTTCCGTTCCTTGTGGTAAGGCTAGGATCGGAGACGTGGTCAATCGCCTTTTCAACTCGTCAAAACTCTTCTAACACTCATCACTCCATTCAAATTTCTGAGTTTTCTGCAATAATAGGGTGAGCGGTCGAGCAATTTTCGAGAATCCTTCGACAAATCGACGATAATAGCCCGCTAATCCCAGAAAACTCCGAACTTCCTTAACATTCCGTGGAGGCTCCCAAGCTAAGACTGCTTCAACCTTTTGAGGGCCTACTCGAATACCATCGGCTGGGATGATGTGTCCGAGAAAAGAAATTCTTCTAAGCCAGAACTCGCACTTAGAAAATTTAGCATAAAGCTTATCAGCCCTCAAAATACTCAACGCTATCCTCAAGTGCTCGGCATGCTCCGTCTCACTTTTGGAATAGATTAATATATCGTCAATAAACACCACCACAAATTTATCGAGATATTCGATAAAGGTTTTGTTTATAAGCTGCATAAAGGCCGCCGGAGCATTTGTTAAACCGAATGGCATAACTACAAATTCGTAATGCCCATACCTCGTTCGAAATGCTGACCTGAGGATATCCGAATCTCGAATTCGCAGTTGGTAATATCCTGACCTCAAATCAATCTTGGAGAAAACCGTAGCCCCTTGTAATTGGTCAAATAGATCATCGATTCTTGGCAACAGATACTTGTTCTTGATAGTGTGTTTATTCAACTCACGATAGTCAATGCATAGCCGTTAGGACCCATCTTTCTTTCGTATGAACAATACTGGTGCACCCCATGGAGACACACTAGGCCGAATATAACCTTTGTCCAACAATTCACCCAATTGTTTCTTCAATTCTAACATTTCCGATGGGGCCATTCTGTACGGTGCCTTGGATATTGGCGCCGCATTGGGCTCTAGTTCAATGACGAACTCCACTTCACGATGTGGTGGCAATCCCGGCAAATCATCCGGAAATACGTCTGGAAATTCATTCACAACTGGAACAGAGGACAATTGTACCTCGCCAACTTCCGACTTCAACGTGTAACACCAATAACTGGTACAACCTTGTCGCAATAATTTCATCGCCTTCATGGCTCGAATAATCTTCCCAGAAGTACGGGTTTACGCCCTTCAAAACGTGTTCGATACCATCCTAACGACTATCGAAATTATTTTCCGGCGATAATCTACTATCGCTCCATGCCGATTTAACCAATCATCACCAGGATTAAATCCTCTCCCATCATATCGATCACAATCAAATCGGATGACCAATCTTTTGCCCGATGGTTACAGGACAATTGGCAATCTCTCGATCCCCAACTATCCTTTCCCCACTTGGCAGCCCAACAATAAAAGGTTCACATGTAGAGAGACCGTCTAGGCCCAAACGATTCACACAAGACAATGATATAAAAGAATGAGTAGCTCCAGAATCAAACAATACATCTACCGGGTGCATCAAAATATAAACAATACCTGACGTAGTGGCAGTCCCTACATCATCAGTCCGCCTCATCTCATACAATCGGGGTGGCGCTGATCCAATGCTAGATGCATCCTTATGCTCGGTTTTACCTCTGCCACTGCCGCGTCCGACACTATGCCAGCCGGAGTAGGAGACTGTCTAGAGAAGATTCTGCCCACTGACTCACAATATAATACGCTATGACCCTGCTTCCCACACTTAAAACAATCAATGGGGCGAGAAGTGCAACGAGAACTGACATGTCCCGGATTTCCACAATTAAAACAAACTCTCGGCACTCCTCCACTAGGCTGAGGGGAACCAATAGAAGATTGCACAGAAGATTGAGGCCTACGCGATCCACTGCCTCGGAAACTACCAGAAAATTTCGGTTTCTTCGAGCTCGAAACTGCAGGAACCGGAACTGACACCATCTCGTAAGCAAGTGCTCTATCCTAATATTCTCTCAGAGTAGTACACCCAAGGCCCGCCATATACTTTTGGACCTCCGGTTTCATTCTAGCATCGAAATGGAGTATCTTGTCTATCTCATCCTTAACCCGATATTGGACATACACTAACTGCTTGTTGTATGTCTTGATTGCCTCAGAAATAGGAACATCTTCGGGTTGAGCTCTGAAGAACTCACTGACTCTTGCTAACTGTACCGGCGCTGGACAATACTGAGCTTCCATTAATTCTTTAAATTCTTCCCAAGTGACATCACGGTCCTTGGGCTTAACCGCTCGCCACCAATCCGAAGCGTCATCAACTGTCAGATATTGAGCAATCGGGACTCTCTTGGCTTCAGGACAACCAATACCGTCAAAGATATTCTCCAGCTCAACTAACCAATGATCCCAGTTGTTCGCATCACCGGAACCATCAAATCTGGGAGGGTTCATTTTCATAACTTCCAAAAGCCATCGATCCTCAACCGTCCTGCCAGTATTAATATTCTGCACCACTTGTGCCAGTTGGTGCACTTGCGTTACAACTTGTTGAAGAACGTTAGGCACTTCGGCCTCCGAGCCTCCTTCTGAACCTCCCGAAGGGATCGGGTCCGACCTAGTCGCAGAACGAGATGCCGATTATGAAACGGACCTCTCGGACTCGGACACTACTACTCTGCCACGGCCTCGACCACGACCGCGTTGACGGATAGCTCTACCTCTCGGCATACTGAAGAATAAGAATGGTTCAACAAGGAAACGATTACAATAATAGATTGCACAATATTAAGGTAATTATTTCCGAATGAAAGAAACAACCAACATCCGAAGAGTCTTCCAGCACAGGCAACACGGGGTGGTAGCATGCCAATGATATCGTAGACAACAACTGACTTAATTTAACAGACCCAAAACACTGACAGCCTAGGTATCCATAAACCTAGGCTCTGATACCATATTCTGTAACACCCCCATGATTTACGGAGGTATTACAGCGTCGTAGATCCTTTTTGGAGAACCCACCAGGCTTAGACCCAAATAAAACACATCAAATACAGCAAAACACGAACGTTCATACATTCAAAACCAACTCCAACTTAAACATGACATACATCACAATACCAAACAACATATCATCCCGTGGGATCATAACCAATACAACTATTCACCAATGGAATACAACAACATCATTAACCATCAACAATGACACGACATACAACACCGGACAGTACCCGCGCGAGTACAAAACCAAAACACGACTTTGACCATGACCATACGACCACCAACTCAAAATGATGCACGATATCAATGCTGCCCACCAAGCTCGTGTCCGTCCTGTGCTAGTCCTCCCAGTGGACCTGTACCTGAATACACAAAAGTATATCCACCCCAAAAGGGGTCAGCAAGAAGCCGGTGCAAGTACAATGATTCTAGAATATGTACAACAAGTGAATAATCAACATAAATCATAGTGTCATCACAGATATTCCAGAATACCACATCACAATCATCATCACAAAACAACCTCCCAAGCTATACTGGCCCTGTACCTCTCAAGCAAGATACACACCCCAGAGACACCTCGTCAGGCCCTCCCTGGTGTATAGCCCAACCGAGTGATCCGTAGGGGAAACGCAGCCTACCGGACCCCAGGGGACCCTCACTGGTTTTACTCGGCTCACACACACTCAATCAATAATTGGCACAAATTCCATTTTTTACATATTCACACGAAGTACATTAAACACAATCAAAGTACTTGCCTCAATTTGAACGACACGAGAAACACCGAACGGATGAATGTACGGTCCGAACTTCCTTCAACGATTTGGCCCTAACACAACGAGATACCGAATCAAAACACAACACCACGGAAATGGAAGGATTTACCCTAAGTTCTACCCTTAGGGACATTTCTTCAAACACTACGAAGGCAACATAGCTCGAACCCAAACTATGAAAGGTAACTTAGGGTTAAATCCGTGAATCTTGGAGAAAAACGAAGGATTATGATTACAACATCACAATCTAACACAAATCGGAGCTAGAATAGATTAGAATCAAAGATCTCAACAAAACCCCCAAAATATGAAGAACTAGGGTTCCAACGGATTTTACCTTGATTTGAACGGTGAAAGTTGATGAGATGTTGATAACTTGGTGTTAGGAGCTCAAAATTATTGTTGGATGAAGAAATCCGACCAAAATCTGCACTCTCCAATGATCAAGCATGCCCAGCCGCCGAAGAGAAGAGGAAGAGGTGAAAAATGACATTTCTAGAACCTGCCCCCCATATATACTGGGAGGTATTAGCCCACGCTACGGCTATAGGCTTAGCGTGCGCTAACGAGCTGAGGGCGATGCACTGCTGAAGAAAAGACAGTCCAGAACTTTCTTCCAGACTCCGGTAGCGTACGCTGAACTATCTGTTAGCGTGCGCTATCGATTGCCACTAGCGCGCGCTAACTCCATACAGTAGCGTGCGCTACCTGCAAGTACCTGCAGTCCAGAAATGTTTCTGCCTTCACTGACCTGACACCCTAGCGCACGCTATCCTACAAGTAGCGTGCGCTAGTACATAGAAATAGCATACGCTAGTCCTTCCATAGCGTACGCTAACGCCCCATTCCAGAGTCCAGAAAGTCCACTGACCAGCGGGCCTAATGCACGCTATTGCACAAGAGTAGCGTGCACTACTCGGACCTGGTTAGCGCGCTCTAGACATACAGTCTTAGCGTGCGCTAACTGCTATTCTCCAAAATTAAATTCGCAAAGTCCGGCCAAAACGAGCACAATCCGAGAATCACAAAACTTAATAATTATCAGCCATGAACATACCAAGGTCAATCATCAATACATATGATCCAAATAACCACAATACCACAAAATACATCTAAAACAACACTCATAAAATACACGGGTATTACACCTGGGACGCCGCACGGGCTTCGGAACTCCCGTCCCGTGACAAATGGTATCAGAGCCAAAACCTCTCTCAGTACGACATGGTTCAGGTGTGGTCAAGTTTTGCCGAAACCGATGAGGGCGGGGAGTGAACGCCGGTGCAAAGAGGGCATGGTCAAAGTGCGGCTCCTGACAAGGATTCTAGGCAGAGAACATGAACCGATTCTATGCCGGAATGAGAGGTGGTCCTAGGCTTGTGAGATGAGACGGTCCGGAATGTGGACACACTTGTATTGCGCACTTTTGGAGAAGAAGGAGGTGTTTTCTTCATCAGTGGGATGCATCGGGATCTGATTGTATCCGGAGTATGCATCAATAAAACTCATCAGCTCATGCCTGGCTGTTGCGCCCACCATATAGTCGATATGGGGTAGGGGATAACTATCTTTTGGGCAGGCTCTATTTAGATCAGAGAAGTCAATGCAGAGCCTCCACAGCCCGGTCGGCTTTTTCAGCAGGACCGGGTTGGCCACCCAGGTTGGGTATCTAGCTTCCCTGATGAACCCGTTGTCGATCAGTTTTCCCACTTCCTCTTCTAGTCCCTTCTGCCGTTCAGGCCCCATTTTCCTCCTCTTTTGAATAACCGACTTCGAACTGGGGTCGATATTCAGCCGGTGGCACGCAAATTCCTGGTCAATCCCTGGCATGTTCGAATGGGTCCACGCAAAGACGTCCAAATTCTATCTCAGGTGGAAGATTAGCTCGAAGCGGATCGGCTCTTGGAGGTTGTGGCCGATCTTTAGTTGTCGGACGGGGTCAAATGTGTCCATGTCGACCTGGTCCAGCTCTTCTGTCGGCTCAGCGTGGCGAATTTTCCCTTTCGGATTCTGGTATCGTGGGTCGACAGGATCCTCTTCCAGAATCGGCTCTTTCCCTGGCCTGCGGCCTCGGTCCGCATCCTGGTCAGTTTCCATTTCGAGGGCTTGAGCGGCCACAGGGCCTTGGCCTCTGTTCGGCGGGCGTCTTACGCAGTGTCCGCAGCTGGTGGCTCCCATTTCTTCCGGTGTACTTCCCGGGGTGCCCTCTGCAGTATTTATTTCGCGAGCCCGGATGCTGGGATTGGATTCCCGGGCGGCCCTTTGATCTCCCCTATGTACCCCGACGCCGTCTGGGGTGGGCAACTTCATGCATAGGTGATATGTAGACTGAGTGGCCCTCAGCCTTGACATCACAAGTCGGCCTATGATGGCGTTGTAGTCGCTGTGTACATCGATGATCTTAAACGTAGTGATCATCGTTCTCTTGATCGACCCCTGACCAAACTCCAGGGCGAGGTCGATTTCCTCCAATGGTGAGGTGCGACAGTTGGCAAACCCCCTGATGTCCTCGTTGCAGGGTGTGACATAGGATTGGTCTACCTTCATCCTGCGAAGGGTATGAAGGTAGATAATGCTGGCATAGGCCCCAGAGTCTACCAACACTCTGTGTACCGGGATCCCCATTATGGGAAGAGTGATGACAAGGGCGTCGGAATGGGGATGATCTAAACCATCTGCATCCGACTCTTCGAAAGTGACTGTCGGCCGGGGGTTTTGGGGGGCTTCTTCAGCCACTGATAGAAATCCCTCGGGTCGGCGCTCTGTCCGTTGGTAAAAGATGGTGGCCTCTCGAATGGAGGCCTTCTTCTGCCGCTTTGATCGATGATCATCGACCTCGGCCGTTCCCATGATGGTGAGAATTTCCCGGGAAACTTAGGGGCTGGCGGCACCCGATCGTTCTTGGCTCTTGCCGGCCCGGCCCGATCCTGGCGATCCCGAGGTAGGTTCTGGGTAAATCGCCTTAAGCCGGTATCGTCGCATACCGCGATCAGGGCGGCGACGAGGTCCCGATACTTTTCGGTGTTATGGCCCGCCGATTCGTGGTATTTACAAAAGCGGGTCTAGTCCATATCATTTTGATCTTTATAGATCGGCCGAGGAACCGGGAGCAAATTCTTGTCTTTTATTTGATCAAATATGGTTGCGGCCCCGACAGAATATATTTCAGCAAAGCTAGCCATGAGCTCGGGCCTACGCTACCGATAGCTCTGGGTTGATGGGGCTGTCGAGGAAGAGGCGGGGGCCTTATTCTCCCGGCGGGATTCTTGACGGGCCTCTCTATAGTCATGCCTGTCTTCTTTCTTTTTGTAGGACCCTTTCTGGTCGGAGGACATGACTTGAACCGGTGCCGGCATAGCTTCCTCGGAAGCAATATGGGAGCTGGCGCGCTCCAAGAATTCTTGATAGGTGTGACGGACATTCTGGCACACCGTCAAGTGGAAAAAAGAATTTTTAAGGTGGCCGGCCTGAGCAATGATGGTCAGCGCGTCGTCCGACATGGGTTTCGTCTCCAATATCCGTTTATTAAAACGAGATATATAATCTTTAAGGAACTCGTTTGGCCCCTTTACTAGAGGTGGGCAAAAAAACCGAAACCGAAATTGAAACCGGAAAAAAAACTGAAACCGAAACCGGTCAAAACCGGTTTTTGACCAAAACCGGTTCGGGTTGTCTCAAAACCGGAGGTTTCTACCCGGTTTTCCATTTTTACTGTTAGAAACCGGTTCGGGTCGGGTTTTGGGGGAACCGGTTTCGGAAACCGGGTTGGAAAAACCGGTTTGAAACCGGGTTTTTTCAGTATACCGTTAGGCTTCATTTTTTTCAAAAATCTGACCGTTTTTTGCCTTTTTTTTTTTACCATTTTGACATCCCTAATCAACTATCAATAGCCTATTTGAGTTTTGATTTAGTCACAATACTCAAACACTCTTCAAGTACTAAAAATTTTTTACAAAATTCTCGTTTCTCTCAATTCAAATGGCAACTCAATCTTCTTCCGCTTCCACGAATGCACCCGAGATTGTTGAAGTTATAGAAGCAACCCGAAACCCAAAAATTTGGTGTAATTTCAACCTCGTTAAGTTGTCGGATAGGCAACTTAAGGCTCATTGTAAACATTGCGGTAAGTTTTTGAAACATGAATCCAACACGACGTTGAAGATGCATACCGACAAGTATTGCGAAGGACTCAAATCCGTTCCGGAATCCGGTCAAGCATCTATGTCACGAGAGGGGGGTCTTTTTGCATACGAGGTGGAGCGGTGCCGACAATAATTTGCAAGCTACGTGATTCAAGAAGGTTTGCCGTTCAACCACTTCGATAGCCCTCGATTGACTAAGGTGATTCAAAATACTCTTCAACCGCGATTTAAACAAGTAAGTCGTGCTACTCTTAAACGTGATTGTATTCAATTATGGAAAAAGGCTAAAATAGTACTAGTAAACGGTTTTGCAAACTTAAATACAAAATTTTATATTTAATGTATAATATGTTTATTTAATAAGAATATATTACTTTCTTAAGTTTTTTTTTTTTTAAAAAACCCGGTTATAACCGGTTTTTCCTACCCGAACTGGTCTCAACCCGACCCAAACCGGTTAGTATAGGGTCGAGTTTTTACAGTCCCCAACCCAACCCGACCCGAACCGGTTTGGTCAAAAAATCGGTTCCCAGACTACGACCAAAAACTGGTTCGGTTTTAAAACCTGAACCGGTTTGGAAAAAAACCTGATTTGTACACCCCTACCCTATACGACGGAAGCGATGGATGATCGTGGGGCGACTCGCACTAGGGACCCCATGAAATGGGATCGGAACGTCGCCGTGAGCTGAGCCCATGTCCGAATGGAATGGTGGGGCAGCGTCCGATACCATCTCTGGGCCCTCTCCCCCAAAGTCAAGGAGAACATTCGGCATCGAAACGCGTCCTGAGACCCGTGCAGGTCCATCCAGGAGTTATAATGTCCGAGATGGGCGTTGGGGTCTGTCTCCCCATTGTATGGCGGAATCTGAGGGATCTTAAACTTCTCTGGTAGGGGTTCCGCCAGAACACTGGGGGCCAGGGGGCTCTCCTGGCTGTTAAGCAATTCTGAACTTTGGGATGGCTGAAGTTGTTTGTTTTCGAGCTCCGTAAGGCATTTTTTGAGAAACTCGATCTCACTCGAGTTATCGCCTGGAGTTTGAGGCAATGCTTGCGTCGGGATTAGGGACTGGCGGGGAGCCTTTTCTTCTTTACGGCTCTGGCTTTGGATAGTGGGAGCTGGCGCCGCTTCTTCGACTTTCTTCCCTATCCCGAGTCGATCGAAAATGGATATGGGTCGAGAAAGCCTACTTTTTTGAGAGGGATGAGAGCTTTCTCCGTGGCTTTACGCCCCTTCCCCGACGACTCAAGAGACAGACCTCGTTTTATCCCGTCTTGAGGCAGCTGGACGAGTCGTCTGAGATTCTGCCTCCGCATGGTCTTCGGGTTTTGAAGGGTTCCTCCCTCAGTGACCCGTGTCATAAGGGCTGCCATGCCTTGGATGAAAGCTGGATGTTTAAAGCATTCCACCACCCTGCGGAGGTTTTCTTCCTCCGTTGCGGGCTGAGGGTTTTTTGAGCTTTCGTGAGACATCTCTGGGGAATAGTGTTTTTTTTATCGAAATCCTGGTTGCCCTCCTTCTAGCGCCAATCTGTTGACGTCTGATTTGGTCAACGTCACGTTTGCTGATCTGGACGAATGGATCGAAGACACGTAGAATACAATAAATAAGATGGAATAAATTAGATCACTAAATTTTATTAATGACCTTAATATGATATAGAGCCGAGCTGAATATTTTGAGCCGGCCTATGTTTTTCGCTTGTTTTTTACAAGTCTTATCTTTTTCTCTTTCTCTCTCTCTCTCTCTCTCTCTCTCTATTTTCGCACCAAATTTCAAAAGTCCCTTTTTTCTGTACACTTTCTCTATATATAGACAATCTCGGCCAGTCAAGAGATGACAGCTGGAGAATGTTGGGGAATATGCCCAAAACACTTGTCAGAGTGTAAATATGCTTTAGACACGTTGCAGCTTCTAAGGATTGCTTCGGGAAGGACATGACAGCATGCATTAATTGTCTTGTGTGCCTGTCCCACATGCTTCTGGCGATGCTTATCTGCTGGGGTCGGTCGTCGGGTCTCCCGTCGTTCTGGTCGGCCTTGTCGTAATCTTGAGTTGGAACATATTTATCCTTGATCTTCTCGGTCCTTCCGGTCTGGATATCGGGTCGGCCTTGACGTCTCTGACCGGTCCGATCTTGAACGAGCCGGGAGAGAATTGGATTCGTACTCGGTCCGGCTTGTTGCTCTGATCGGCCGGTTCAGCTGACTGGAGTGCTTACGTGGATGCCAAGACGGATGGGCTATCAACAACAAGTACGATTTTGACTAGATTTTTCAAATTTGGCACATCGTTGAAATTAGAAAGAACGAGTGTCATAATAAGAATGTTGCATAATAGGTCAAGAAATTCTATTAATTGGAATCCGTCTCTTTTTAACATAACATACCCCTACAATCTCTTACATAAAAGAAAATTGCATCCCGTAGCACAACAAAAATCGTGTATCTCTCCCACTCTCTCTACGAAAGTTTCGCATCTTCCATACTAGATTTTTAGAATACATGGCTCAGTCGTCCAGCCAGAATTCATTCGCTAAGGTGATTAGTTTCGAAATAAAAATCTAAATACATTATAGATACCAGCATTATTATATTTTATACTGGTAGGTGTCAATAAAAATCCCCAACAATTGATAAGAGATTAATCACAATAGTGAAGCGATGGATAAAACTAAACGTGGTGAGGAAAATGGCAAAAAATTGTACAACTGCTATATCATATGATATTGTGCATTAATGAAACTTTGGAAAATATGATTATAAGAGAGAAAACAGCTCGGAAATTTCTTTTGAAAAATTAATATAAAGTATGAATATATCGGGAACCGCAAACACCAAAAATGAATTTGGAAAAGATCTCAAAAAAAATTGCACCAATGGAAAGGGTTCACGCTAGTGGGATCTGTTAGCATGCGCCGCCGGCGATGAAACGCGGTCGTGGACGACCTAGGAAGTGAACACAGACAACAATAAAAACAAGAAGAGAAGTGGGAAGAAAGCTATGGAGAGAACCCCTTGGAGCAATCGATCTTCAGCTCACATGGCGATGAGCAATGGAACAGTGACTGTTTAGAGAATTGAGATTGAAGATGTAGAAACTTCATCAACATTAAGCTTGAGATTTGATCTGAGGTACATAAACATGTAGAAGCTGAAATCCAGTAATCAAGGGACTTGAACCATTACCAGAGGAGGAGGAGGAGGTTGAGGTTCAGGAGCTAAGTCCACCCCATCCAGTGCGCATCACACATAAAGGTATGAAGCTTGACTATGTTTCCCTAGTTTTGAAAGATGGTGTCCCTATTGCATGTTTAGATAGAGAGGATACTGAAATAGAGGAAGCTAAGTGGGAGAATGCAGTAATCTTATATGTTATCGGTGAATCTCCTTCAATTAAGTATTGGGGGGTTTATTTGGAGAAGAATTGTCAAGTAGCAATTCCTGAGATTTCCTATCATCAGGAGAGTTATTTTGTTGTGCGATTGCAATCGATGGATGATAGGAATGTTGTACTGTTTGAAGGACCTCATATGATTGCAAATAGTCCAGTTATTGTGGAGGCCTCGGAAGCTGAGTTTAACTTTTATAAAGAAATTTTAAACATTATTCCTCTGTGGATTCAACTCCCCAATCTCCCATTGAATTGCCTGGGTGCAAATTCCTTGAGCTGTATAAGTAGTATACTGGGGAAACCTCTTTATGCATATGAGTGCACTATAGTTCAAAATCGAATCTCATATGCAAGAATACTTATGGTTGTTGATGTTACTATGCCTATTCAGTATTGGTGTAACCGATCTGATCGGCCACCAAGAAGCAAATTACTCCCTCTGTTCTGAGCTAGAAAACCATCGGAGTTCTTGCAGAAGACGCCGGGATGGTCCTGGCACAAACTTTCCGATGCTTAAGCTGGGACAGGTTCTGGGAGAAATCCAAATGTAAAGTGTGCATGTGTTTTTTTTTCTCTGGTTCCTGAAGGAGAACAAGCCTTCTAATATTTATAGCAGAGAGGGAAACATGTCCCTGAAATCCTGTCTTTGATTGGGGGAGATCCCTGATTTTCAGGGGTATGTCCGTGAAAATCAGGGATTCTACTTTTATAATGAAATCCCAGCTTTCCAGGGACTTTGTCCTATTTGAGCTGAACTCTTTAGCTTGCCTAATTGACGATGCCGAGGTCTATCTAGTTATGAGCTCGAAATATAAACTTGGAGTCGGATCTTCTTTACGGGAAAGTTCTTCTCTAGGAATGCCGAGCTCATCCGCCCTCAGACCTACTACAGGTCGGCAGTATAGTTGGGTTTACTTAAGAGCCGAGTTTAGTGGACCAAATTCTTTAATAGACCTGAATATGATGTCATCTGTAGAGCTGACCTTTGGGATGACCTGCTGGTCTAGACCTGGAAGGTCTGCACCTGTTGCGGTAGACCTATGGGACCGAGCTGCGTCTAGTAGAGCTAGGCTGTGAGCTCCACTCTCCAAGTTGTATACTAGGTCAGTAAGACCTAGTGGATATTTACAAAATAAGCTGGGTCTTCAGTAATCCGACTTTGTTCCGGTATTCAGAGATGAACTGGAATAAACCGGACAAGTATATTTTGGGTCATATCAGCAGTCTCCCGTACTCTAGTCGAGCGAAGAATGAGACCGGGTAGAGTAAACTAAATATGCTTTTTTTACCATAAGCGCAAAAGTTAAGCTCTAAAACAAGATAAGACCTGATGCAGTTGGTCATTTTGTAGCTGATGAACAAAGCTAAGAGTACAATAAGGGGCCTCATAGACACACTGGCTAGAACTCGTGATATAGATGGGGCGATCTGAAGATCGAGGTGCTGATAGGCTAAGCCAAGGCCAAGAGGATAAGATTCTGAGTTGAGGCCATCTATACCGAGAGACCTGGCAGAGGCCAAATAATAAGTGGCCGAGCTGAGCAAGCTGCATATTGAGGGTGTTTCACCCGATCGATTTTTAGGGTAAGTCACCCGATCTTCAAATTTGAGGGTAGTTCGCCTGATCAAAATTTTTTAGGCTAGGTCACCCGATCTTCAATTTTGAGGGCAGGTCACTCGATCAAACTTTAGGGCATGTCACCTGATTTTCAAATTGAGGGCAGGTCACCCGATCAAATTTTAGGGCAGGCATGCCACCCAATCTTCAAGTTTGAGGGCAGGTCACCCGATCAAATCTTAGGGCAGGTCACCCAATCTTAAAATTTGAAGGCAGGTCACCCGATCAAATTTAAAGACAAGTCACCCAATCTTCAAATTTGTGGGCAGGTCAACCAATCTTTAAATTTATGGGCAGGTCACCCGATCAAATTTTTAGGGTAGGTCACCCGGTCTTCAAATTTGAGGGCAGATCACCCGATTAAATTTTAGGGCAGGTCACCCAATCTTCAAATTTGTGGGCAGATAACCCGATCAAATTTTAGGACATGTCGCCCAATCTTCAAATTTGTGGGCAGATCACCCGATCAAATCTTTAGGGCAGATCACCCAATCTTCAAATTTGAGGGCAGGTCACCCGATCAAATTTTAGAGCCCGTCACTTAATCTTCAAATTTGTGGGCAGGTCACCCTATCAAATATTTAGGGCAGATCACCCAATCTTCAAATTTGAGGGCAAATCACCCGATCAAATTTTAGGGCAGGTGACGCAATCTTCAAATTTGTGGGTAGGTCACCCGATCAACTCTTTAGGGTAGGTCACCCAATCTTCAAATTTGAGGGCAGGTCACCCGATCAAATTTTAGGGCATGTCACCAAATCTTCAAATTTGTGGGCAGGTTACCCGATCAAGTTTTTAGGGCAGGTCACCCAATTTTCAAATTTGAGGGCAGGTCACCTGATCAATTTTAGGGCAGGTCACCCAATCTTCAAATTTGAGGGCAGGTCACCCGATCAAATTTTAGGGCAAGTCATCCATTTTCAATTTTGAGGGCACTTCACCCGAAAATAAAGCTGACGTATAACTGCGATTTTAGATTTTTAATTTAGACCCAAAAATAAAAAGGTTTGTCCCGATTCCTGTCCAAACCAACACATCTGTTCTTCTTACCCCATAACTATAAGCAGAAATGAAATTTTCTTCAAAAATTTCACATTGCAGCAATGAATAAAGATTAAAACTTATCTCCAATAGAAATTCATGCTCGATAATAACTTATCTTTGCCGCTGATGAAAGAATCTGTGTTTTGAATCCATGTATGATAATAAGTCTCACGTCTCAACCCAATGAATGGCTCGGTGTCACTCGTTCCCATAGACGGCACCACTTGGTGTAACCGAGCTGATCGGCCACCAAAAACCGAATTCTTCCCTCTGTTCTGAGCTAGAAAACCACCGAAGTTCTTGCAGAAGACACCGGGATTGTCCCAACACAAACTCTCAGATGCTTAAGCTGGGACAGGTTCTGGGAGAAATCCAAATGTAAGGTGTGCATGTGTGTTTTTTTCTCTGGTCCCTGAAGGAGGACAGACCTTCCAATATTTATAGCAGAGAGGGAAACTTGTCCTTGAAATCCTGGCTTTGATTGGGGGATATCCCTGATTTTCAGGGGTATGTCCCTGAAAATCAGAGATTATACTTTTATAATGAAATCCCAGCTTTCCAGGGACTTTGTACTATTTGAGCTGAACTCTTTAGCTTGCCTAATTGACGATGTCGAGGTCTATCTAGTTATGATCTCGGAATATAGACTTGTAGGTTGGATCTTCTTTAGGGGAAAGTTCTTCTCTAGGAATGCCGATCTCATCTGCCCTCCGACCTACTACAGGTCGGCAGTACAGTTGGGTTTATTTAAGAGCCAAGTTTAGTGGACCAAATTCTTTAATAGACTTGAATATGATGTCATCTGGAGAGATGACATGTGGAATGACCTGATGGTCTAGAACTGGCAGGTTTGTACGTGTTGGGGTAGACCTGTGGGGACCGAGCTGCGCCTAGTAGGCTCTGAGCTCCACTCTCTAAGTTGTATACTAGGTCGGTGGGACCTACTGGAGAATCACAAAATAAGCTGGGTCTTCAGTAATCCGACTTTGTTCCGGTATTTAGATATGAACCGCAATAAACCGAACATGTATATTTTGGGTCATATCAAGTATAAAGTAATGATTGGGGATGGGGAGGATAATAGAATTGAGCAGCAAGTCTTGTATGATTGGATTCCTCCATTTTGTAAGAAATGTCAAGTAGCTAGACATAACTGCTCTGCCAACATCAATACTAAGCCCCGTATTCCTCAAAAAGTACCAAAATGGGTACTTAAAGTCTCTACTACTAATGACAAAGCTGTGGCAGAGAAAGTAGCAGGAAAGAAGAACCAGTTATTTCCACCAACACATATGCCAAAAAAAACATATGCAAGGGTAGCAACGAGAAAGGAGACAGAACCAGTGATTTCCACCAACACATATCAATCTCTGAATTCAGCTGGAAATAACACAAAAGAGATTCAAACTCAGTTAATTGAGTGGAACATCATGAATATGAAGCTTTGGAACTAGGCAGCAATTTGTAAACATCTATGGAGTCTGGATCAACATAAGGAGATGATATGGGTTAGGTGGATCCATGGATACTACATCAAAAATTAGAATCTCATATCCCAGCCAATCCCTCAACAGGCATCCTCAGTGGTGCGAAAAATTTTGGAAGCTAGGAAGTTTGTGAAGAATTCAAGTTCAGGTATGAATATGCTATCTCAACCTCAGTTCTCAATCAAGAAAGCATATATGAGTATGAGGGAGATGTGCAGAGGGTGGGTTGGAGGAAGATAATCACATGCAATCCCTCTCCTCTAAGTGTGTGTTAATAGTGTGGCCTAGCTATGATGGATAGGATGGCAACTTGTGATCGTCTAGCTAAGTTTGGAGTCCAAATTGAGCCTATTTGCAGTATGTGTGGCGATGAGGATGAGTCAATATTTCATTTGTGGTTTCAGTGCACATATACGCAGCAAGTGTGCCAACAAATCAAAATTTGATGTGGAATAAGTAGAGGAACAATAGTATGGGATGAAGAGAAGGCCTATCATACAGTGCATTGCAGCTCGAAGACAGTCTCTCAACAGCTGTATAGATTCACTTTCACAGTGGTAATCTACTATGGGTGGAAAGAAAGAAATGCGAGGAAATTCAAGAACCAAAGTATGGTGGTTGAGTAGTTGGTTAGAATTTGTAAATAGGTGATTTTAGTGAGATGACATATCACTCCTAAGCTAGATAGTTTATACTTTCCTTAATTCTGTGAGCTTAGGAAGTAGGTGTGTGTTTGATGAGTTAGTGGTTGTAAGATTTTCACTCATTTGGTAATAATTAAAATATTTATCAAAAAAAGAACTCAAAATTAATGGTCGTGAAAAGACACAATAAGTATGTTGGATATCCATCCTGATTACAAGCGACAACGGAAGTCATATAAAAGGACACTTGTAAATAAATTACAAACTAAAAAACCTATAATATATAGAAAAGAGGAAATGAACTTGTCAAAAAGAAAAAGAGGAAATGAATGAAATTCTTCAAAACATTGATGATTACATTTGTGATGACAACAACTATGTGGTCACAATTGCCGAACACATCGCTAAATCAAGTAAATAATATGAACACACGAAATATATAAGATCAAACATGATAAATTGTAATCAACAAAGATGAAAATTCTTGAAAGAATTAGAATGAGATGATTTAAGTTATTTCAATTTTGCTTTTTGAAATTAGAATTTAGTTTAACAAAATGATTCCATTTTTTTTTCAAATATCATTTTCAGTTACTTAAGGGATAAAAAAATCACTGAGTAACTTATATATTAAGATCGATGATTATTTCGATTGTAATTATAATTTATTTTCTAAAGATGTACGGAGTACAGTACTCAGGCCCAACCCTTCCATAGGGCAAGATGGGCCTTTGCCTAGGGCCCCCAAATTTGAGGGGACCCAATTTTTTTTTAAACTCACTACACATTGAAAGAATAGATAATAGGATGGAATCTGTCCATCTGCAGACACTGGCAGCACTCAGCAACGGAAAAAAGGAAAAACTTTTGGCATATTCCAGAACGAAAAAAAAAAGGGAAAAATTTTTTTAGATAAAAGGGTTTTTTGGCAGAGGCAACGGTTCTCTTCACTCCACTCTCTCTTCTCTGATCTCTCTCAACGCTCTCTGTCTGGAAAGTGCAAACTATTTCTCAGATTCTCAATCGGATGGACAGTAGGCAGCACCCAGGGCCGACGATTCAGCATCAGCAAGCAATTCAGTGTGCTCGCCGCTCGTGGAGTCGTGCTCTGCAGTCCAGTCTGCACCCGCCGCTCACCGCGGTCCGCTACTTGCTCACCCGTGCACTCGCTCGGGTGCAATCAATTCCTCTTTCTCAATCTCTTTAATTTAGTAATTAGTATTTGATTTTATTGAATTTGTGTTAATTTTTGAATTACTTATCTTTGATTGTGTGTCTTCAATTAATTTGTGAACAATATATTGCCTAGAAAATATCCATCCGGAAGTCAAAAAAGAAACAAAAGAAAAAGACTTGATGAGGTGATTAAAACTCAAAAAGGAATCCTACATAAGTTTCTTACACGGAGTTCTAGTTCTTCTGTGAATGAGACCGAAGTTTATGTTTTGGATGAAGTAGTAGTTGATGATATTGAGAATAAAAATGATAATTTGAATGAAGAAATTGATGTTGATAATAATAAGAATGATGCTTTGAATGAAGAACTTGATTTAGATGAGAATGACAATGATTCTTTGAATGAAGAAATTGATATTAGTGAGAATAAGAGAAATTCTTTGAATATATTTGATTCAAAAACTTGGGATAATATTGATAATAAAATTAGAGATATTGTGATAGAAAAGGGTCCTTTAAGAGAGTATGATCTCAAATTTCCTATAGATGAACTTGGTAGACATTTTGCATATTCTTATTATACGAGAAAACTAGCAAATGGTGAGAATCAATATAGAAAATGGTTGGTATATTCAAAAGATGCAATTAAAGTATATTGTGTTTGTTGTAAATTATTTAAATCACTTCAAAATAATAGTTTGTTAGCAAGTGAAGGTTTGAATGATTGGAGACATATAAATGATAGATTCAAAAAGCATGAGAATGGTATTGAGCATATTAATAATATGAGAACTTGGATTGATTTGAATATTAAATTGAAAAATAATCAAACAATCGATATTTACAATTACATATTAAGAAAGAGAAAGAACATTGGAAACTAGTTTTAGTAAGAATTATTGTTGTTGTGAAATGTCTTGCTACCCGTAACTTGGCTTTTCATGGGGATAATGAGAAGATTTATCAAAATAACAATGGTAATTTTTTGAGTTTACTTGAGTTAATTGCAGAATTTGATTTGATAATGCAAGAGCATTTTAGGCGTATCCAAAATAAGGAAATTCACTATCATTACCTTAGTCATAAGATTCAAAATGAGTTGATTTCAACATTAGCTTCTAAAGTTAAAAATGATATAATTAGAAAAATAAAAGAGGCCAAGTATTATTCAGTGATACTTGATTGTACTTCTGATATAAGTCATAATGAGCAAATGACTTTAGTAATTCGATGTGTTGATATATCTAGTGGAATGATAAAAGAATATTTTGTTGAATTTATAAGTGTGGATGATACATCAGGATTAGGTCATTTTAATGAAATACAAACTGTTTTGCAATCACTTGAGCTTGATATTGATAATGTGATGGGACAAGGTTATGACAATGGTTCTAATATGAAAGGAAAACATCAGGGTGTACAAAAGAGATTTCTTGAGATTAATCCTAGAGCATTCTATATGCCATGTGCTTGTCATTCTCTTAATTTGACAATATGTGATATGGCTAGTTCATGTATTAAAGCTGTCTCATTTTTTGGAGTTGTGCAACGTCTGTATACTTTATTCGCTGGTTCTACTAAAAGATGGAAAATTTTACAAGATCATGTTAAACAATTGACTTTGAAATCATTGTCAACAACTAGATGGGAAAGTCATATTAATAGTGTTGCTGCTATAATAACTCAACCTAATGAGATAAGAGATGCTCTATATGAATTATCAAAAGTTGGTGATGATGCTAAAACTAGAAGTGAGCCAGAGTCTTTGGCGACTAATGAACTTGAGAATTTTGAATTTTTGTTGGGCATGACTATATGGCATAATATTTTGAACAAAATTAATTTGATTAGCAAAATGTTACAATCGAAAGATATGCAAATTGATATTGCCATAACTATCTTGAAAGGTTTGATTCCTTATTTTGAAAAATATAGAATTGAAGGTTTTCAATCGGCCTTGACATTGGCTAAGGAGCTTGCATCTAAGATGGAAATTGATCCTATTTTTCCTTCAAAATGTAAGATTCATAGGAAGAAACAATTTGATGAAAGTTGTCATGAAGAGATCTCATTATCTGCTGAGGAGTCTTTTAGGATTAATTATTTTATTGTTATAGTGGATATTGCTATTTTGCCATTAAAGACTAGATTTGAGAATGGTAGCTTTTGAAGATATTTTTGGTTTTTTGTTTAATTACAAAATGCTATCTTCATTAAATGAGAATACATTGCATAAATCTTGTGTTAAGCTTCAAGATGCCCTGAAACATAATGATAAATTTGATATTGATGAGATTTATTTTCTGAATTGCAAGTGCTACAAATGTGTTTACCATCAGATTTATAGTCGATTGGTGAAGTTCTTGACTTTGTTAAAACTTCAGATTGCTTTCCTAATGTTTCTATTGCATATAGAATATTATTGACTGTACCAGTTACTGTAGCTTCAGCAGAAAGAAGTTTTTCTAAGTTAAAATTGATAAAATCATACTTGCGTTCTACTATGTCTAAAGAAAAGTTAAATGGGCTAGCAATTTTATGCATTGAAAATGAGGTGTTGGATAAACTTGACCTTGATGATGTTATTGATGATTTTACTTCTCAAAATGCTAGAAGATCTAAATTGTTTCAATAATTATTTGCTTCTTGTTTTCTTATTTATTATACATATAGTTTTTATATTAAAATTATGCCTTCCGCAAGGATGTGAGCTATCATATGCTATCTTTTGTTGGAAACAGAATGCTCGAAAAGCTGTATCTTTGGCTAGAAACAAGATACTCAAGCTGGAAACAAGATACCTAGGACCCCCGAAATGTCAGGCCTGGCCCTGACTGTACTCATTATACTCCAATTTATAAAAAAAAATCCAACCAAAATAAAATAATTGATTTAGAATTTAATATTTCAAATCTATAAAAACTTAATCTGTGCACATTTAATTATACAAATAATAATTATTTTATTAAACAACATAGATAATCAAA
This sequence comes from Orobanche coerulescens, assembly GCA_033398695.1. Taxonomy (NCBI): domain Eukaryota; kingdom Viridiplantae; phylum Streptophyta; class Magnoliopsida; order Lamiales; family Orobanchaceae; genus Orobanche; species Orobanche coerulescens. The sequence continues at coordinate 11,295,034 of CM065813.1, read as the reverse complement.
GGATGAACAGAGCAAGGACAAACGATGACTATTAATCTATAATGCACGGATTCTTCAAAATTGGGCAGTATGCAGTATCGGATACTGCATGGGTGCGGGTGCGGGTGCGATTCGCGTGGGATTCGCCACGTGGCGAATCCGTGCAAAAAAAAAATTGACTCGCGTATCACGCACAGATACGCCATAGATACGTGTATCCTGTGCCGTGATACGCGAGTCCGAATATTTTATGTTTTTTTTTTTTTTTAGATTTTTATAATTTTTAAAAAGTAAATCAAATAAATTAAAATACAAAAAGTAAATCATTTAATAAGTAATTACTTTTACCTTTAGCAGATTCACTGACAACATTAGAAGTTCTCACGCTCAAAGCCATTTTGAATTGTTTTTTGTATGACTTGTTTTATATATTTGAATTGATTTTATGGTGATATTTGAATTGTTGTTTTTTATATTTAACAAGTGTTATATATAATAAAATATAAAATAAACAGACGTATCCTTGCCGTATCGCACCCTAACATTTTCAAAAAACCGTATCCCCGCACCCGTATCTGCCCGCACCCGCACCCGCCCCCCGCACCTGTGCAACATAGCTATTAGCTATTAATAATGCAATTCATATGAACTCTATTCTCCATGGATAAGGGATGATTGGGGAAGGTGATGTGGCATGGCTAAATGGGAAGGGAGAAATAAGGGGGGAAATGGAAAAAGGAAAAATAAAAAAAATAAAAAAAAAAATAAAATAAAAAAAGGAGGAGGAGGGGGCTGTTGCTGGCTCATGGACCCACGCGCGCTTTGAGTCACGCCAGCTCTATTTATATTTTTGCAACGATTTTCCAAGATTCTGGCCTTTTGGGTTGGATAATTAATTTCTTTGATAGTGGCTCATGAGCTGGCCTCTCCAAGAATCGAACAGTCAAGTTTCACTTGATTGCTCAGATCACACACACTGCCATGCGTGTGTGAATCTCAGACGGACGGCAGACTTTCTTCGCCTTCTCTCCGAAAATGGAGAGAATCCGGACTCTTGGCTCATGGGTCCACGCGCGGCTGGTGGCGTTTTTTTTTGCCCCTTCATTTTTATATTAAATTAATTTTTGTTAAAGGAATAATACGTTGTGCCAGTACATTAGTTTATGGCTTTCCTAGATAGGATTTTACCGGCGCTGTTTGTATGATTTCACCCTATTTAAGGGAGCTCAATGATGGAATAATACAACACTTTGCCCTACTTTCTTGTCTTGTGTTATTTTCCCTTCAACACGTTATCAGCACGAGTCTAACCAACTGAGAAAAATCCCGGCCGAAAATTCTGAAAAAAAAAACGAAAAAATTTTTACGAAAAAAAAAAACCCTACGCGCCGTCATCATCTACTTCCGCCGCCTGCCATCACCCGACCTCCGCCATCGGCATCTACCCGTCGGAACCTCCCAGATACGGACCGCACGACCGCTCGTCCGACCCAGATCCCACCGCAACTCCGACCAGAACCGCCACGCACAGATCGGACGAAACCCTAGCAGCAGTCCGCGACCGTCTTCTGCTCGTTTCTTCCCCGACGTCCGACCTCCGTCGCCTGCTTCATCCCGCGCGCGAAGATCCTCCAGACGCGACCTCCTCCGGCTTCTCCAGATCGCGACTTCCTCCGGCTGCTCCGATCGCGACCCGTCCACTGCAACTCGTCGTCTCCTGCAATCGAGGCCCGTCGCCGGTTCCCCCAAATCTCCAGACCGTGACATCATCCCCGCGACCCAGACCCAGAAGGAGAACACTGACCCGGTTGCTGACGAAACCAGATCCGGTTGCTGACCCGACCCGCACGCAGTCTTATTTTCAGTTCGTTTCTGCTCCTATTCGCGAAACAAAGTACACAAATACGAACCCTACTATCTGCAACGTGCGAATTTATATTTTTTAATTAATTACTATTAATTGCATATTGTACTTCGAATTTATTTATGCTTAATTTAACCAAAAGCATGATGCATCCATAATTTTAATTAAATTAAAATAAATTACTTAAGCAACTTGAATTAAAATAAATTCACGTTGAATTAATAATTATTGCGGCATAAGATACCTATTTGACTGCATATATACGTGTATAGATATACTCATAGGGCTATGTGATTATATCTATAATTATATATATATATATTTTGCATGCATTATTAGTTATGGCATGTATATTAAGTTCATCATTAGTAGAACTTAGAGGACTTATTTCTACTATTAATATCGACTCGAACCGTGATAAAGTAATTTCATCGGTATAAAACCCCAATAGCATCGAAAGTAATTTTGACCATATCTTGGTTCTGAAAAATAATAACCCTCCACATTATTGAAAATTTTATCATGGAAAGTACTCATGATATACTGTGAAAATTCATTTTCCTTTTTCTTGTCTCAAGATGGCTGATCCAACTCGTCCCGAATTTGACATCTTGGACTCAGAAGGGCTTGAGTACCATAGATGGGTTTCTGACGTAGAGACCACTTTTATCGCTAAGGACTATAGTGCTACTATCTTTGAAAAAGCAGGCGAAGTACCGTCTGACAAGACCAAAGCTAGTGCATTAATGTTCCTTAGGCGACATATCGACCCGAGCCTAAGGTGGGAATATCTGCAGTTGAAATCCCCGAAAGAACTGTGGGATGCCCTTAAGGGCCGTTTTGGGAACATCCACAATACTTTGCTCCCGAGTTGGCCGTGCGGTGGAATGAAATCCGCTTGCTTGATTATAAACGGATCAACGATTTCAACAAAGATATGCTCCGTCAAGGCACGCCTTAATTTCGTGGAAAGGACCTCACAGAAGATGATATGATTCAGAAAACTCTTTCCACTTTCCCTACTTCCGCCCTTATACTAGCGAACCAGTATAGGCTGGAGTATGACAATAAACGCATCACTACCTTCAATAAGCTTATCAACCTACTGCAAGTGGCTGAGAGGCACAATGAAGTATTGGTGAGCAACAATGCCAGGCCGGCTGGGACAAAGAAAGTTCCCGAGGCCAACTATGGCAAAGTGAAAGGTGGAAAGAAACCCAATGCACAGGGGACTGGTCATGGCAACCCCAAACCACAACGTGGAAGAGGGCACAGTGGTCGAGGACGTGGTCGAGGACGTGGGGGTTCTTCCAATGTAATGAGTAGACTTGGTGCTCCCGGCTCTTCTGGCCAAGGAAACAAAGCACCTACCCCCCATGTCGCTCCCAAAGTCAGAGTTGGCAATGAACCGTGCTATCGATGTGGAGATGCTGGACATTGGTACAAGAACTGCCATGCAAGTAAACAAGTCGCGGACACTACAAGAAATATAGAGAGTCCAAAGAACGGAGGCTCACTATATGGAGGAAGATGCTCTCGGCGAGTCCCCCGACGTCAATTTCACGATCCACCGATAATCGCAATGAGCCATACGTGTCACAGTCATTAGAGGCACCCCTTTATGACTGAATGTTTTCATTATGTTTACTTTCTCGTTTACATTTGGCATTGTTAACTCAGAACGATTTTTTCGATGTTTTATTTTCAATAATGGTGTGATGAAACTTTGTTTTTCTAGAACAAGATATTATTATTGCTTACGTTATATCCATGGCTTTATTTCGAAGAAATGAATATTGCTTGCATGTTTATGGTTCGATTTTTTTTCTCTCCCTTTCGTAGGAATGAATCGGGGAGAACTTGAATGTTTGGTTGACAGTGGGACCACCCACACCATTCATAGGAATAGGCTTCTATTCACGGAATTAATTGCATGTCAAACCTCGGTAACCACGATGACTGGGTCCTCCCAACCCATCCAAGGGCGAGGTAATGCCCGATTTTTATTGCCTAACGGCACTCTTATCCGAGTTACCGATGCTCTATACGCACCTAGAGCCCCTCGAACCTTACTAAGTTTTAAAGATATACGTAGCAATGGTTCCCACGTCGAAACCCACTGTGAGAATGGAATCGAGTTCCTTTATATTACATCTAATGAATGTGGACGTAAACGCATATTAGAAAAACTTAAGAGTCAAAATAGTGGACTGTACACCACAACCATTAGGGTATTCGAATCCTATGCTGTCACCATAAATGAAATTTGGGACAAAGACTCATATAGGCTTTGGCATGATAGACTAGGTCATCCTGGTCGAGATATGATGATCCGTATCCTAAAGAACTCGCACGGACATCCTTTCTTTCGAGCGAAAAGGGGCAACAACTCAACACGAAGAACAGTATTGATGTTAATCTTGCTATGTCATCTAAAGAAATAGAGGCATATACCCTTCTAAGCAATTGACTATGTCAAAAGCACATCGCTCATTCTGCAAAGCCTGCTCTTTAGCTAAAGTAGGAGCGAGACCTTCCTACACTAAAGATACTAAAGCGAACATCCCATTCTTACAACGTATACAAGGAGATATTTGTGGACCCATCCACCTGAATGCGGACCATTTAAGTACTTTATGGTATTGGTGGATGCTTCGACACGCTTGGTCACATGTCGCACTCCTTTCCACTCGAAATGCCGCATTTGCAAAACTCCTAGCTCGGATCATTCGTCTAAGGACTCACCATCCCGATCACCCTATCAAGTCTATTCGACTCGATAATGCGGGAGAATTTACATCTAAAGTATTTGATGACTACCGCATGTCAATCGGAATCGATGTAGAGCATCCCGTTCCCCATGTGCATACACAAAATGGTCTCGCAGAGGCAACCATTAAAAGAATCCAAATGGTTGCACGAGCATTGGTTTTGCGCACCAATCGCCCATCTCTGCTTGGGGATATGCGATCTACATGCACGTGCACTTATTCGTTTGCACCCACCGTTGCCAACCATTTTCTGCGTACGGTTGGTAGCTGGATATGAACCGGATGTTTCACACCTACGCATATTTGGTTGTGCAACATATGTGCCGATTGCGCCCCACAACGCAATAAAATGGGTCCTCGAGACGTTTAGGTATTTACGTTGGATACGAATCCCCAACAATTATCCGCTACTTAGAACCCTTGACAGTGATCTCTTTACCGCACGCGTTTTGCGGATTGTCACTTCAATGAGTCGAATTCCCGTCGTTAGGGGAGAGGAGAAAAAGAAGTTTCTCAAGGAACGCGGGAATTGTCTGCACGTCCCGAGTCTGTCTCATTATGATCCCCGCACCTCACTATGTGATCGTGAAGTACAACGAATCCTCGATCTTGAGCGTAGCGCATTCGATGCCTGATGCGTTCTTGATATCGCCAAAGTGACAAGATCACACATTCCAGTGCAAATGTGCCTGCAAGGTTAGAAGTCCCGAATAAAGGGCACATCACCAACGTCTTGAGTGATGCGATCGCACCCAGTGGAAATGCGATCGAGGCCGTGGCTCCCAAAAGGAAAAGGGGGAGGCCACCCGGTTCGGCTGAGACACCCGCCCAAGGAAGAAAAGGGCGTGAGGCACAAACCAACCCATTAATCATCAATACTGGAATCCTTCCCACGAGATCATCTCGACTATAGCTATGTCCACGAATCATTAATGGGGACGCCCGAGATCGATTGACATTAGAAAACAAAGAGATCTCGATCAATTATGAAAGTGCGTCTGATTTGATGGAACGATCGACCACTCATATTGATGATGTGTTTGCATACACAGTTGCTCAAGAAATCATAGAGCACGATGATGTCGAACCACGCTCTGTTGAAGAATGTCAACAAAGAGCCGATTGGCCTAAATGGAAAGAAGCTATCCAGAAAGAGCTTGACTCTCTGACAAAACGCAAGGTACTTGGACCAGTAGTGCTAACTCCGCCAAGTGTAAAGCCTGTTGGACACAAATGGGTTCTTGTCGAAGCGTAATGAGAATCACGAAGTCCTGAGGTACAAGGCTCGCCTTGTTGCACAAGGTTTCTCACAACGCCCTGGTATAGATTACGAGGAAACGTACTCCCCCGTAATGGACGTTATTACGTTCCGCTATCTAATCAGCCTAGTTATTTCCGAAGGATTGGAAATGCAGCTAATGGACGTGGTCACTGCGTATCTCTATGGGGATCTAGATACGGAGATTTACATGAAAGTGCCCGACGGCATTTCATTGCCCAAATCAAGTAACTCCAGACCACGGAGTGCGTATTCAGTTCGTTTGAAACGCTCACTTTACGGCTTGAAGCAATCCGGAAGGATGTGGTATAACCGTCTGAGTGAATACTTGATTGGAAAGGGATACAAGAACGATGAACTGTGTCCTTGCGTCTTTATAAAGAAAACAAGTTCCGGATTTGCAATCATCGCAGTGTATGTCGACGATATGAATATAATCGGCACTCTTGATGAAATAAGAGAAACCACCGGATACTTGAAAACTGAGTTTGAAATGAAAGATCTTGGGAAGACTCGTTTCTGTCTTGGTATTCAGATAGAGCATAGAGTCTGTGGAATTCTCATCCACCAGTCTGCTTATGTCCAGAAGATGCTTAGACGCTTTAACATGGACAAAGCACACCCGGTTAGCACTCCCATGATCGGTCGTAGCTTGGATGCGAAGAAAGATCCATTTCGTCCAAAGGAAGATGACGAAGAGCTTTTGGGAGCCGAAATTCCCTACTTAAGTGCAATAGGCGCTCTATTGTACTTAGCTCAATGTACGCGACCGGACATCGCCTTCTCAGTAAACTTACTAGCTCGATTTAGTTCAGCACCGACGCAACGTCATTGGAATGGTATCAAGAATATATTCCGATACCTAAAAGGAACCATTGACTTGGGACTATTCTTCCCCTACAAGCAGGCAAAGGAAGCTGCTTCCGTAAAGGCAAATGCTAAAGTAAATGCTAATGCCATAGAACCTACCCCGACGAACGTATTGGTAGGATTTGCTGATGCAGGGTATCTCTCCGACCCACACAAAGGTCGTTCCCAAACTGGCTATGTATTTGCTATTGGGAACACTGCTATATCTTGGAGATCCACAAAGCAAACCCTTGTAGCTACCTCATCTAATCACGCCGAAATTATCGCTTTGCATGAGGCGGTACGTGAGTGTATTTGGTTAAGAGCTATCATTACACATATCCGAGATAACAGTGACTAAGTAATGTCACCGGAGCACCCACATGCATATATGAAGATAATGCACTTGCATCGAACAGATGAAGCTTGGGTATATCAAGGGGATAACACAAAACACATATCTCCGAAATTCTTCTATAATCGGCAACAACGGGCTCTCCTCAATATACAAGTAAAGCAAGTCGATTCGAGGAGAATGTGGCCGATTTGTTCACCAAATCTCGCCTAAGGCCGTGTTTGAAAAACATGTGAGAAGTATCGGAATGCGGAGAATTTCCGAACTCCCGAAATCGATGTAAAGGTAGAGGGAGAAGGGTGAGTCATAAAGAAACTTACTCACCGACGTTGTACTCTTTTCTTTGACCAAGGTTTATTTTCTCCCACTGGTTTTGTTACTTGGCAAAGTTTTTAATGAGGCAAACGACACATGCACAAGTTTTTCAAAGTATCCTTGATTGATGTACAAATCGGGGAGATGTAGACTTGAGGGAGTCTTACATCCACACCGTCGTTATACTCTTTTCCTTCCAAGGATTCTTTTTCCCACGGTTTTTATCACTTGGAAAGGTTTTTAACGAGGTAACAAGATGTACGATTTTAGGGATCGATGGAATGGTCACCTTAGTAGCGCTATGATCAAATGTAACGATCATATGAGAGGATAGATTCAAAGGACGAAGTCTAAACTCGATGTGTCTAGATGTCAGATTTTTCCCTACGATCAAGACATTTTTCCCACTGGGTTTTTGCTTGACGAGGTTTTAACGAGGCAACATGACATGCGCTTGTAGACTAGGCACAAGGGGGAGTGTTAAAGGAATAATACCCGTTGTGTGCCTAAGTCTGTTAGTTTATGGGCTTTCCTAGATAGGATTTGGCTGAGGCCTGTTTGTATGTACTTCACCCTATTTAAGGGAGCTCAATGATGGAATAATACAACACTTTGCCCTACTTTCTTGTCTTGTGTTATTTTCCCTTCAACAATTTTATGTTTTTATTTTTAATACTTCACTTTTTTTTTTCAAGTTATAGTTGCAACCGGGGAGGTCGGGGGGAGGGACATGATGTTCAATTTATAGTTTTGATATTTGATATTTTTTATTATATATTTATAAAATTATACATAATTGTTATTTAGAAAAATTACATCCTCAAAATAATATGTCGATTAATATTTATATTTTATTAGTGAAAAAGCACTATTGAAAATTAATATAGAAATACTGTTAAAATCTTGAGTTTTATCTCAAAATCAATTAATAATGAGATGAGTAATTCATAATCTTTATATATTGGATAAAAAATTTGTAATTGCCCGATATGAATTTAATGTTTCAATAAATCTATACTATATAATACTTATCCCCCTTAATTTAATGTGGAAGTGGGATTTAATTGTAACTTTTAATTGTAAATATATATGAAGAGACTATTTTAATTGTAACTTTTAATATAAATAAACTAATTTAAATACAAAAGCTATGATAAACATCACAATGCAAATGCACCTTCTAATACACAAGGTGATTAAAATGAACTTTTAAATGATAGTATAAATTACAAGATGGTTAAATTTTAGCTATGAAATCTTAGATACAATCGGTGCATCGCACGTGTTGAATAAATCAAAAACAACCCCGGAGCAATATACGGTTTAGTAAAGCCTCATTTCATATAACTAATTACATAAACTAAAATAAAAGGACAATAATAATAAAAAAACATATAAACTTCTCTAAAAGACATTTAAATTCTGCCATCTGCTCATTCAACCATGTACAAAACACGTAGATATTCAACCAAAGACCGTGCATCGCACGGGTTGAATAATGCCTCATAATACAAATAAGAGGGGTTGGAACAAAAAGAGAAAGAGAATAGAATAAGTGTGTGTATACACACACAAATATGTATACGTAAAGCATTTCAATCATGGAGTATATATATATATATATATATATATATATATATATGGAGCTTTTCGAATTTATAACTCATAATAATACCACAAAGAGACAAGGACGTGGCAGAACATACCTCGACATTCCAAAACCCACTATAATTCTCCTCCCACTTCTGTATAAAAAGGCCAGCATGCGTCCATCATCATTCTATAGTAGCAATTCACAAATCACACGCACACACACACTAGGTAGAGTGAGAGAGAGTTAGAGAGAGAGAGATAGAGTTAGAGTGAGAGAGAGAGATGGCATGCAAAATGTATCGGAGAATGGCAATGCACAGAAAGCTTCGGATTCTGAGAACTCTATCCAAATCCAAATCAGTAAGTTTCTGTTAACTGTTAATTTTTTTATTTTTTGGTTCAATAATTGTCCTAATTATTAAATTTAATTAATGGCATATATGTGATTTGGCTTATATTTAATTAAGCTGAAAAAGAGCTCCATTATCATGGATGCTTTTCTCTACATTTACAAGTTGAGGCTCCAAGTTGAAGCAATCCAAAAGGAGTACCAAGACCTTGTTAATCATATCCAGGTGGTCCTTTCTCTTTCTCTTCTAAATACTCCCTCCGTCTCGTCTCGTTGAGTGAGTACTTTCAAAATATAATTTTGTCTCAATAGACACTACACATTCAAAATAAAATTTTGGTTATCATTATTATCAACTTCACTTTAATCCCAATTATATCAGGTCGGTGAATGAAAATTAATGTGTTAATTAATTGTCTAATATTAATAAACATTATAAAACTATGCCATAAGCAAAGTGATAAATTTTATGCGAGATGCCCCTTTCTGTCGCAATATTTTCAAAAGCTAAATGAAATGAAATTTCGAAACAATAAATATTATAAGTTTTTCTGAAAAATATCAAAATAATTTTTTTAGCGTATAATTAAAATTTATATATTTGTCCTTAAAATGAAAGCTTATTGTTATATAAATAACATATACTCCGTAAAGCATTTCAATCATGGAGTATATTAGTTGATTCGAAAAGAAAAAACTAGAGAAATAAGTGCGAATAAATAATTTAAAATGAGTTATATCTTCGTTAAAATAATTAAATTCTAAAGTTGTTCTTTGACCAAACCAAAGTATAGGGAGTGTGTAATTAGCAATTTTTAGAAATCTTGCCCCCTAAATATTGCAAATTAGTTTTGTCCCCTAATGTTCATTTTATGACTCCTTCCATATCCATGCTCTCTCTCTCTCTCTCTCTCTCTCTCACACACACACACACACACAATTTGAACAGGAAGTGAAAGTGGAGAAGGTTGGGACAGAATATCTATCAGTGAGGATAACATGCAAGAAAGGCGAAAAACTGCTGGTCTCGATTCTGGTGGCATTTGAAGAAATGAATATAAATATTTTGCAAGCCAGAGTGACCGGCAAACACTTTTTCGGTATGACGGCCATTGTCGAAGCTGATCTCGACCCGTCAGCCCTGAATCAGGCTATCCTCAAGATAATCCAAACCCATACAGACTAGACTGTAACACACCGATGAACGCGACGGGCTCGGCTCGACTCGACTCGACCAATTGGTATATGCTAATGCATGAATGAATTAAATCAAATCCCAATATTTTTGATTAATTCATTTTCCTCATTTAATTTGACCTTGAGTGACCAAACAATGATAACTAATCCAATGTTATGACTGTAATAAAAGTATTTACTTTGAATTATATATTGTACGAGAATATATATGGTTTAAAACGAATCGTAACTCGGTTAAAATAACAAAATTTGAAAAATTTACTTGAACGGAATTACCACTTCAAGTAACTCCTGTTATCACCGCGGTTAAGGAATTAAGATGGAAGAATGGGCCGTAAGCCCAACTACAATGCTCGGACTCTTGCCAATTTTGATCTCGACCTGTTTGGATATTCCCTGAACCTACTTAAAATTTGGCCCAAGATCATGTCGCGTTCGTTTTGCAGCAAATTTTCCCACACACAAAATTTGCAATTTTTAAAATATAAATTTTAGAATTATATTGATAATTGTCATTAACTAATTAATTAGAGAAATTTAATTAAATTCATCTATTTATTGATCAATTAAATTAAATTTATTTATATAATACGATATAAGTATTATTAAGTAAATAAGTGTACGTCATAAATCGTTCAAAAATAATCTCAATATATCCTTTGTCATACGGCACAGGTATTATCAGGGAAACAATTGTATGTCATAAATCATTCAATAAATTAATTTAGATGTATCTATGTAAGAAAATTCGTATGTAAATATTAAATGATATTTGGAAGTGTTTGAGAAACATTTTTTTAAAGATCTAAATATGATTTAAAAGAAATACCACACCACCCAAGCGTCGACATTATTTTTTTGGGACATGATTCCGCCGATAATCACCGGTCGCCTGAGTGTCGGCAACCATTGATTCTTTATGGGCACGATGCCGGCTATCACTTTAACTATATAGATGACCTAGTCTAATATATGTTTATTTTGTTGAGTTATCATCTTTATAATATTAAAATATCTTCATTATGGATGGATGTTGAAATATATACTTATTTCCTAAGAGGGTATGCTACATGTATATATATGAGTAGGGGTGAAAACTGGGCGGATATTTCTCGCCCGATCCGGAGCCGTATCCGATCGGGATCGAATTCGGGATGAAAAATAGGTACCGGTCGGATTCGGATACGGATCCGGATAGTTGAATTCGGATACGGGTTCGAATTCGGATAATGCAATATCCGCCCGTACCCGAGTTTTCCCATATTTTATCGGATATTATCCGGATACCAATCCGGATAATAAATCCGGATACCAATCTGGATAATAAATCTGGATATCCATATTTTTAAATTTTAAATATACTTTATTTTATATATATATATATATAACACTTTTGGACTTCAGTGTAATGAATTTTCAAGCTTTCAAGAAAAAAATATTTTTTCAAAAAAAAGTATTTTCTGGAAAAATATATTATTTTTCGAAAAAAAATATTTTCTAGGAAAAAAATTATCTTTCGAAAAAAACATTATTTATGGAAATTTTTTATTTCTTCGAAAAAAATTAAAAAAATCTTTTCTGGAGAAAAATTATTTTTTGGCAAAAAAATATTTTTTCAAAAAAAAATATTTTCTGGAAAAAATAAAATTAGTTTCTGGATTTTTATATTTTTTGAAAAAATAAAAAAATACTTTTTGCGAAAAATAAAAAAAACTATATTTCGAAAAAAAAATTATTTTCTGAAAAAAATATTTTTTAAAAGAAATATATTAGCCAAACACTTTAATACTAACTTATAAGCTATTTGTTTCATATGAAATGCATTTTTAAAAGAAATATTCTATTCAAGTAAATAGAGGGGCAATTATATATATTATAATAATTGTTAAAAACAATTAAATTACCACTTTTTAGTCTTTGCTAAGTATGGAGCTTATGTTTTTTATGGGAGAGACTGAATAAGTAAAAATGAGGGAACCCTGTCATGAAACGATTTTTAAAAAAATTACTATAGTTTGCATTAGAACTTTTATGAAATATTGTGTAGGTAGTTTTTTTATATGCTGCAATCACTTTCAAACGATTTTTGTATGACACTTATATTTATTCGAATCCGGCCTGAATCCGTCCTGTATCCGTCCCGTGTCCGTATCCCGAATAATCCGAATTCGTATCCGTATCCGGCCTTCCCGTATCCGACTCCGAATCCGAGAGAAAAATATGGGTTAGGATACGGGAAGAGCACTATCCGCCCGTATCCGATCCGTTTTCACCCCTATATATGAGTACATATATTTGTGCACATAGTATCTTAATCATTTATTTTGTGGGACCGATTAATCTATTCTGAGATTATAATAAAAAATAAATGGATGAATGCAAGTATGTACAAATTTGTGAGATGCATATATATATATATATATATATATATAGAGAGAGAGAGAGAGAGAGAGAGAGGTGTTTTCGGTTTCGGTCGGGGTAAATTTTTCGAAACCCAAACTCTCCCCAAACTTTAAAATTCGGTTTCGGTCTCGGTCGGTTTCGGTTTTCAAAACTCAAAACCCAAACCCTCCCCAAATATTTCGGTTTCGAATTAGTTCGGTCAAATTCGGTTTTGATCCAAACATATCTAATTTATATATATATATATATATATATATATATATATATATATATATATATATATATTTATTTAATAAAGTAACAAAAAAATTAATTATATTAATAAAACTTGTTCTAAAATAATAGATAGTTCTTTAATTGATATATTTAATCATCGTTTTTATCAAAACTACAATATATGTGTAGATATATTATTTTAGAAGTTTAAAAATTTTAGTCATATAAATAAAATTTTATATAATATAAATAATTCGGTTAGTTCGGTCCAATTCAGGATAATTCGGTTCGGTTCAGTTTTAAGTTATCTAAACCTGAATTAATTCGGTTTGGGTTTGTAAGTTTCAAGTTCGGAATTGCTTTCGATCGGGGATTTTCGATTCGTTGCGAAATAGTTCGGATTGGTTGGTCGGTTTTCGAATTTCTATTAACGCCCCAAAGAGAGAGAGAGAGAGAGAGATGCAATTTCTTATTTCTATAAGGCGAAATTTACGTGCTAACGAACTATTTTGTCCATTTTAATCATTTTTTTCCGATTTCCTTTTACCATATTTCTAAGGGTAAGTCATGTCAGTATTTTTTTTAAATAAATCCTTTAATTGACATAATTTTCTTAGTATCGAGGTTCCAGGCATACACTTAGTTGTCTTAAAAAATGGTTTCGATGCTTCATAACTACTATATGTAAAATTCTGAGATGTATATCAAGTTTCCCAAGTTAAATACCCTCAACTATCATGCACAATGAGTCATTCGCAAATGATTGCTTGATCGAAATCAGGTCTCACACGAGAATCTCAATTTTTATTTGTACCACCAGCGTACCTCGGTATAGGCCTGTCGAACGGTTCGGTTCCGGTTAACCGGATCGAAAAAAATCGGTTAACCGGAACCATTTTAGCCGAAAAAGTGGAACCGTAAACCGGACCATTTTATACTTTCGGTTAACCAAAATCGCACCGAATTAATTCGGTTCCGGTTCGGGTAACCCGTAAGAACCGTTTTTTTTTTTCCTGTTGCCTGGCACTGACAAGTCTGCACAGAGAGAGGAGGGTTACGGCGGGGAGATGGGAAGACGGGACGGGAGACTGGGAGAGAGAGTAGGGCTGGAATGGGACTGTCTAAGTCTAAATGTGGCAGATTAGTCACTGCACTGGGGTGGGGAGTAGACTACTGGGCTGTAAAAAAATAGTAGAATTATTATTTAATAAATAATAATTAATAAATAATAATTATTAATTTTATACGGTTCTCGGTTCCGAACCGATCGGTTCTCGGTTAAACCGAAACCGTTTTATCCATGAAATCCCTAACCGAAAACCGAACCGAGAACCGTACTAACGGTTCTCGGTTAACCGAAACCGCTCGGTTCCGGTTCTAACCGAGAACCGAGAACCATTTAGACAGCCCTACCTCGGTAGTCTAGGATCAAAAGTTCTCTACTCTAGTAAAAGACTAAGGGGCTGTTTACCAAATTTGTCTGTCTGGGTAAATTTGTATGTCTGGATAAATGAGTCTGTCTAGGTAAATTGATGTTGTTGTTTACTTTTTCATCTAAATAAACTATCTGAATAACAAAATTGACCGATTTACCCCTGAATATGAATTATAAACTGGTTTATAAATTGTTGTTTATTTTTTAAGCAATATAAATGATATAATCCAAAAATCAAAACATAAATTCATAAAGTACTTAAAAATCTAATTTCAAACACAAAGAATTTAAGTTCAAACAAAAAGTAACCAAATTCAAACACAAAGTAGACAAATTTAAACATTATTGAAAAATCAAATTTGACTCATCTTCTTTATATATATTATTTAAATTTAAACAAAATATTATACATAAATGATTCAATTTTGTATGTAAGTAATATATAAAATAGTTAATACATATATAAATAATACGTATTATACAATATATATTTATATATAGAAATATATTTTAAATAGATAAGGACATATATAATAAATATTATACATATGAATAAATGTTAATATATACGTAATATGTAATATTTATTTATATATTCATAATATATATTATATTTTGTAGATACAAAAGTTTATTTATACAATAATATATAGTAACAAATATTGTATATAAATTAATAATGTATATTATTTATATATGAATAACATATATTACATTCATTTATATTAGAACCTAAATTTTTTATATTGTATATATAAATGAGTATATATAATGGGGACTTATTTTTTTGTCCTAAATTATTTATATTGTATATATAAATGTGCGGTTTTCAATTAGGGGTAAAGGAGTCATTTTTTTGTTTTAATGGGGACAACACCCCTTTTCTTGCTTAATGAATAAGTCATTTTTGTCTGCGCGAATAAACCATTAAGCCAGAAGTAAATACTTTCCAACGTCTGAGCGAATAAGACATTTTACACATTAAGCTGATTAAGTCACAAGTAAACAACCCCTAAAATCGTTGAAAGTGAAGGGCAGGTAGCCATTGGGCTAAGGCCGTAGGTTGACCTTGACACAATTAATTTTTTTGATAAGCTAAGTGATTAATCCTGGGCCTCAACGAACCCACTCTTAACCCATCGGTAAGTAAATCGCGAGTCGCTCTAAGAATTCTAGGTTCCCAATGTCTTTTCTCGTACACTGCCTGCGCGAGAAGCGTAAGCGATTAATAATACTCAAGTTCGCAGACAGATTCTGGAGAATGCCACTGATTAGTCAAGACCTCTGGTTCCAAGACGAAAATACTCCCACACTCCCAATAATATGGATATCAGATATCCTAATATCCGAATACCTTCTATTATTTAAAATATAAAAAAAAATAAAAAATTAGGATTTTTCGGATATTTCGGATATCCGAATATCCGATTTTTCTGAAAAGTACTATCCGATATCCGAATCCGAAGTTCCGGATATTCGAATTTTCGGATATCCGAATTTTCGAATATCCAAAACTTCGAATTTTCGGATATTTCGGATCAAATATCGGATATAGGATATTTTTGGACACCCCTGATTGACATAACAGAAAAGATGTATAATTAATTGGGCCACAATGTCCGATTGATTTCTATGTTCAGTGTCCAGAACGAGTTTAAAGACATCGACGCCAGCCTGTTTTAATAGCTGTAACCAAACATAATAGTGAATAAGGGGAAATATACCCACATTTATAAATAAAAAAAGATAAGTACCCATTTCGATTATGAAAAAAAGTAATATATTCACTATTGTTGTAATTAATGTATTTATTAATGAATGACCTTTATACTCCCGAAACCCTAGATGTGTACCTATAAATAAAGGCTTTTGGCCCTCATAAGAATACACACTTTCATTGTTGGTGTCTCCATATTCTCTCATATTTTCCTCTTTATTTCGATGTTTATAACACGTTATCAGCACGATACTCTACCTGTAAAAATTTTCTCTCCGATTTTCGAGATCCAAAAAAAAAAAAAAAAAAACAGTCCGGCAAAAGCGCGAGCAGCTTTTCTGCACTGCGAGATCGCGCTAAAATCGCGATTTCCGCTTTGTTAACCGTCGGATCATCATGAAATTTTTACAGTATCTTCCTGATAAGCAGATCTACAAATTCAACGGTTGAGATCGGATTCTAAAATGTATTGCATGCATAAAAAAAAAGTCCGAACAGAAATAGTCTTTTTTTTACATTGGTGAAAGGTATTAATTCTATTTACTCCTTCAAAAACTTTCTTGCATATGATGATTTAGAGAAAAAATATATTATATTTAGTTATTAAATTTTATATTTTTGTGTGCATCATATATAAATAATATATATGATGACCTCAAAATTTATTATCAAATCATATTCCTCTTTGTTTCCGGAAGAAACAAGATTCAACAATACTTAATAATCCAGAAGATTATTAAGATAAAAGATTTGTTGTAGTCCTTGAAGAAGGACAACGTTATCTCGTCATATTCTAGTTGAATATGATGTGTTCATGAAGAACACTATGAGATCTAATAATTTGTGCAATTTCTAATGAAAAAATACAAAATAATATTCCTGAAGAATATTGTAAGTGCTCTTGAAAAAGCAACTATTTTAGTTTAGTTATTTCGAGCATTGATTAATTCTCGTACTATTTTTTTTCCTTTGTATATTCAATTATGGATCTTAAAATTATTGCTCCTGAAGAAGCACAATTAATTGTAATATTCTTGAAGAATATTACTATTCTAAATGAATAATTTTTATTTATACATCAATTATGTGATGATACAATATTCCTGAAGAATAGTGATTTGTTACTTATAAATATAATAGCACAATTAAATCATTATGCTCTTGATGTAGCATGATATTATCCCTGAAGGAAAATATAACTTATATCTCAAATAAAAAAATGTTAATATAATTTGAGAATATCCTCTATCAACATTGTACAAGATATGATATACTCCACAATCATAATCCGACTGTGCTCCAATGATAGCAAGATTAGTAAGTGGTCGAATATTCCTATCAAGTTGTTCCCGGAAGTGAACAATATTAAATTAAAAACTTCAATATTACATGGCTCAAATTTTATCTCCCGAAGTAGATAAAATTTAAAGTTGATCCCTGTAGAGGATAATTACTTATAAATTTTATCTCCTGGATTGGATATTATCAATTGTTAATGATAAGGACACAAAAATGATAATCTTAAGATTATATGTCAATATCTAATTTTATATATTGTGTGGTTTAATATTTTATTATCTCTTATGATATATAATGAGCTTTTATCAATATGAGATATGATGTCATACCTGAAGTACGATCTGAATTGATCATTGCTATATAATTTGTGACAAAAATGTCAAATATCCTGAAGATATTTGCATTATTCAAATTCTTGGCTTATCTTATTTATTCTGTTTATGAATCGAATGCCAAGTTCTTGGGATTAAATCGTGGTCATAATTTATTGTCTCATCAAAGTGCAAATATGCATATCTTTATAAATAAATGATACTTTCCGTGTGAAAAAAAAAAGTAGTGCTAAATTTATTGACAGTTCCTGAAGAACTACTAATTAAATTCCTCCCGTGGGGTTGAATATTATGCACTATTGTCTTCTAAGTATCGATAAATTTATGGATTTCTAAACTATCGCTTGATATATGTATGATTCCGCGATAACAAGTGAGACAAATGTATTAGAGAAATTATCAATGTAAATGACGTATAAAATTCACTACTTATTAGACCAGAAGTCTACTAATCCCAATACTTTCAATATTTACATGTGTAAATTTACGTGTTTGGTGTTAAGTCTATTTATATTATTTTTATATATTATTTAACTATATGTTTATTTATGATATATATCCTGAAGATATACTAATAAAAATTCACACATATTGTATGATAAATAACACAAATTACTAGTAGATATCATGAAGTACATTTATACACTTAAAATTGTATTATTTTGAGTTGACCAATTTTCATCAACATCTTATAGATGTTGGATTAATTGCATAATAATTATTGCACTTTCTTATGGAAGAAGAGTAATAACGATAGTTATTACATATTATATTGATGATGATACTTGTATCATTGGTATAAAATTATTTGTAATGATTCTTTTAATACATTACATTAATATATTTTCATGGTTTCCTGAAGAAACATGAATTTGTAATTTTAATAATCCAGAAGATTATTAAAAAGAAATTGTTGATGTTCTTGATAAAACACAACGATATATAGTCATATTTTTATGATAGTATTTATGATAAACACATCAATTAAAGTTAATATTCCCGAAGAATATTAAACAAAAAAGGCATTATTTTGAATATTTTCTATATGACCTTGTGTTATTGAATTGCTTTTATTATCACCACATTGATATAAATTGTTGCTCATGACGTAGCACAATTAATACTTTTAATTAATATTTACATACTCTTTAGAGTAATTTATATTTTAGGTGTTATATGCTTATAAATTGTTGCTCCCAAGATAGCATAATTGATACTTTTGAAAAACATCACATACTCTTGATGAGTACTTCATATTTTCGGTAATATATGATTGTTTTTATTTAAATTATTGCTCTGAGTTTAGCATAATTAATATTTTTGAAGAAAAATACATGCTCCTCGAGAGCAATTTACATTTGAAGTTGCATGTATTTATTTCAAATGAAAAATACATAACTTTATGTCATATTGATTTGTTCAATTTCTACTAGAGGAATGGAAAGACAATCCCCGAAGGATTGGTATAATTTCATATGGCAATATTCTTATTGTCGGTCTAAAAGGAGCTTTATTCAATGAGTATCGAATTAATTATAAGCGATATAATATTTTATCCAATGATCATGTTGCGATGAATTTCAAATTCAAGTCATATCAAAGGCACAATATTTGGGTCACGCCCTCTGTTATTAGTGCACCTCCTGAAGAGGATTGATTTTATAATCCAATTCCAACTATCTCCGACATTAGGGGGAGATATAAAATATAAATAAGAGAAAGTCGGAAAATTCTCGTTGAGTTGGATATTTAAATTTACGCACTATGAACTCGAATTTCAACAAGTTATTGATTGCCAAATGAGTGATGAAATCTCATATACCGATTGTATATGTACCATAAAGAATTAAAGTCGAATGTGAGCGAAATATATTTGTTGATACTCCTCGACGCCTTAAACGTGAGAGACGTATTCTTTATTGGTATTAAAGATAAAATCCATGAATACAAATAGATTAAACTATAACATCACTTTAAAAACCTCTGAAGAGGATCGTCCCGAAAATGAGAATCTCAATACCTTAATTTGCACGTGCACTAAATAATTACAGTATTGGATTATGGGACGACCAAATCAAATGTTATGGGAAATGTTGAATATTTGATTTTGTTGAAGTTGTTATTGACTTTGTGAATATGGGAGAATTGTTTATAAGAATGATAGTTGTCGACAACACTTTGTGTCTCAACAATTGCTAGTGGAGTGCCTGAAGCACTAAATAAAATATAAGCAATTGAGATAAAGCTTAACTCGCAAAATAAAATAAAGTGGTGAAAGATAAGCGAGATTAGCATATTAAGGGTTTAAGCGCATACCCAAAACATATTCTCCCGTTGGCACTAAATTTAGTCATTTAATATACATATGACAATTATTATGAATATAGATATTCAATTAGTGATGTCATCACCACATTTTTCTATGGGTCATTGGACGCGAATATCTATACGAAAGTCCCTGACAGACTTGAGGTTCCTAAAGTAATAAGAACGTGAAATTCGCAACATGTACTATTTTGAGTTATAAATATTTATACATTTTGAAATAGTCTGGTGGATCAACCGACTAAGTGAATTCCTCCTGAAGAGGATATATGTGAATTATTTGAACTCGTGTCTAAAGACAAGTTCAAAATGAAAAACTTAGATAAAACTAAGTATTAGTATTGTCTCGACTTGTAGATCGAGCATATATGATGGAAAGTTTTTATCCATTTAGCTACCTAAAAGTTGTCTTACCACTTGAAGTGGATACCGACTCATATAGATCTCAAGAAAATAACAAAGATATAAGAGGACCAGAAGTTCCGTACTTGTATGCTATTGAAGCATTACATTATCAGGCCTGATATACAATTTGAAGTTAACATGCTAGCAAAATTTAATATTTCTCTAGGAAGAGAATGTGGAATGGTGTTAACCAAATTGGTTTATTACATGCAAGAGATCGAGATTCGATATTGGTGGCTATTAGGGATTATGATCTCATATTTGTTCTCATACTGCCTATTTATTATGATGATAAATATTCTCCATTTATGTGTTGCATATAATGTTTGGGCAAGTAAGATGAAATTTATTTCCACACGAGCTTCAAAAGATTAATAATGATAATCTAGCAGATTTATTCACTAAATCTCTCCATGTCTGAAAATTATATTCATGGTATTGGAGTGCAAGATTGTTATCTTGAGGGGGAGAAGTGATAACTTTTAAATCAGTTTGAAGATTATGTCGACCCTGAAGGTCAAAAGGTCCTGAAGACCAAATGGTTGTACTCTTTTTCCCTTTCTAAGTTTTTTCCCACCGGGTTTTCTTAGTTAAGGTTTTTAACGAGGCAACCAATGCAACACATGAGCAAATTTATACTATGTACTCCTTTTCTCTATCGGTTTTTTCCCACAGGGTTTTTCCGAAGGAGTTGATGAGGCATGAACATCATAATATTCAAGAGGAAATATTGTATGAAGACGATGTCACTTGTATCTCAAAAGGTAGATACATCAATATTCACTTAAGTGATTAGTCGGCGAACTTATTCACAAAGGCGTTGCCGACATCAACATTCAAAAGACTAGTATACAAGATCGGAATGCGTCAACTCAAAGATCTTATGTAATCGATTTCAGGGGGAGTAGCTTTACTCTTTTTCCTTCGATCGGGTTTTTTCCCACTGGGTTTTCCCGACAAGGTTTTAATGAGGCAGCATGTATTAAAGGTCGTTCGAGGGAGTGTTGTAATTAATGTATTTATTAATGAATGACCTTTATACTCGAAACCCTGACACAGACTCTAAATAAAGCGTTTAGCGCCATGTTAATACACACTTTCATTGTTGGTGTCTCCATATTCTCTCATATTTTCCTCTTTATTTCGATGTTTATAACAACTATATTATTTTTATCCAAATATGGTCCCATCACTACTTCTATCTTGAACAGTGAAATTTACTTCTACTTGCCAAAATTAAACTATTCCCCCATTATTGGGTCCCATAGCATTTGGGTTGTTCAAGAACTGCATATATCTATAAGATTAAAAGCAATCTATGCACAACACACCACACGATTTATATATAAGGGATAAGAGGTCATACAAAAATAATATGATTACCTAACAGCTGCAGCAGCATGAATACACGGCATCAACATCACACGAAACTCTTCACAATCACATTTTCCATGCATTAAATGTAATATCCGTACCATTTTATTTTTAGCAGTTTTTATTTTTGGTGCACGTCTATTTTTATCGACTCGCTTGTAACCGTTTCGACATTTTGAACCTATTTTGTTCTTGGTGTTTTTCTATTTGGACGAGTTTCGGAGGTGTTTTTACGTAATTTCGCTTTATGTTATGTTTTGTCGCATCGCATGTATGTTTGATTCTCGTAAAACTCGTTCGATTTTGTTGTTTCTTCATTTCCATGAGTCCGAATGGTTGAGTTATTCATGTTGTGAGTTTTATGTCCTTTCGGACGAGATACGGTCATTACGAGTCTGTAGTTATGCCGTTCGGGTTAACTAACGCCCCAGCTGTGTTCATGCAGCTAATGAACAAAGTCCTTATCGAATATCTCGATAAGTGTGTAGTCGTCTTTATTGATAATATTCTGATCTACTCGAGGAGCGAGGAGGAGCATGCACGTCATCTAACAAATCATCTTCATCATCCCTAACATTAAACTCGAACTGAGAAGTGTGATCTTTTGAAGCATAACCGAGAAATTGATCATTTAGAACTTGACTATATATGTAGAAAATCCGTTTCATTCTCTCATACTCGTGTGCAGTAGCATTACCACGGTTGTTTATTTTTTTCAGTGACACATACACAACGAGATCTTGATCCTTGTACTTACGTATAGTGCAATATCATCGTCTGTGCTTAACTTCCAAAGAATAATTTTCCCTCGCACTTCAGAAAAAGTTTGTACCCGATAACCCCATTCACTCATATCCGCTTGCAGCGTTCCATGTATTTTCTCCAACATGCTAGCATATGTTTCTGGAGGATTCACCCAAACAAGGATGTTATCAATTTCACCATTTGTATATTGTAGTTTTTCCCCAATAACCTCTGTAATTAACCACCATAAATCTTGTATTCTCATCCATCTTCAGTTAAATTAACCAAAAATAATAATAACAATAAATGAGATTTACAATTTTATTAATATGATATCCACATATGATTACCACTTTTAAAACTATCTTCTTTCTAAGGGGTTTGGAGTAATAATATTGGAAGAATAATGTACATTGGAGTTTATATAATTTAAAAATGAAAAACGAATTTTGTAAAGAATTATTTTTTTTACATCTAATAACATCCTAAAAGGTGATAATGTCCTTCAACTATTTTCACAAAAAAAATCATATATTGTATAATTCATGGATTAAAATAATACTATTATCAAATAAATAAATAAAAAACACTACAACAAGTACATGAGATTATAACTGTCTTTTTACTGTTAAATGGGTACATTTCTTTTTTTAGTGGCAATCGGGTAGAAAGCTTTATTATAAATAGAAAGTGGGTATATTGGTGTTTCTCCCAACATAACCGTGTGTGTATTGAAATAAAGTTGATTTTCTTGGTTCGAAAAGTCTAAACTATGTACTGTTTGTCAACAGGGTCGGCCCTGACTATAGGCCCACTGACCCAGGCCTAGAGCCCAATATTTGACAAGCCCTCATGCCTCAATAAAAAATTATATTATATTCCGTTTATGAAAAAAACAAATAAATTATAAGTATTTTTCTGAAGTAAACTAATTTAATCTGAATGTATTTCTAAACTATAGTTATGAATTCTATATTTTTATGACTTTGTTTTTTTATTTTAATATATATATATATAAAGGGAACTTCAAAATAATTTGACGACATATAACCCCAAATTGTATGGACCGGCCCTGTTTGTCAATAAAAGAAGATACGGTGTACGTTCTTCTCAAATCTCAACGATTTCAATCCCATTTAAATGTCAAAATTTTGAAATATAAAAAAATATTGAATTTATCTGTTTTTTAACCTCACTTGCATCGAAACAGTATTAGAAAATAAGAAAATAAAATAGTGAACTTATGTTTTTTTTTTTCCCAACAAAGCATTTCTTCCCCCTCCCCTAGCTTATCTTGTTGGCTCTGTTATTGCTTATACTTAAGTAAGAATATGGTTAATATGTTTCATCAACACGAGTGTTCACACTTACATCATTGGTGCGACAAGTCATGATTTTATGTCGAGCTTAATTTCATGTCTTTTGTCTTAACCATGAGTCGAACTTCATACATGAGATCTCATCAATGAATTTCTACCCAAATTTAGAGGTACGGAGTTTGATTCATGCGGATGGCAAAATATTTTAAATTTAACACATTATAAAATTATTAATTATCCACTCTAAAAATGAAGATCATCAATACTTTTAATTGCTGTTTGTTATCGTTCATAATCATTAGAAGTATTACTTCATAAATATATATGTCATATATATATGGCAAAATAGTTTTACTAGGGACTCAAGTTTATCATTTTTATCACTTAAGGGACTAAAGTTTGAAGTGTTTTAAATAAGGGACTCAAGTTACAAATGTTTAGCCCGTTAGGGACCCATTAATTTCGTCCCGTTAAGTTTTAACGGACGTTTTAACGGACTGATCTTTGAGGGATTTTTTGGCACATGGCCCTTCTCCTTTCTTTCGATTCTTCTTCCTGCGAGTTATACATTGCGACTCTGCTCCTTGGGAAAAAGAAGTGTTCGACCTTGCGATTTGAAGTTCACGGCGATCTGAAGTTCTCGGCTTTAACCACCGTACGAAGTGTAGCTTGTTTCGTGCTTGTCTTGCGATTCCAAGAACATTTAGGGCTTCTGCGATTCCAAGAACATTTAGGGCTTTTGCGATTCCATGTAAGTTATTCACTTTTGTTCCCTTGTTTTCCAAAAAAAGAGTAGGGTTTTCTTCATACATTTGTTGATTAGTATTTATTGAATTGTAATTAATGTTTGTAGGCTATAATGGATAGTGTTATTACACTAGAAATACACCATGGTGGTACTTTTGCTGATACATATGTTCTGCCTAACAAATTGCAAAAGACTTATAATGATGGGGAAATTAAAATAATCAGCAATGTAGATGTGGACCTAGTTAGTTACTTTGAGGTGCTAGGGTATGTTAAAGAGTTGGGTTATACTGGTCTATGCAAGTTGCACTTCAAATCACCTTCGAAGCCAATGGAATCAGGGTTGATGTTACTTCATAGTGATGACCAGATCCCCACATTATTAGGAGAGGCTAAAGATGGAAACAAAATAAATATATATGTTGAACAGGTGGATGAAACAGTGGAGTTTCAGGGTCATGTTAATGAAGAAATAGAGTTTGATAATAATGTAGAACAAGAAGGCACTGAAGATGATTTGGAATTGGACTTTGATAATATGAGTGATGTAAACCGCATGGGGCATTGCTCTGATGATGATGATAATGATGAGTTAAATGAAATAAGGAAGAGAATGTTAGCTTTGAAAAAGGGTTGGAATCTGAAAACTTAAATACTTTAAATGAAGAATACATTGTTCCTAATGATGTTGAAAACCCAATTGAGGAACCAGATGGTGGTGAAATAGAGGTTCATAGTGAAATAGGTGAGGATGTTGAGGCTGCTGGGTATGAGTCTGAACCTCTTGGTTCAAGTGACTATGATACTCAGACTAGCAGTGAGGATGAGGCAGTAAGTAAGAAGCCTAAAGTGACTTACCCAACATTTAACCCTAAATGTGAGATGCATAAGATCAAGTTTGAAGTGGGTATGAGGTTTAGTAATCATAAACAGCTCAAAGAAGCTATAAGGAGTTATGCAGTAGCCAAGGGTTTGGCAATTAAATATACAACAAACAAGCCAAAGAAGCTCCAAGCTATTTGCAAGGAAGGGTGCCCATGGTACTTATATGCTAGTTGGGTGAAAAATGAACAATCTTTTCAGATTAAAACCCTTAATGATGATCATAGATGTTGTAGAGAGGCTAAGGTTAGAATGGCTACTTCAAAATGGTTGGCTGAGATGTATGGGGATAAGATTAGGGCCAACCCTACATGGAAGTCTAAAGATTTCAAGAAGGATGTGAATGACAAGTACAAGGTCACTGTAACTAGATTACAGTGTTATAGAGCCAAGAAAAAAGCATTGTGTGAGGTTCAAAAAGGACTAGTTGAACGTTACAGCTACTTGAGGAGCTATGGTAGGGAGATTTTAAAATCAGATGGGAGGAATACTGTGAGGATCAGTGTGTTCAGGCAGGGGATAGATGGATCAGCCACATTTAAAAGGATGTACATAAGTTTTTATGCACTGAAGAAGGGCTGGAAAGATGCATGTAGACCAATGTTAGGCTTGGATGGATCATTTCTTAAATCCTATTGCTGTGGAGAGATACTATCAGCTGTTGGTAAAGATGCCAACAATCAGATGTTTCTTGTGGCCTGGGCAGTAGTTGAGGTGGAATGCACAGATTCATGGAGTTGGTTTCTGGAAATTCTCAAAGAAGACTTAGACTTGAAGCATGAAGGAAGTGGTCTAACATTAATTACTGGTAATCATTAATTCTTTTAATTGCTTTGTAATTAACTTAAATTTGTATTTTTTACTGCCCATTTTTTATTAAACTGGTATTTTATATTACTGTAGATCAGCAAAAGGGCCTTGAGGTTGCAATTGCTAATCTATTGCCTAATGCTGAGCATAGATGTTGTGCTAGGCATATCTATTCAAACCTGAGAAAGCTATACACTGGTAATTGCTTAGACGCTTACTAAATATTAATCACTTGTTTGCACTGGTAATTACTAATCAATCACTTGTTCTGATGCTTTTTGCAGGATCTGAGCTAAGAAACCTTTTCTGGACAGCAGCAAAGAGCTCAACTCCTGAAGAATTTGAGACTGTCATGAAGGATATAAGGGTGCTCAATGCTGGTGCTCATGAGTGGCTAAGGAGACATAATCCAAAATTGTGGTGCAGAGGTTTTTTCTCTGTCTATTCTAAATGTGAGTCTGTTGACAACAATTTATGTGAGTGTTTCAATGGAACTATTGTAGATGCTAGGTATAAACCCATAATTGACATGTTAGAGGATATTAGGAATGGGGTTAAGGAAAGACTTGAGAGGAGAAGAAAGGTTGTAGTGAAATGGCAAGGTGAGTATTGTCCTAGGATACTTACTAGACTGGAAAAAAATATTGATGAGCATAGGTGTTTTTGTACAACATATAATGGGAACTACAAGTTTGAGGTCAGAATGGGGTTAGATGGTTATGTAGTGGACACTCAGGCTAGGTCATGTAGCTGTAGGATGTGGGAGTTAAGTGGAATTCCCTGCAGCCATGCTGTTAGTGCAATATATTACCTCAATGATGACCCTAGGAAATATATTGATTCAATCTTGATGGTGGATAAGTGCAAACAAGCTTATGGAGAGTGTATGAGCAGTATGAATGGGAAGAATTTGTGGCCAAGGGATGAAACTGATCCTATAAGGCCACCACCAAAAAGAAGGATGCCTGGTAGGCCTCAAAAAGCCAGAAGGAAGGGTTTGAATGAGGAGACTAGGAAGGTGGGTTCTACTGTGAAGTTAATTGAGAAAGGAAGAGAAATGCATTGCACCAATTGCAAGCAATTGGGGCATAACAAAAGAAGCTGCAAAACTGCTCCAGTTCAAGGAGAGTAGGTATAAATTTTAAATGCAAAAATGCTCTGTTTTCTTTCAAATGTCAGTTACTCATTATCTTTTTATTGTGCATACATGTAAGGTTGATAAGAGTGGTGGTGGAACAACTTCTATGAGAGCACCAAGACATAAGAAAGCACTGAAAGAGAAGAAAGCACCATCAACATATACAAGGAAAATGAAAGGTACAAGACATGTTTTTGGAGATGAAATTCCTGATGGCTTTGGTGTGTACATTGAAGGTGTGGAGGCATCTGATCATGGAATGCAGCGGGAATCACTTGTACTGTCACATGCTCTTATTCCTACACAACCCACAGAATCAACACAGGAATCACTTGTACAAGGAACACGCCAAAGACAAAATACAAGGAGGAGAACCATGAAGAAGTGATTTATGTCAACGAACTCTGTGTTGTCTGTGTAGTTTTAAGTCAATGAACTTGTTATTGTTTTTTTTTTTTTTTGAAGTGAAGTGAATGGATATTCATTTATGTTTTTGAAGTGAAGTGTATGGATATTCATTTATGTTTTTGAAGTGAAGTGAATGGATATTCATTTATGTTTTTGAAGTGAAGTGTATGGATATTCATTTATGTTTTTGAAGTGAAGTGAATGGATATTCATTTATGTTTTTGAGGTGAATGAATTTAGGCTATGGTTTATGTTTTTGAATGAATTTATGTTTTTGAAGTGAAGTGAATGGATATTCATTTATTTTGTAATGAAATTATGCGGTTTGAAATTATACAGTATTGAATTTATATTTACTTACTGTTTGGCAAATACTGAAAAACACAAGAAATATATCATCTCCAAGAAATGTGTTCATTACATAACATGAAATATTACAAATCCAAGAACAATGATACAACATTATCATCTCCAACAAATATTACAAATCCAAACCACCATTGTGAACAATGATATAAATAAAAACTGCACTAACAATGATACCAATAAATTTCAACTTTAACATCATAAAATCATATTTTATCTTCTCCTCTGTTTTCTGGTTCTTCTCAAACTCAATGGAGTTCTTCAAAACAGCAATTTCTTCCTTTAGTTCAGTAATTCTGCCTTCAAAAAAATCACACCTGCAACACATTCCTGTTTTTGACCTTGTAGAAGAATCTTCTTCATTATCAACCCATTTAAAGAAGGTGCACTGTGTTTCACCCTTCAAACCATAGTTTCCGCAACCGTAAAAGCGATGCCCACGATTAGCCTGTGTTTTAGAAACTCGAACGGGAGATTCTTTGTTGCAATAGCAAGATAACTTCGAGTTGATGGACATAGAAGTACCTGATGCCATTAGGTCTGCTCGGGTCTGTTGGAAAAACGCAGCCCAATAGAGTTTCTTGAAGCCTATTAATGGCGAAGGAAACGAAGGACAAGAAGACGAAGGAGACGAAGGCCAGTAGGGTTTCTTGAAGCTTTTTAATGGCGAAGGAGACGAAGGAGACTTCTGTCATAATCATCATTCAATTAATGAATCATAAACTGCCATGTGTCAAAAAATCCCTCAAAGATCAGTCCGTTAAAACGTCCGTTAAAACTTAACGGGACGAAATTAACGGGTCCCTAACGGGCTAAACATTTGTAACTTTAGTCCCTTATTTGAAACACTTCAAACTTTAGTCCTTTAAGTGATAAAAATGACAAACTTGAGTCCCTAGTAGAGCTATTTTGCATATATATATAGGGATTGACTATGGTGGAAACACCCTTAATGGTGAAATCTAGAAACCAATTGCATTATTAAGTAATTTCATTGCATATTTGTTATTATTTGTTGCATCAAGCTGGTCCCTGGTATATGCAACAAATAATGCAATAAAAAATACATAAATGCATATAATTATACTCATCTACAACCGTTAGATCACTAATATCAATGGTCTACAAAAGTTTCTAGATTTCACAAGGTAATTAGTTTTCATATGATCTATTTCC
Source organism: Orobanche coerulescens (assembly GCA_033398695.1). Lineage (NCBI taxonomy): Eukaryota > Viridiplantae > Streptophyta > Magnoliopsida > Lamiales > Orobanchaceae > Orobanche > Orobanche coerulescens. Next base: position 11,265,387 of record CM065813.1, on the reverse strand, counting down.
TATATATATATATATGCTCATTATGCATCGTTGTTTTATTTTATCACCTCTCAGTCTTTATGTAAAAAAGTGAGCATTCCGTTTTATTACTCCCTCCATCCCAACTAACTTGAGGCGTTTGAGTTTTTTCTGGTCAAACTATCAACACTTTGATTATGAATATAAAAATTATAAAATCATAATATTTCAAAAAAAATTATTTCATGAAAATCTATTTCTATTAGTGTCACATCTTAATTAAATTAATATTTTCATAAATTGATAGTCAAAATTAAAAAAAAAAATTAGAAAGAAGTCAAATGGCTCACGATAGTTGGGACGGAGGAGTAACAAAATTGGTCTTATAGAAAATATAATTTTGTACACTTTCTATGACATAAAAAAGATGATATATATTGGTATATTTTAAATAATAATTGGTGTAAGTAATAATGATAATGTGTGGTAGAGACTAAAAATTAAAAAATATTGATATTTGGTGTATGGTGCCAGATCAGAGTTGTAAATTCTTTTGTAGGGAGCGGTGCTGTAGTTGAGAGTCTTAGGGTTGGGTTGTCTCGATCAGCTTTGACCTAGAACATTGCATTTTATTTTTGGCAGGGAGTTGTGCGCAGAGTCAACCTCTCTTCAGTTACGTTCATCGAGAGTGCAGTTGGCAAAGTCCCCTCAGGTAAGTCTTATGTGAATTAAGCCATTTGGCTCATGTATGGTTTTGAGCTTTTTCGCATCATATGCTTCTTTGTATTTATCACTCAATATTTTACTGTGCACTAAGCTGAGGATTTTCACGGAAACAGCCTCCCTACCGTAAAAAGTAGGGGCATGATCTGCGTACATCTTGCCCTCTCCATACCCTGCTCTGAGCGGGATATACTGTGTATTTTTGGTTTGGTTTGGATTTGAAAATTAAAAAGTAAAAAGTTACGGTTTGATTTAATTATATAAAATAAAATAAAATTTAAAAATATAATAGAAAAAAATAAATATAAAGTTTTAAATAGGATGGAGAGGGTTAGGGATGGAAAAAAAACCACGGGTTCGGGTACCTGCGGGTTTTTACTCGAATGGGTCCAATTCGGGTAACAAAATTGAGTCGGTCAGTTAAGTGCAGAGAAAGAAAAATAAGTTCGGGTCAGGTTGGTCCGGTATAGAGTACCCACCCCGAACCCGCCCCGATATATATAAATATAAATATAAATATATATATATAATATTAATAAATTAAATATATATTAGTAATTAAATTAGTAATATATTATATGTATATATATTAAATTAGTAATAAATTTAAATTAATAATATGTTATAATTATATATAATATATATAATATTAATACTTAATAAATTAAATATATATTAGTAATTAAATTAGTAATATATTTTATATATATTAAATTAGTAATAAATTTAAATTAGTAATATATTATATATATAATATTAATTCGAGAAAAAAAATAATCCACGGGTACCCGCTGGGTACCCAAAACCGAGCGGGGCGAGTCTGGGGCGGACCCGAAAAAAATTTGACGGGTCTAGGGCCAATTTTTAACCACGAATCCGAGTCTGGGTAGGTAATACCCGGCCCCGACCCGCCCCATTGCCATCCTAGAGAGGGTAAGTACATAGGACAATGTTAGTCTAGCTTCCCAAAATATTCTTGAAAACTTAAGCAGGTCGAGAATGATAAGAAGGTTCCGCAAATGTATTTCGGATTATTTTATGTTCACTTAAATCAAAACGAATGCAAATTTCTCATTATTATGTGTACTAGATGTTCTCCGGTGCGATGCACCGCATAAGATATTCTCTTATTAGAAAATAATTTCTCGATCTCTAAATTTATTTTTGATGATCTTCGACATGAATATTATATTAGCGTGAGTGTATTATGGGGTGTAATATAATTTAAGAAAGAGTACCACATTAGCGGAGTGTTAAGTCAATTAATGTCCATTACATGAACAAATTTCCTGGACATACCAAAAAAAAGTAGGAACAAATTTTAGAGACGAAAGTAATATGTGATTAAGTCGTAATATATGTGTGTGTGCAGTGTATGTTTTATTATTTTTAGTTATTATAATTAAGTAAATATCATAATTTATTTTTTATGTAAGCAATAAATGAGTTAATATATTTTTATTTTGCATCAATTAATTTTACTGAAAATAAATATTCACAGTTTTTATAATATACTGTAATTTTTTTGTGCAATCGGTCATTATTGTAAATACATCAAATTTATTATATTCATATGGATGTCTAGTTGAAAATTGTGAAATAAAAATTAATTTGATATATTTTTATTAAAAATAAATTTGATTTAAAAAATTATAAACATTTAAAATTTTAAGCTAAAAAAATAAAGGAAGGATTTTTTTATTGGTAAATGAGTGTAAGTTGTGGAATAAAACTCCCACAATACATATCTAGAATTTTTTTTAAGAAATTTAAGGATACATCTCTATATATAAACTATATTTTAAAATAAAAATCAAAAAAATTAGAGAATGACATGTGTCACGACTCTCTTTTAATAGAAGTATAGATGTGCCCAATGCCACACGGTAAGATTGCTACAACACCACGCTGTGTTCCTAGAGGGTGGGTATAGTTGATGTGCAAACATACTGATATTATTCTACTTCCTCCGTCCATAATTAATGTTTCCCAACTTTTTGAGTTCGGGTTTTAAGAAATGTTAGGTGAGTATGATGTGAGTGGAATTTGGGCTCCACATTAAAAATAATTTAATGTTAATTAAGTTGGTTAAATAATTTAATATGTGGATCAACCTAGTAAAATGTGTAAATATATAAAAATTATAAGGATATTTTAGTAAATTGTATTGTGGGTTAGTGTTTAAAATAGAAAGGGAATATTTTTTGTGGACATACCAAGACGGCAAAAAGGAAATATTGATTGTGATTTTATAGAAAAGAAATAAAAATAAGAAAGAAGAAGAAAATGAGAGGAAAAAACCCTCCTAGGCTAATGGTTGATTTATCTCTTTATTTGTGATCAAATTTTAGATAGCACTTTAGAAATACCTAATAAGATTTTCACCATATGATATTGAGACTATATATATTTATACATACTATTAATATATGTAAATATATGTCACTCTCTCTCTCTCCATATATATATATATATATATATATATATATATATATATATACATATCTACGCAGACTAATATTAAATGCGACTTTACTGATCTAATTTATGCATGAGTTTTGTACTAATTATGCATGAAATATATGCATTTCGTGCATCAAAATTTCAATATATTAAAATATGCAATATATTTGATGCATATAATCTAATATTTTAATGCATCCCTATATAGTGGCGCGTTATGCATGCACAATATTAGATGCGATCTTTCTGATCTTAATTTATTCATGAATTATTTACTAATTATATGCATAAAATATATTGCATATTTTAATATATAGAAAATTCGATGCACGAAATGCATATATTTCATGCATAATTAGTACAAAACTCATGCATAAATTAAGATCAGAAAGATCGCATCTAATATTAGATGCATAGAACGCGCCACTATATATATATATATATATATATATGAGGAATGATACATCAACACCTCATCATCCACACCCCACTAGGGCTGTTAGCGGTCCAAGTATACTCGAGAACCGCCCGAGAACCGTCCGATAATACCCGGGACCGATACTCACCCGAAACGTTAGCGGTCCGGATACAAGTACTGAAGTAAGAACCGAAACCGATAAGGACCGAAACCGGTAACCCGGTAAAAAACCCGGTAATTTTTTAATTATTTTTAATTATTTTATATATATTAAATATATCTTTACTTAACTCATATTTTTATTATGATGATTGGTAAACTTGCTTATGATCTTTTTGAGCCTATGATGAACATGTTCGGAGGCTGTTATTTTGAATGTAACTGCAAAGTAGCTATTGAAATTATTTAAAATTTGTCTATCTATTTTGCGTCTATAAAGAATATGTTCTGAAGCTCTAATTTAGATGTACTTAATTTGTCTATGTATTTTGAAACTTAAGTTAGGCAGGTTATTGAATCCGTCACAAGTAATTTTTCGGTTCTGTTTCGGGCAATTAATGAGTACATGAACCGGGTCTTATCGGTTCTTAACCGGTTCGGGTCTTACCGGTCTCGGGTCTAAAGTACCCGTTAGGCTTACCGGACCGGTTTCGGTTCTGACATTAGAACCGATTGCTTACCGGTCCGGTTCCGGGTATACCCGGTAACCTTACCGGGTCTGGCCCGCTAAGCCAATACCCGGACCGAACCGGACCGGTAACACCCCTACACCCCACCAACACCTGTTTTGCAGGGTTGTACCGTGTGCTTTACAGGTAATACAATTTTAAATAATATTTTATTAATATTATAATAAAATATTTATAAAACACACAGTACAACCCTTACAAGCAGGGTGTTGATGTATCATTTATCACACACGTGCATATATATATATATATATATATATATATATATATATATATATATATATATATTAGTACTCAACCACCCGTATAAAATATGAGAACATAAGAAAAAATTCACATAGAAACGCATAATACTCAACCATTCACTATAAATTTTATGGCACTTATTTATAAATTAGATTAATTGTTTTATTTGCGATTACACCATTCTTGTCGCAATAAAAAATTAAAGTTTTTCGTGCTCTTTACTTTGATACGGCTACATAAAACTGACCACGATTGAATATGAGTTTTCACAGATGCGCCAACATGAGAGATTGCATAAACATAAAAAAGCATAATTAGTAAAAATGATCGTCTTTGAAATTTAAATGTCAATCTACTATCTGATGAGTTTAATATCATTTGTAGAATAAATATTTTATTCCTAATATACACTATAACATAATAAATGCTATGGAAGTGATTATACCAAAATATTGCAAATATGAATCATCCAAAGCATATTAGAAAATAAAATAAATAAAACTAAAAAGTCTCTCACATAATCAATTATTGTTGCAATAGCACAATAATTCCCTTCTTTTCTCACATGAATTTCCTATTTTTTGAGTTACTGAAAATAAAAAATAATTAAAATATTTATCGAGATATATTTTTCAAAAGATTTATAATCAAGTTTTATTCTCTATAACCTCTTTTATATAGAGATTATAATTGATAAATATGTTGTTATAAAAAAAATGCTTACATATTTTAGGAGAAAAATTACACTCTCGTCTTATGAGAAATTTTTAAACATAGATTTGGTTCTGCGTTCTTTTTCCAAAATGGTTCAAATCATCAAGTATTTAACAATTTCTATTAAATGACTAAAAAAGAGATAATTTAATCTTTATATTTAGAAGAAAAAATAAATAAATTATTTGAATATAATTAAAATACCTAACGAGCTATATTTTTGAAAAGATTTATAATTAATGTTTATTCTTTATAAACCTCTTTTATATAAAGATCATTCTATCGATGAATATATTACCAAAAAAAATTACTTAGTAAAAATTACCCTTTCGATCCTACGAGAATCAGAGATTGGTTTAAGTCACGTAATTAACCAGACAAGTAGCCAATTTTATAATATAGCTGAAGTATGGGGTGCCGAACAAGATAATCTATTTTTACGCCTTAATGTCCGGAATCAATAGTCAACTATTGCACAGGGAACGTGAGACTTAAATAATACTCCCTCCGTCCCAGTTAATATGAGCATTTTAATTTTATACAGTCAATAATTTCTAAGTTTGACTAAGAATTAATCTTAAAATATAATGATAAAATATTTAATAAAATTATATTATGAAACTTCACCATCTAAAATTTCATAATATAATTTTGTTAAGTATTTTATCATTATAGTTTGAGATTAATTTATAGTCAAACTTAAAAATTATTAACCATATAAAATCAAAATGGTAATGGGACGGAAGGAATAGTATAACTACACACATCTAGGAATCAAGATATTAACCTTTGACCAAAATAAGTTTTTAGGAATTTATTCAAGGATTTGTCTGACGGTACAAGCTTGAGTTTAGTAACATTTGAGTTTATATTTTGTAGATTCTCATTGAAAGCTCAATTCTTTCTTTCACCCATAGTATTTTTTCGGTTCGGTCTTTGTCCTATCGGTTTCGATCCAAATTTTAGTACTTGTATACGAACTCTTTAATTTTTGGGTGAGTCTCGATCCTGGATATTTTGGTCCAATTTTCGGACGGATCTATGATTCACTCGGACCACTAACAGTCTTAGATGATACGGTGAAACACATGAGATAAAGTAAAACTAACTGCAATATATTCGTGATATGGTAAAACAAATGAGATAAAGTAATAAATTTTATAATATTTAGTTGGATGACATATATCAATAAGTAAACGACTATATATATTCACAAAAATAAATAAAGGAAATAATTATTTCTAAAAAACTTTAAAAATAGCATGTCAATTCCAAAAATGGTTCGACAGTGGCAATACCCTGACATGCCGTCTCGGCATGCGTCCTTGACGTGCCAATTTCGTTGTGCCGGGAACCCTACTTTCTTGGATGGAAATGAATCGAGAAAAAATATGGCATCCATAACATCGGTGAATTTGGACCTGTTCTTAGATCGTTTTAGCGAATTTAAATCTTCATCGGGATAACTATATTTCATAATTGATTTAAAATCCTTAAAATTCAATTTCAAAGTATAGAGTACTACCTACAGAATAAATGTAATACCCGGATTTTCAGTATAAATTTTTCGCGTTATTTTATCTGAGATATACTGTATAGTTTGGTATCTATACAGTATGGATAAAATAAATTGAGAACCGAGACAGTTATACTAGTATGATTATCGTTTTTGGATTGACAGATATATTCAGGATATGTTGTATGAGGTTGAACTGATTTGGATATCAGGTATACCGTATGAGAATATTTTTGGATTCAGTATATGTATTCAGTATGTCGTATGTTCGTATTCTGCATGTCGAGATGTTGGAGAAGAGTAGATGATAATGGCTAAACATAGCCTTATTAGCGCACGCTAATACTCATTCATAACGCATGCTAACGTGCAGGTGTAGCGCACGTTAAAGGTAAAATAATAGCGCGCGCTAGTGCAGACAGATCAGAGGGAATCTACGTGTGGATCAGGCCACTTTCGGCGCACGTTCTGATAAGTCAACGGATGTTTGTAATGTAGTACTAGCGCACGCTAATCCCTAAAGGTTTGCGCACGCTAATGATATATCAGACAAAAAGGAATCTTATCCTCACAAGACTTTCGGCGTGTGGACCGGTCTTGAGCATATAGACAAACGAGTCAATCGCGTATAGCGCACGCTAAGGTTAAGGACTTGCGACGCTAGACAGATGTTTTACGTGCGTTAATACACTGGCATTACGACGCAAGCTAGTTTACGAAGCAAAACATCGCCTCGATCGCGATAGCGCACGCTAACAAAGGACAGTTAGCGCACGCTAAGTTTGTAACGTACGTTAATTAAAGATGTTAGCGTACGTTAATAATGTACAGTATCTATATATATATGTGCAGTTGGCCTTTATTCGTAATTTCCGTCCATTTCTTCATGTGAACCGATAGAGAGAGGTCTTAGAGAGAAGTTGAGGTTCCAAACACTCGAGTTGATCATTCCTAACAACATTTGAAACTTGGAAGTGATTGAAAACGGATTCAACCTTGGGATTCAATCCATTCCTTCAAAGAGGTAATTACTCTCCACTTTGGGATTTCATTTTGGATTGTATATGATGTTCTTGAGTTGATGATCGTCATGTTTATGAGTTGATGAGTATGGTTATGAGATGGATTACTGAGTTATGTTGATAATATGGTTGATATGCGGATATTGATATGATTCGTGTGGTTTTGAACGGTGTTGTTTTTTTTCAAGAGATATGTTGGATAATATCTCCCTTCATTTCGAGTTTTTAATGTTGCTGTTATTGTTTACTTCGTATGATGATGAACATGCAAGTGATTATGATTCTTGGTGTATATGATATGATTAGGAAGACTATATGTTGAAATGTTAGTGGAAACAAGATTTGGACACTTATTTGGAAAGTAATGTGTATAAGGTTCGACTTTGGAAAATCACCACCAATTCTTATAAACTCCAAAAATTCTGAAACATAACAGTATCATAGAGCATTGAGTTAGCTTTCTAATGGTTCAAACGGTGAGTTAATCGGAGTCCGGATGAATGAGTTATGCTCAAAATGGCAAAAACTATACTGTCTGTATTCTGGGAACAGGTAGCGCACGCTATTGATGAAGTTAGCGTACGCTAACATGCCTGGGCGTATAAAAACGTAAAGCAGTCGGGAATTTCATTTCCCAACCCATCCTACACGATCCCCTTTCGTCCCAAATCACCCAAACTCGGTTTTTAACCCCTAAACATCAGCTTTTGAGTTGGTTTATCAAGTGATAACATCTAGGAAAGCTTGGAACAAGGATTATAACATCATATTCCACCCGAATCGAAGGTAAGAACACCTAAACACTTGGTTTTGGATATTTTTGAAGTTTCTTGATGTCTTGGCCGATTTGATTCGTTTTAACTCAGATTATTGATGGAATCTTGTTGTATTCTTGAGATTATTCGTTGTTCTTGAAGTTTTGTGGATCGAAATCGAGTATTCCTTTGAATAATCTATTGAATTGGACTACGCCTTCAAAGTGTTCGATGAAATGTCTCAATGAGTAGAACTTGGAAAATTCTACACGTTTTTGTATGAATAATGGTTGAATTGATATTGTGGTGATGATTCTTGGTATTTACGAGAATTTTGTTAAGGGAAGATAATGAATTGGTGATTAAATGATTCGATTATGTTGTTATGATTATGGAATCGTAGTATTCTCGATGTTCTTGGTAGGTTGTTGCGATTCATGATGTTATGAGAAGTATATATGTTTAAGAACATGATTATATACACCTTGAATTGTGAATAAGGATTGTTTAGATGTTAGAACACATCGAATTATGTCGTATTGGAGATTTTGAATATGATTTCGGAATTAGTTGTGTTCTTAAGAAACTCTTGGATTATATGAATTGTTTAACATGTTTAAGAGGTGTTGGTGTTTTAGATATGAATATGGAATATCCATATCTAGAACTAAGTTTTGTGTTTTGGTACAATATTCGTATAGGAATACGAATATGATTCCGGATTTGATAAGGTTATGATTCACTTTTGAGTTTGAGAATTCATAGGTATTTAACAAGTGTTCAATTCGGATAATGGAATTATTTGAAACCTTTGGAATATGGTTATCTATAATGTTGAATTGATCGGATTGTCTGGATTGATGATGATAACCGGTAATTGGTTTATATTATGAATTTACAAGGAGGAAACTTGTATCCGTATTTAAGATTGAATTTGGAATCGGTAATGTTAGGCCCTTGTTGGTTTAAATTGATTATTGATATGATCTTAGGATTTTGGAATCGTACTGTGGTTTTGAATTCGTGTTTGATTGGTTCGGGTTGTTTGGATATGTGTTTAATCGGGATATTGTAGAACCGTTGTTGATCGGTTATTGCAATAGGTTGATATGTTTTGATCGTGGATTATGACCGTTGAGTTTCGGTTGAGGCTAAAGAGTTCGTAGATTGCTTTTGGTCGGGATTGAGGAGCTCGTAGACAAAGGCAATGGATTTTGGTAACGGATTCGTGGTATCGGTATCGAGGCAAGTTTATACTTGTTCAGTTTACAATATTTGATGAATGGTTTCATTTTCATTTCATTTATAATTCGTATAGCAATGTTGTTAGAAAGGTAAGTTGTCGGTTAATGAGTTGTATGTCGTGCTCTGGTTTATATTAAATCATAAGGTATATGATTTAATTGTGTTCAAAGAATACGTGAGTTAACTTTGGTCAAGGGTATAGTATATCGGATATCGAGGATAATTATCGCGATGACATAAGTATCGGGATAAATATTTATTGGTGTTGAATGGATGGTACCTTAATTGAGATTATTCGTATAACTGTGTATTCGTTCAGGGATGTTGGTTCGTGGAAAGGATATTGCCTTCGGCTTGAGGTAATTCCAGTATTGTTCAGTTACGAGGATAATTGTTTTGAGGAATTATTGTATATGTTATATGTTGATTCCGATTGATTATTTCGTGAGGGATGATGATCCCAGGGCTGATTGTATTGAGATCGTTGCTCGTGTTAATCGGTCCTTAGGGATTTTGATCCCAGGATGGTTGTTTTGAATATTGTTGGTCGTGTCGATCTTTCATTATTCGTGTGTCATCATTCACTTGGCGAGTCGTATGATTTGTATTGGATGTGTTATCCTTTGAGTTTCGTTGTCATGTTGTATCGTGACATATCCGGAATCATATCTGCGTTCCAATTGGTTATTGTGTAGGATTTTTAGCCAGGCACATATATAGTCATTGGTGGATATTATTCTGCATTGGACTGTGCACACGAGACGTAGTTTCGTGAGGCTAATTAGGTACATTGTCCCACGTATATTCTGGATTCCATATACGGGGCGGACATGTGCACGAACACATTTCCGGATCGGGCGTACTGTGATGTCCATCTTTGAGCCGTATATTTTTTGTCGTTTCATAGTCCATAGTATTGGATGTGTTCGACGGTTTGCGACTGGTTGTTCATACGCCCGAGGGGTATGTTCGATACCAAAGTTATTTCTTTGAGATCCATTATTGTTGATCATTTGGAGTCTACCTTGTTGAGGGTATTCTCGGTTATTGTTGGTCCTTTGTTGATCATTTGGAGTCTACCATGTTGAGGGTATTCTCAGTTATCGTTGATCATTTATTGATCGTATTGGAGTCACCATGTCGATAATATTCTCGGTTGACCTATTGTTTTGATCATTGTGATGATCGTATGAGTATTTGGACTGTACGTTGATGTTGCAGTACTTGTTATCATTGTTCTGTGGAAATTTGACTTACAGATGTATCGCGTATATTTGGTTTTACCCAAATTAAGATTTGATTGTGCAATCCGACGGACAGGGTTTGGCACAGGTTGGATTATTTCCACACTTATAAGTTATGATGAGGTTTAGAGGATTGTTGGTATTTTGGAATACAAGATGGATAATTGTTAAGTTCATTTCGTCATTCGAGGATGCGAAATGTGGATTATGGTAAAGATTGGATTATTATGGATTGGTAAGGTTATAACGGTAAGATTACGTTGGTAGTATTCTTACAGTATTATTACATTGGTATGTAATTATTTATGATGATGTGATCGGTATCATTATTGAGTATTGTGGCTGACCCCGTCGTGGACTTTATTTTTAGGTACTCGGAGATCGAGCTAGTAGCGGTCGTGAAGGGATGAGCTTCCCGATGTGATACTGGCGGTGGCATGTTTTGGAGTATCGAGTATTTCTTTTCTGGTTATTCATTTCCGCTGCAAATGTGTATTTTGAACTGCATTTATCCGCTGCGTGTGTATATTTCAAAATGGCTTTTCGGTATCTTTATCCGCTGCGTGTGTGTATTTTAAAAGGGCTTTTTGGCATTTTGCGAACTTGAGTTATTTTCGTTAAACTCTTTTCCCAAATCATTTTATCGGTACGTTTAAGCTGTGGCTTAACGTGTATTTTAAACTGTTGATATTTGGCACTTCGCCTTGTATTTTCAAATGGTATTTTATGACGGTATTTCAAAATTATGCTTTCGAAATTATTTGAGTATTTGCAAAATATTACCGTCATCGGCCTCTTTGGCTTTTTGAAAGTTTTTGAATTGGTTTTGTAAACGGTTTTTAGCCTGGTGGGTTCCGGTGCGGGACCCACGGCGCTGTAAGATCCCGGATGGTTTTGGGGGTGTTACAGAAGATGGTATCGGAGCTTGGGTTTTGGGAAACCCAGGCGTGTGTGTTATGTGGCTTTACCGGTATGGGAGTAGCGTGATTTTTGAAAATGAGTTTATCTGACTTTTGAGTCGAATCGATTTTTGGAGTTTCCAAAATTTTTGAGATTCTTTTCAAATTGCTATTTGTGATATTGGTGTGTGTTGGTTGTGTTGAGGCTTCGTGTGGAAGTCATGTGCTAGTATCACGGGAGATCATCGGCTTCACGTACCTGTAAGTACATCGTTTTGGTTATTCGCTTGTGGCGACGCTTGATTGTTTTTGTGGTGAGTTGGAAATTTTGGATTTATCTGTTGTTGGCGACAGGTTGCAAGTTTCGAGGACGAAACTTATTTTAAGGGGGTAGTATGTAATACCGGATTTTCGAGATAAATTTTTCGCGTTATTTTATTCGAGATATCTTGTATAGTTTGGTATCTATACGGTATGGATAAAATAAATTGAGAACCGAGACAGCTTATACTAGTATGATTATCGTTTTTGATCGAGATATATTCAGGATATGTTGTATGAGGTTGAACTGATTTGGATATCAGGTATACCGTATGAGAATATTTTTGGATTCAGTATATGTATTCAGTATGCCGTATGTTCGTATTCTGCATGTCGAGACGTTGGAGAAGAGTAGATGATAATGGCTAAACATAGCCTTATTAGCGCACGCTAATACTCATTCATAACGCACGCTAACGTGCAGGTGTAGCGCACGTTAAAGGTAAAATAATAGCGCGCGCTAGTGCAGACAAATCAGAGGGAATCTACGTGTGGATCAGGCCACTTTCGGCGCACGTTCTGATAAGTCAACGGATGTTTGTAATGTAGTACTAGCGCACGCTAATCCCTAAAGGTTAGCGCACGCTAATGATATATCGGACAAAAAGGAATCTTATCCTCGTCAGCACTTTCGGCGTGTGGACCAGTCTTCGGAGCATATAGACAAACGAGTCAACTGCGTATAGCGCACGCTAAGGTTAAGGACTTGCGTACGCTAGACAGGATGTTTTACGTACGTTAATACCTGGGCATTACGTACGCAAGCTAGTTTACGAAGCAAAACAGTCGCCTCTGGACTGCGATAGCGCACGCTAACAAAGGACAATTAGCGCACGCTAAGTTTGTAACGTACGTTAATTAAAGATGTTAGCGTACGTTAATAATGTACAGTATCTATATATATATGTGCAGTTGGCCATTATTCGTCATTTCCGTCCATTTCTTCATGTGAACCGATAGAGAGAGGTCTTAGAGAGAAGTTGAGGTTCCAAACACTCGAGTTGATCATTCCTAACAACATTTGAAACTTGGAAGTGATTGAAAACGGATTCAACCTTGGGATTCAATCCATTCCTTCAAAGAGGTAATTACTCTCCACTTTGGGATTTCATTTTGGATTGTATATGATGTTCTTGAGTTGATGATCGTCATGTTTATGAGTTGATGAGTATGGTTATGAGATGGATTACTGAGTTATGTTGATAATATGGTTGATATGCGGATATTGATATGATTCGTGTGGTTTTGAACGGTGTTGTTTTTCTTCAAGAGATATGTTGGATAATATCTCCCTTCATTTCGAGTTTTTAATGTTCTTTGTTATTTTTACTTCGTATGATGATGAACATGCAAGTGATTATGATTCTTGGTGTATATGATATGATTAGGAAGACTATATGTTGAAATGTTAGTGGAAACAAGATTTGGACACTTATTTGGAAAGTAATGTGTATAAGGTTCGACTTTGGAAAATCACCACCGATTCTTATAAACTCCAAAAATTCTGAAACATAACAGTATCATAGAGCATTGAGTTAGCTTTCTAATGGTTCAAACGGTGAGTTAATCGGAGTCCGGATGAGTGAGTTATTCTCAAAATGGCAAAAACTATACTGTCTGTATTCTGGGAACAGGTAGCGCACGCTATTGATGAAGTTAGCGTACGCTAACATGCCCAGGCGTATAAAAACGTAAAGCGATCGGGAATTTCATTTCCCAAACAATCATACACTATCCCCTTTCGTCAAAATTCAAACAAACTCGGTTTTTAACCCCTATACATCAGCTTTTGAGTTTGTTTATCAAGTGATAAAATCTATTTATTATTGGAACAAGGATTATAACATAATATTCCACCCGAATCGAAGGTAAGAACACCTAAACACTTGGTTTTGGATATTTTTGAAGTTTCTTGATGTCTTGGCCGATTTGATTCGTTTTAACTCAGTTATTGATGGAATCTTGTTGTATTCTTGAGATTATTCGTTGTTCTTGAAGTTTTGTGGATCGAAATCGAGTATTCCTTTGAATAATCTATTGAATTGGACTACGCCTTCAAAGTGTTCGATGAAATGTCTCAATGAGTAGAACTTGGAAAATTCTACACGTTTTCGTATGAATAATGGTTGAATTGATATTGTGGTGATGATTCTTGGTATTTACGAGAATTTTGTTAAGGGAAGATAATGAATTGGTGATCAAATGATTCGATTATGTTGTTATGATTATGGAATCGTAGTATTCTCGATGTTCTTGGTAGGTTGTTGCGATTCATGATGTTATGAGAAGTATATATGTTTAAGAACATGATTATATACACCTTGAATTGTGAATAAGGATTGTTTAGATGTTAGAACACATCGGATTATGTCCTATTGGAGATTTTGAATATGATTTCGGAATTAGTTGTGTTCTTAAGAAACTCTTGGATTATATGAATTGTTTAACATGTTTAAGAGGTGTTGGTGTTTTAGATATGAATATGGGATATCCATATCTAGAACTAAGTTATGTGTTTTGGTACAATATTCGTATAGGAATACGAATATGATTCCAGATTTGATAAGGTTATGATTCACTTTTGAGTTTGAGAATTCACAGGTATTTAACAAGTGTTCAATTCGGATAATGGAATTATTTGAAACCTTTGGAATATGGTTATCTATAATGTTGAATTGATCGGATTGTCTGGATTGATGATGATAACCGGTAATTGTTTTATATTATGAATTTACAAGGAGGAAACTTGTATCCGTATTTAAGATTGAATTTGGAATCGGTAATGTTAGACCCTTGTTGGTTTAAATTGATTATTGATACGATCTTCGGATTTTGGAATCGTACTGTGGTTTTGAATTCGTGTTTGATTGGTTCGGGTTGTTTGGATATGTGTTTAATCGGGATATTGTAGAACCGTTGTGGATCGGTTATTGCAATAGGTTGATATGTTTTGATCGTGGATTATGACCGTTGAGTTTCGGTTGAGGCTAAAGAGTTCGTAGATTGCTTTTGGTCGGGATTGAGGAGCTCGTAGACAGAGGCAATGGATTTTGGTAACGGATTCGTGGTATCGGTATCGAGGCAAGTTTATACTTGTTCAGTTTACAATATTTGATGAATGGTTTCGTTTTCATTTCATTTATAATTCGTATAGCAATGTTGTTAGAAAGGTAAGTTGTCGGTTAATGAGTTGTATGTCGTACTCTGGTTTATATTAAATCATAAGGTATATGATTTAATTGTGTTCAAAGAATACGTGAGTTAACTTTGGTCAAGGGTATAGTATATCGGATATCGAGGATAATTATCGCGATGACATAAGTATCGGGATAAATATTTATTGGTGTTGAATGGATGGTACCTTAATTGAGATTATTCGTATAACGTGTATTCGTTCGGGGATGTTGGTTCATGGAAAGGATATTGTCTTCGGCTTGAGGTAATTCCGGTATTGTTCGATTTGAGGATAATTGTTTTGAGGAATTATTGTATATGTTATATGTTGATTCCGATTGATTATTTCGTGAGGGATGATGATCCTGTGGCTGATTGTATTGAGATCGTTGCTCGTGTTAATCGGTCCTTAGGGATTTTGATCCCGTGATGGTTGTTTTGAATATTGTTGGTCGTGTCGATCTTTCATTATTCGTGTGTCATCATTCACTTGGCGAGTCGTATGATTTGTATTGGATGTGTTATCCTTTGAGTTTCGTTGTCATGTTGTATCGTGACATATCCGGAATCATATCTGCGTTCCAATTGGTTATTGTGTAGGATTTTTAGCCAGGCACATATATAGTCATTGGTGGATATTATTCTGCATTGGACTGTGCACACGAGACGTAGTTTCGTGAGGCTAATTAGGTACATTGTCCCACGTATATTCTGGATTCCATATACGGGGCGGACATGTGCACGAACACATTTCCGGATCGGGCGTACTGTGATGTCCATCTTTGAGCCGTATATTTTTTGTCGTTTCATAGTCCATAGTATTGGATGTGTTCGACGGTTTGCGACTGGTTGTTCATACGCCCGAGGGGTATGTTCGATACCAAAGTTATTTCTTTGAGATCCATTATTGTTGATCATTTGGAGTCTACCTTGTTGAGGGTATTCTCGGTTATTGTTGGTCCTTTGTTGATCATTTGGAGTCTACCATGTTGAGGGTATTCTCAGTTATCGTTGATCATTTATTGATCGTATTGGAGTCACCATGTCGATAATATTCTCGGTTGACCTATTGTTTTGATCATTGTGATGATCGTATGAGTATTTGGACTGTACGTTGATGTTGCAGTACTTGTTATCATTGTTCTGTGGAAATTTGACTTACAGATGTATCGCGTATATTTGGTTTTACCCAAATTAAGATTTGATTGTGCAATCCGACGGACAGGGTTTGGCACAGGTTGGATTATTTCCACACTTATAAGTTATGATGAGGTTTAGAGGATTGTTGGTATTTTGGAATACAGTACAGATAATTGTTAAGTTCATTTCGTCATTCGAGGATGCGAAATGTGGATTATGGTAAAGATTGGATTATTATGGATTGGTAAGGTTATAACGGTAAGATTACGTTGGTAGTATTCTTACAGTATTATTACATTGGTATGTAATTATTTATGATGATGTGATCGGTATCATTATTGAGTATTGTGGCTGACCCCGTCGTGGACTTTATTTTTAGGTACTCGGAGATCGAGCTAGTAGCGGTCGTGAAGGGATGAGCTTCCGATGTGATCTTGGCGGTGGCATGTTTTGGAGTATCGAGTATTTCTTTTCGGTTATTCATTTCATTTGCAAATGTGTATTTTGAATCGCATTTATCCGCTGCGTGTGTATATTTCAAAATGGCTTTTCGGTATCTTTATCCGCTGCGTGTGTGTATTTTAAAAGGGCTTTTTGGCATTTTGCGAACTTGAGTTATTTTCGTTAAACTCTTTTCCCAAATCATTTTATCGGTACGTTTAAGTTGTGTCTTAACGTGTATTTTAAACTGTTGATATTTGGCACTTCGCCTTGTATTTTCAAATGGTATTTTATGACGGTATTTCAAAATTATGCTTTCGAAAATATTTGAGTATTTGCAAAATATTACCGTCATCGGCCTCTTTGGCTTTTTGAACGTTTTTGAATTGGTTTTGTAAACGGTTTTTAGCCTGGTGGGTTCCGGTGCGGGACCCACGGCGCTGTAAGATCCCGGATGGTTTTGGGGGTGTTACAGAAGATGGTATCGGAGCTTGGGTTTTGGGAAACCCAGGCGTGTGTGTTATGTGGCTTTACCGGTATGGGAGTAGCGTGATTTTTGAAAATGAGTTTATCTGACTTTTGAGTCGAATCGATTTTTGGAGTTTCCAAAATTTTTGAGATTCTTTTCAAATTGCTATTTGTGATATTGGTGTGTGTTGGTTGTGTTGAGGCTTCGTGTGGAAGTCATGTGCTAGTATCACGGGAGATCATCGGCTTCACGTACCTGTAAGTACATCGTTTTGGTTATTCGCTTGTGGCGACGCTTGATTGTTTTTGTGGTGAGTTGGAAATTTTGGATTTATCTGTTGTTGGCGACAGGTTGCAAGTTTCGAGGACGAAACTTATTTTAAGGGGGGGTAGTATGTAATACCCGGATTTTCAGTATAAATTTTTCGCGTTATTTTATCTGAGATATACTGTATAGTTTGGTATCTATACAGTATGGATAAAATAAATTGAGAACCGAGACAGTTATACTAGTATGATTATCGTTTTTGGATTGACAGATATATTCAGGATATGTTGTATGAGGTTGAACTGATTTGGATATCAGGTATACCGTATGAGAATATTTTTGGATTCAGTATATGTATTCAGTATGCCGTATGTTCGTATTCTGCATGTCGAGACGTTGGAGAAGAGTAGATGATAATGGCTAAACATAGCCTTATTAGCGCACGCTAATACTCATTCATAACGCACGCTAACGTGCAGGTGTAGCGCACGTTAAAGGTAAAATAATAGCGCGCGCTAGTGCAGACAAATCAGAGGGAATCTACGTGTGGATCAGGCCACTTTCGGCGCACGTTCTGATAAGTCAACGGATGTTTGTAATGTAGTACTAGCGCACGCTAATCCCTAAAGGTTAGCGCACGCTAATGATATATCGGACAAAAAGGAATCTTATCCTCACAAGACTTTCGGCGTGGACCACTTCTTGAGCATATAGACAAACGAGTCAATCGCGTATAGCGCACGCTAAGGTTAAGGACTTGCGACGCTAGACAGATGTTTTACGACGTTAATACCAGGCATTACGACGCAAGCTAGTTTACGAAGCAAAGCGATCGCCTACGGATCGCGATAGCGCACGCTAACAAAGGACAATTAGCGCACGCTAAGTTTGTAACGTCGTTAATTAAAGATGTTAGCGTACGTTAATAATGTACTGATCTATATATATATGTGCAGTTGGCCATTATTCGTCATTTCCGTCCATTTCTTCATGTGAACCGATAGAGAGAGGTCTTAGAGAGAAGTTGAGGTTCCAAACACTCGAGTTGATCATTCCTAACAACATTTGAAACTTGGAAGTGATTGAAAACGGATTCAACCTTGGGATTCAATCCATTCCTTCAAAGAGGTAATTACTCTCCACTTTGGGATTTCATTTTGGATTGTATATGATGTTCTTGAGTTGATGATCGTCATGTTTATGAGTTGATGAGTATGGTTATGAGATGGATTACTGAGTTATGTTGATAATATGGTTGATATGCGGATATTGATATGATTCGTGTGGTTTTGAACGGTGTTGTTTTTCTTCAAGAGATATGTTGGATAATATCTCCCTTCATTTCGAGTTTTTAATGTTGCTGTTATTTTTTACTTCGTATGATGATGAACATGCAAGTGATTATGATTCTTGGTGTATATGATATGATTAGGAAGACTATATGTTGAAATGTTAGTGGAAACAAGATTTGGACACTTATTTGGAAAGTAATGTGTATAAGGTTCGACTTTGGAAAATCACCACCGATTCTTATAAACTCCAAAAATTCTGAAACATAACAGTATCATAGAGCATTGAGTTAGCTTTCTAATGGTTCAAACGGTGAGTTAATCGGAGTCCGGATGAGTGAGTTATTCTCAAAATGGCAAAAACTATACTGTCTGTATTCTGGGAACAGGTAGCGCACGCTATTGATGAAGTTAGCGTACGCTAACATGCCTGGGCGTATAAAAACGTAGCGATCGGGAATTTCATTTCCCAACCCATCCTACACGATCCCCTTTCGTCCCAAATCACCCAAACTCGGTTTTTAACCCCTAAACATCAGCTTTTGAGTTGGTTTATCAAGTGATAACATCTAGGAAAGCTTGGAACAAGGATTATAACATCATATTCCACCCGAATCGAAGGTAAGAACACCTAAACACTTGGTTTTGGATATTTTTGAAGTTTCTTGATGTCTTGGCCGATTTGATTCGTTTTAACTCAGATTATTGATGGAATCTTGTTGTATTCTTGAGATTATTCGTTGTTCTTGAAGTTTTGTGGATCGAAATCGAGTATTCCTTTGAATAATCTATTGAATTGGACTACGCCTTCAAAGTGTTCGATGAAATGTCTCAATGAGTAGAACTTGGAAAATTCTACACGTTTTCGTATGAATAATGGTTGAATTGATATTGTGGTGATGATTCTTGGTATTTACGAGAATTTTGTTAAGGGAAGATAATGAATTGGTGATCAAATGATTCGATTATGTTGTTATGATTATGGAATCGTAGTATTCTCGATGTTCTTGGTAGGTTGTTGCGATTCATGATGTTATGAGAAGTATATATGTTTAAGAACATGATTATATACACCTTGAATTGTGAATAAGGATTGTTTAGATGTTAGAACACATCGGATTATGTCCTATCGAGATTTTGAATATGATTTCGGAATTAGTTGTGTTCTTAAGAAACTCTTGGATTATATGAATTGTTTAACATGTTTAAGAGGTGTTGGTGTTTTAGATATGAATATGGGATATCCATATCTAGAACTAAGTTATGTGTTTTGGTACAATATTCGTATAGGAATACGAATATGATTCCAGATTTGATAAGGTTATGATTCACTTTTGAGTTTGAGAATTCACAGGTATTTAACAAGTGTTCAATTCGGATAATGGAATTATTTGAAACCTTTGGAATATGGTTATCTATAATGTTGAATTGATCGGATTGTCTGGATTGATGATGATAACCGGTAATTGTTTTATATTATGAATTTACAAGGAGGAAACTTGTATCCGTATTTAAGATTGAATTTGGAATCGGTAATGTTAGACCCTTGTTGGTTTAAATTGATTATTGATACGATCTTCGGATTTTGGAATCGTACTGTGGTTTTGAATTCGTGTTTGATTGGTTCGGGTTGTTTGGATATGTGTTTAATCGGGATATTGTAGAACCGTTGTGGATCGGTTATTGCAATAGGTTGATATGTTTTGATCGTGGATTATGACCGTTGAGTTTCGGTTGAGGCTAAAGAGTTCGTAGATTGCTTTTGGTCGGGATTGAGGAGCTCGTAGACAGAGGCAATGGATTTTGGTAACGGATTCGTGGTATCGGTATCGAGGCAAGTTTATACTTGTTCAGTTTACAATATTTGATGAATGGTTTCGTTTTCATTTCATTTATAATTCGTATAGCAATGTTGTTAGAAAGGTAAGTTGTCGGTTAATGAGTTGTATGTCGTGCTCTGGTTTATATTAAATCATAAGGTATATGATTTAATTGTGTTCAAAGAATACGTGAGTTAACTTTGGTCAAGGGTATAGTATATCGGATATCGAGGATAATTATCGCGATGACATAAGTATCGGGATAAATATTTATTGGTGTTGAATGGATGGTACCTTAATTGAGATTATTCGTATAACTGTGTATTCGTTCAGGGATGTTGGTTCATGGAAAGGATATTGTCTTCGGCTTGAGGTAATTCCAGTATTGTTCAGTTACGAGGATAATTGTTTTGAGGAATTATTGTATATGTTATATGTTGATTCCGATTGATTATTTCGTGAGGGATGATGATCCCAGGGCTGATTGTATTGAGATCGTTGCTCGTGTTAATCGGTCCTTAGGGATTTTGATCCCAGGATGGTTGTTTTGAATATTGTTGGTCGTGTCGATCTTTCATTATTCGTGTGTCATCATTCACTTGGCGAGTCGTATGATTTGTATTGGATGTGTTATCCTTTGAGTTTCGTTGTCATGTTGTATCGTGACATATCCGGAATCATATCTGCGTTCCAATTGGTTATTGTGTAGGATTTTTAGCCAGGCACATATATAGTCATTGGTGGATATTATTCTGCATTGGACTGTGCACACGAGACGTAGTTTCGTGAGGCTAATTAGGTACATTGTCCCACGTATATTCTGGATTCCATATACGGGGCGGACATGTGCACGAACACATTTCCGGATCGGGCGTACTGTGATGTCCATCTTTGAGCCGTATATTTTTTGTCGTTTCATAGTCCATAGTATTGGATGTGTTCGACGGTTTATGATCGGTTGTTCATACGCCCGAGGGGTATGTTCGACAGTCAAAGTTATTTCTTTGAGATCCATTATTGTTGATCATTTGGAGTCTACCTTGTTGAGGGTATTCTCGGTTATTGTTGGTCCTTTGTTGATCATTTGGAGTCTACCATGTTGAGGGTATTCTCAGTTATCGTTGATCATTTATTGATCGTATTGGAGTCACCATGTCGATAATATTCTCGGTTGACCTATTGTTTTGATCATTGTGATGATCGTATGAGTATTCGACCGACGTTGATGTTGCGGTACTTGTTATCATTGTTCGTGGAAATTTGACTTACAGATGTATCGCGTATATTTGGTTTTACCCAAATTAAGATTTGATTGTGCAATCCGACGGACAGGGTTTGGCACAGGTTGGATTATTTCCACACTTATAAGTTATGATGAGGTTTAGAGGATTGTTGGTATTTTGGAATACAGTACAGATAATTGTTAAGTTCATTTCGTCATTCGAGGATGCGAAATGTGGATTATGGTAAAGATTGGATTATTATGGATTGGTAAGGTTATAACGGTAAGATTACGTTGGTAGTATTCTTACAGTATTATTACATTGGTATGTAATTATTTATGATGATGTGATCGGTATCATTATTGAGTATTGTGGCTGACCCCGTCGTGGACTTTATTTTTAGGTACTCGGAGATCGAGCTAGTAGCGGTCGTGAAGGGATGAGCTTCCCGATGTGATACTGGCGGTGGCATGTTTTGGAGTATCGAGTATTTCTTTTCTGGTTATTCATTTCCGCTGCAAATGTGTATTTTGAACTGCATTTATCCGCTGCGTGTGTATATTTCAAAATGGCTTTTCGGTATCTTTATCCGCTGCGTGTGTGTATTTTAAAAGGGCTTTTTGGCATTTTGCGAACTTGAGTTATTTTCGTTAAACTCTTTTCCCAAATCATTTTATCGGTACGTTTAAGTTGTGTCTTAACGTGTATTTTAAACTGTTGATATTTGGCACTTCGCCTTGTATTTTCAAATGGTATTTTATGACGGTATTTCAAAATTATGCTTTCGAAAATATTTGAGTATTTGCAAAATATTACCGTCATCGGCCTCTTTGGCTTTTTGAACGTTTTTGAATTGGTTTTGTAAACGGTTTTTAGCCTGGTGGGTTCCGGTGCGGGACCCACGGCGCTGTAAGATCCCGGATGGTTTTGGGGGTGTTACAATAAATAGGAGATATAATATATAATATCATATTTTGATGTGTGTAAAATAATAGCAAAACATACTTTTATAAAATCTACAAAGTGAATGCTACAAACCACTAAAAGATCACTAAAAGGTCACAAGTTACAAGTAGGTGGAAAACTAAGGGGGGAGGGAGTGGGGCTCGGGTAGGGGAATCGGGTACCCTTACCCGAGCGGTAACACCGCCGCCGGGGCCTCGGGTAAGGCGGGCGGTGTTCTCATTCGGCTTCTGAAGCCGATCGGTGGGGGGGGGGGGTTCTTTTTGAAAAATCTAGCCGTTGAACGGCTAGTTCAAATAAAAAAAAAAAAATTCCCTATAAAATCAAACCTTTTCAACTCATTTTTTCAAAATAAAAACACACAAAACACAAATAAAAACACACACTAATATTTCAAAAACACAAAACCATGGATCCAAGAAGAGGTAAAAAAACTTCCACCTCGCAACCACAACAAACTCCGTTAGGATTTAGCCAATTTTATTCTCAAGCATCCCCGAATCAATTTTACGTTCCACAACCCCCATCTCCACATCCATTTTACCAATATAATATGGGTCCTCCTCAAATGAATCCTCAACACTACAACATCACTACTACAAGCGAGTTCTCCCCGTTCGAAAATATTGATGATGACGTAGAGTACGTACCCGAAACACAACCACTACCAAACGAAGAAGACGAAGATGAGGAAGTTCAAGAAGTCAATCGGAGAGGGAAGAAAAAAGCATTCGGGGGGAGGAGGCCCCGTGAACTTTGGTCGCCGGCACAAGAGGAGGCTTTGGCGAAAGCATGGATTCAAATCTCCGAATGTGGTGTTGTCGGTAATGAACAAAAGTCCGACGGTTTTTGGAAACGGATTCTCAAGCATTACGAGGGAACTATGGGTTCGAGTTCACGAACTTTTCATTCGTTGAATACCAAGTGGAAAACAATGAACACGGCCATGGGTATTTTCAACGGCTACTACCTCCAAGCGGTACAAACTATACTTTTTATTTTACGTAATCTATATTTTTTATTTTACATAATCTATATTTTT
Organism: Orobanche coerulescens; assembly: GCA_033398695.1. Lineage (NCBI taxonomy): Eukaryota > Viridiplantae > Streptophyta > Magnoliopsida > Lamiales > Orobanchaceae > Orobanche > Orobanche coerulescens. The sequence goes on along the minus strand of CM065813.1, from coordinate 11,241,346 downwards.
TATTTTGTATATAATGTAGAAACGTGCTAAGGCTAGTGGGTGCAACGACTTGGACGTGGTGAGGCAAGCTGAGTCCGATTACTATACAGCAAAAACAAAAAGACAATTTACTCATACCTTGGCGTGGGAGGTTGTCAGAGGTCATGACAAATGGACGGAGCAAGAATGTTTTCAAGATATTGCCGGTGCGACAAGCAACTCTTCAAAAAGGAAGTCGGGGGAGTATGAATCGGCAAGCAACACCGTTCCCGACATGAATGAAGACCCCAACCCTCCACTTTCATCAAGAAAGATGAAAAAGAAGCAAGGCGCATCCTCGTCGATCTCAAGTGTTGCGAATGAAATCAACTCCTACACACAAAAGAAGACACAATATTTGGAAGAAAAATAATGCGAGAATGATGCTTTGGCAAAACAATTGTTGGCTACACAACTCGAGGGGGCGAAGTTCAAGAATGCACAACGGGAGATGAAGTTTTTTTTGGAGCCGCATGATCACATTCGCGATCCCGCTATGTTGGAATTCGTTGTTAACCAAAAACGTGAAATTGCGGCCAAACACGGATGAGCTTGCAATTTTTAAGTTGTAGTTTCAACTTGTTTTAATTTCAACTTATGTAATGTTTTTTTTTAAGTTGTAGTTTCAATTTTTAAGTTGTAGTTTTTTTTAAGTATTATGTAATATTTTTATTTTTAATGAAATGGTATGTTTTTATGTAATATTTTTTTTAACTATTATGTAATGTTTTTATTTTTAATGAAATGGTATGTTTTTATTTTAATATTGTATGTGATTTTATGTATGAACAAAAAAAAAATCGGGTAGTATAGGTGACCACTCCCTCCACTTAGGGTAGTGTTATGATAGAATTGGGTAGTTTTGAGTTGGAGGGTTTTTATTGGATAGAGGTGATGTGGCACTTAGGGTATTAGGTGACCACTCCCTCCCCCTTAAGGGAATGTGGATTCTGTTAATTCCATGAATTGTTTTAAATCGATGCAGATTCTATTAGATTATTTTCATAGACTTTATAAAGTCTATAGATTGTTATAACATAAAATGTCTATTTTAAATATATGATATAATAAATACAAATTGAGTTAAGGAGATCTTACGCAATAAGCCAAACTCTATAATTCATATTACATTTTCTAAAATAACAATATAAAATGCAACACGGTGTCTACCAAAAATGTAAATATAATTAAAAAAATACATTATTGAAATGTAGCATATTCATTGATTCTCATTATCCATGTGTTCCTCGTTAGTTTCACCATCATTGTAGTGATCTTCATTGCGACCCTCTTCATTATCATCACCGTTATACCTTGTCCTCGTTTCCCACATAGTATTAGCAATACCCACTCTCCATATAGTAGCTTCTGTTCTTTGTTGCACTTGGCTTTGAGAAAGCAATTCAAGATTTTCATCTTCCATGTCAAGATGTGGTGAAGCTTTGATCTTCTTCATATTCAATAGGGAATTCATCAGAACGACATTCTTTCCGAAGAAAGTTGTGTAATCCAACACAAGGTAATACTAACTCTCCTTGTGTTTGAAATGGAAAAGGAGGTGCAGTTTTGAAAATTATGAATCGCGATTTAAAGATACCAAAAATCCTCTCAATCACATTTCTCAATGATGCATGACGAAGATTGAATAACTCATTTGCACTTCTACACCAATCACCACCAAGTATTAGATTCATTTCCAATTAGAACCGCAATAAGCAAACCAAATAAAGAAATATAAGATAAGCAAAATCATACTCATTAGTAAAGAGCTTCAAAATTACATGCATCTCCAATTAAAATTTCACACAAAACCGTCTCAACATCACAAAAAGATGCACCTCAAAAGTTTAATTATTTAATATCTAATTTTTTTTTTGAAAATATTTAATATCTAATACATGACTCAAATAAATATTATCCCTTCATCTTGTGAAATGTCTAATTAGCTCGTTCTTCCGGAGTCATCTTCAAGAAGCCATTTTTTTTTTTGTTTGGTGTCTAGCAAGTCAAAATCCTTGACACGAATGTCTTCCTCCAAATATAATTATGTTAAATTATAAATTAAGTTGCTGATTCTATTTTTATAGATATCTTCTGAAACTATATAAGTAACTAAATTTAGATAAAAACATATTGATCAATGATATCGTCCTTAGAAAAAGAAGTTTTAAGATAATACAAATTGATGTATAGATTTTTTTAAATATGATTGGACAATTACTTTGATTATCTTAAAATCTTAATCATTCAAAAAAAGGCAAAATAGCTATATAGGTACTCAAGTTTGCCATTTTTATCACTTAAGGGACTAAAGTTTTAAGTGTTTCAAACAAGGGACTAAAGTTTAATCCGTTTCACAAGTTAGGGACTCCGTTAGTTTGGTCCCGTTAAGTTTTAACGGATTGATGACATACTGATTGCCACGTGTCACAAGATTTTATTGGCCGGTAATAATAAAATAATAATAAAAATTTTCAAAATTTTGTAATAATAATAAAATAATAACAAAAAATATAAAAGTCTAAAAAATATAAAAAATAAATAAATCACTATTTTTTAGAAAAATTGAAACTTTTTTTTTTTTAAATCTGGAATATTAATATTAAAAATCTAATGCTTTTATTTAAAGTTAAAAATAAAAATTAAAAATATAATAAAAAAATTTAGATTTTTGTAATAATAATAAAATAATAATAAAAATATAAAAATTTAAAAAAATTTAAAAAATGAAAAAATCTGGATTTTTTTTTAAAAAATGAATGTTTTTTATTTTTTTCTCAAATTTTTAAAAAAAAATCTGGAATATTAGTACTGAAAATCGGATGATTTTATTAAAATTTAAAAATAAAAAATAAAAAATTAAAAAAATTGGATCTAATTTATAAACTTTTTTTTTAAATTGAGATATTATTTTTCATAAATAAATAGAAACTGGATCTATTTTTTCATAATATTAGTAAATAAATATTATTTTAAAAAAATATATAAATCTAAAAAAACAAACTAAATGTTAATTATAAATCAAATCCAAATATTTTTAATTTTTAATTTTTATTTTTAACTTTAAATAAAAGCATAATATTTTTAATATTAATATTCAGATTTTTGAAAAAAAAATTAAGTTTCAATTTTTCTAAAAAATACAGATTTTTTTATTTTTTATATTTTTTTAGACTTTTATATTTTTTTGTTATTATTTTATTATTAGTACAAGAATATGAAATTTTTTATTATTTTATTATTACCGTCAATAAAATGCCTTGACGCAGACTTAACGGCTACGTCATCAATCCGTTAAAACTTAACGACTAAACTAACTGAGTCCCTAACAGTGAAACAGATTAAACTTAGTCCTGTTTGAAACACTTAAAACTTTAAATTCCTTAAGTGATAAAAATGCAACTTCGATCTAAGAGTATTTATTTTGCCTTCAAAAAAATGGTGTTTTAAGAGGAAAATTATTTGATTGTGTCGTTGCAGCAACTATTGATTTCTTGAGAGAGTTTAACTTCGTTATTTTATTTTCTATTTTATTATGAATGATGCATGATTGCACTATTTTTGAACGACTGTAATCCTCATATTTATATATAATTTAATAGTTTAATTATATCAATAACTTAATGATTTATGATTTTAAAGATATCTTCCAAAAATATCTATCAGTAAATATTTTTTAATAATAGCATTATTAATTAGTAGAGTCACTATTTTATAGAATAAAATTTAATGTGTAAATAATTTTAAAAATGATTTGATAATTGTAATCATTTTCAAGTTCCAATCACTCAAAAATATAAAATGCGTGTGAGAAAATTTTTTTTTTTTTTTGGATTTTATATATTGTAGCAAAAATTAATTTCGTGAGAGAATTTAACTTTATTATTTTATTTTCTAATATATTTTGATGATCCATATTTTTACTATTTTGGACAATTAATGTCATACCATTTATTTATTTTTCTTAATGCTATTAAATTATATTATTTTGTGTATATCAGCTATTGACATTTAAATTTCAACAACAATAATTTTCACTTATTATCTGATTTGCCATGATCAAACACTCTTTCGTACACAACGAAAGCTAATAAAAAATTGATATACTGTAAATATGTAATTACATGGAAATTTAAAACCCTTTCTCAAAGAAATAAAAATAAAAATAAATTTATCTCATAGTCAATAAAAATAAAAATAATAAACAAAAAACCTTACTGGGGCAGGCTGCCGGCAAATCGTACTTCTCAACCTGTAGTGGCCAAGCTACGTGGCCGCCGCTGTTCCGCATCCATCTCCGCCATCTCGCGACGGAACACCGTCGAGCACTCCGGCAGCTCTCCAAGATCGGCGAAAAGCGGCTCATCCTCTTCCCGCATTGTGAAAACGGTACTGGCCATCTCCGTATCCTCTGTTAGAATTGGAATCTCCAGCATGGTACAGTTTTGGTACTCAAATTCGGTTAACCATCCAAATTCACTACCTTGAATCAAAGCCCCGCCGCCTTCACCAAGATTTGAAAACCTATAATCATCTGGAATAATTTCAACAGGAGATCGATCGCTATTGGGTATATTAATCACATTCACGAGTTTGTTCTCTTCATCGTCGTCTTCTTCTTCTTCGCCCTCCTCTTCGGATACTGGAGTCGCCGAGTTGGGTGCAGCGGCGGCGGAGGTGGCGGCGATTGTACGGTGGTGGTTATTATGATGGTTGTTTCTAGAAGCCGGCCAAGGGTGGTTGTGTTCACAGTAGTATGTGACCACTAGCATCTTGGGGTCCACTCTACTCCTCTCAACTTGTTTCCTTGCCGGACATCCTTTGGAGCTACTGCACCTATAATATGCTCTGAAAATTCACAATAAATTGATTAATTTTTTTTCATTAATGTTGGAAGCATAATTAGTTCACACATTAATATTGATATATTTGGCACTAAATATTATTAGGGATTAATCTCTAACCGTTAAATTTCAACCACCAATATCTGTCACTCGCCCTACGTTTTCATCTTGATCATTTATTGTTGATTATCAACAGTTGTGTTTTGACACTACGTTTCAACGTCAATGATTGATTCTCATTTTAATCAATCTTTACATATACATATAGTGCGAATTACATAAAATATCCTTATTGTTTTGTCCAATTACATATTAGTACATAAGGGTTAAACAATTACATCCACACCTAAATTGTTCAAGCTGCTTACTAACTTGGATCCTTGTTCGAACAATTACATACTCCAATCACATTTCCGATGTTGACTTTTGAATGAATTTATAATCGTTCAAATTGTCGGTATTAATATTTAGCGGAATGGAATGTAAAATTATTCCTCTCTCTATATATAATACATATATTTGTGTTTGTATGTGTGTGAAATAACTACAAAGTAGGGCTGAGAATTTCCCGTCCCGAGTTCCGGTCCCGTCCCGAGTCCCGACGGAAAATGGGACCCCGAGTCCCGAATTTTTCGTGACCGGGACCGGGACCGGGACCTTAAACTTTGGTAATTTCGGGACTCGGGAGTCCCGAAATCCCGATCGGGACTATCCGAAGTCCCGATTGCAAATTTTAATTTCGGGACATTTCGTTAAATTCGGGACATTTCGGGACATTTCGGGATATTCGGGACATTTCGAAAAATTATCCTCGGGATCGGGACCGAGACTTAAATTTATCCCAATTCGGGAATCAGGACTCCCGAAGTTCCGATCGGGACCGGGACCGGGACCACTAAATTGGTCCATTTCAGAACCGGGACATTCAGGACTCGGGATCGGGACCTCGGGATGTCCCGATTCTCAGCCCTACTACAAAGGGAGGGAATATATATTATTACCTGGGATATGGGGAACCTTTAATGGGCTTTTGGCCGTATTTTCTCCAGGCCCAGGAATCGAACGGTGGAGCACTCACCTGATCACCTTTCAGCCTGAATCCTTCGACGTCTTTGATTGGCACTGACACCACTCTCTTCTGGTTGGCTCGCCTACTGTATAGTAATCAAAACAGACAGTCCCCACTTAATTAAGTAGTTTTATTTCCTTAATAGTACTTTATAAATAATTTCTTCAACTAAACCATTGTCCATGTGCATGCACATGAAACGTCAAACCCTCGATTAATCAAATCAAATATTATAAGGTCTGAAGCATAGCAGAAGTTAACGAAAACTAATCAAGTATTCAGATATATTCACACACAAACACAGACACACACACACACACCTTCTTTTGGAAGATGAAGTAGAGGCGATCTTGGTATCAGGGGACACGGCAGAGCGCGGCGAGCCCCCGACGCTGTTTTCCGGCGAATTATCAGAATCTTCCATCTCGTTAACATATTGATGATTATTGAGTCTAGTGCCCATCATAAACTTCTTTAGTTGTGATGATGATAATATCAATAATCTCTGTGTGTGTGTGTGAGAGAGAGAGAGAGATTTGATTAGAACCAGAAATGGAGGTGATTTAACATGGGTCCGAATTCATTCAGACAGATGGGTAATAGTGTAGTTTATAAAGGACGTTCAAGCAAATGTTGAAGTAATCCAAAAATTATTAAAAAAAATTAATATTATTTTATTACAATGTGAAAGAGACCCTTAATGTGGATCTGTGGATTATTTAATATATATTAGTTATTTTATCAATTTTTCTGCATTGACATTTCACATCCTAACCGCGTGAGGAAGGATCTATCTACCCCGTCCTTATCATACGAATACTTAAACAACGCAAATTTTCTTAATTACTCTTTTATCCAAAAACTATCATTAATTATTTTTTGTCGTATCAAGAAGATTTAATATTGGAAAAGATGACTTCGTGAGTTAAAAATTGAACCTAATCCACATTATGTTTGGCATAATGTGTTTTTTCATCTCATTTAACTAACAACGAAAGCATCATAATATAAATGAGTATAGTTTATGGTAGGGTTCTCTATGGTTAGATAGTCATATCACCATGTCTGACAATTAGGGGGGGAACTACTAAATATTTATATAAAAGACGACTTAACTAAATTAGCCTTATTTGTATTTTAATTGCTTTATAATAATTTTTTAAATTATAAAATTGTCTCCTACAATTTCACTTTAGTTTTAGTTAATTTCAATTTCCTTCTCTAATTCACATTGATAAATATAAACTAATCGTCCTAGATTTAATCATATCATAAAATTAGTTAGATTCACTTCTTTTTGGCTTAATTTCAGCTTATTTTAGTTCGGTTCAAGTTAGTTTAGTTTAATTCAGTTCAGCTTTAGAATCAATATTATTACTATTATCACCAAATAATAATATATATAATAATTATTATAATGGTTTATTTTTATTATTATTATTTTATTGTTGTAATATAAATACTTACTATTATAGATATATATTATTTTTAATACAATTAATTACTAGGAGTATTCACTAGTACAAATATCCCCTTTACTGACACTAAAATAGTGTCAGTAATTATTTTTACTGACACTTTATAAATGTGCCAGTAATGCTAAAGCCAGAAAATAATGATACTAATTTTTAGTGTCAGTAATAAAAGTGTCAGTAAATACTGACACTATAATAGTGTCAATAATTATTTTTACTGACACTAAACATTAGTGTCAGTATGTTCTGGCTTTAGCATTACTGACACTAATATAAAGTGTCAGTAAAAATAATTACTGACACTATTTTAGTGTCACTATATGTTCAGATTTGTAAAAAAAAATCTATTTTCATCTCAATTCTATTTTTATATTAACTACATTTTTCATTTTAATTACATGAAAAAAATTACCATAAATTAAAATTATCAAAGAGACAATTCGCCTATAAAACATCCCAAATGTATTATTAAATTGAATAATCAACATACATTTTAGTCTCGAAAAAAAAGAGAAGAGAAAACAAAACTCAAAATCATAATAAACTACTACTAGTTGGAGTAACATCACAAAGAAATTCGGCATGGGGGCAGCACCAAGGCGCATTCTAGGAACAAGCTGCTGCTGGTAACCAAATCCATCCTAAAAACTTCATAGCAGTACAGTTATAACACGCCAAACATGGGTAATAAAAATATTTGTATAATGTGAAATGCTCCTAGTCCAACCACATACATGTACCAAAGCTATCAAATCAAGCAGAGCATTTGATATGCTAGAAAATCATACAAAATACAGTTCTAAACTTGGATACCAAGAGCTTGCCCATAAAATAGTTGCTGTCCAATACCAGGAGCGCCAGCGGAATACAAAGGCATATGGGGAGCAATCGATGCAGGGCTCACTTGCGAAAACGGAGCCTGCAATTGACACACTAAGTAGCCAAATAACTACAGTATTGATATTCTAGAGTTCAGCACCGACCGATTTTTAGGTTGTTGAAAATCAACAGCTACATAAGGTAAAATGCGACATATATTAGGACAGACAACAATAGAGCAGTAATTAAAGAGTGATATACACTTTTTGAAGACAGCTCTTTGCTCCTACTGGTATCATTAACAACCAAACTCAGATGTGATTCACCCTTGTGTTCCCTCAACTATAAATCATCTGTAACAGGAAGCGGGAAAGGGTATCATTGGACAACTCAACTACATCTTAATCCCAATTATATTGAGTTCGGTGGCATGAAAATTATAGTGTCAATTAATTATCAAAAATTAGTTAGCACTATAAATTCATGTAAACAAAAAACAAAACGGCAGTTTTACGCTGAATGCCCTTCCTGTCGCAACCTTCATACAAAGAAAAATGAAATGAATATCCAAAACCGTCAACATCGTAGGTGTTCCAGTTATGTGGAAAATATCATGAGAGGATAATGAGTTCAGATAATTGCTATACTCATGTCACATTACTTGAATGATATTGTAAATATCAACACATACATCATGGAACATAACTCAGGTATCATACAAAAATTATTAAATATTTTTTAAACAGAAGTTAAGCTGAGACAACATATAAAACACAAAAGAAACTTGTAAGATAGCTGTTTGTGATAGCACTGATGACTGAAAATTTTTCCATCATAATCGATTTTGCACAATCAATGTAATATTCCAACCCAACATATAGTACCACTCAACAGCAAGGCTGGAACTCGAACCAAACTACACGATATATGACTCAAAATCGATCAGTGAAAGCTTGTTTGAGTTTGGTTCGTTATCATAACAAACCAAGCTTGAACACAATTTTCTGTTCGAGAAAATATAAAACGCAGCCAAACCTTGACTTGTTTAGCAAAAAAATAATAAGATATGTGCTACTGGAGCTTGATTCATATTTAACTTACTAAAGCTCGTTTGAGCTCGAGTCGATTAATAAACCAGACAAGCACAAACACAATTTTTCAAACTCGGAATATATTCAAACAAGCTTAAACATCACTTAGACTCGACTCGACTCATTTACATCCCCTAGTCAACAGTAATCATATCAATGTGTAAAGACAATGTAGAAGTGTGTAAGCACATGGAGAAAAAATTGGAGACATGACTCCCACGAAATCACACATATGGAAAAGGTAATTAACACAGACGCTGAAGTTACTATCACATAAACAAAGACAGATAGATAGAGAGAGAGAACATAGAAAAGGAGAAAAATTACAATTTAAAAGCTTAAACAGCAACCTCACCATTGTCCAACTGAAATTCTTCTTCCTCAAACCCAGCAGAGCCAACATCATCATCCTCATCTTGTGAACCCCCAAGGTTGAATTCCTCCACCATATTGCCACCAAAGAATTCATACTGTGAAGCGTCAAATAAGGCATCTCCTGCACCACGAAACAAAATAAACTAAAGCGGTGAACTCAAGAACATTGGACATGTCGTTCCAGCCATGCTATATGAATAATTTATATGTATTCATGCTGATGGGAAAGGCATTAGGTAGATAATGAGACGTAAAATCAGATCGTGCCTAATTTAAGTGGCAACAAACATCGACTCACAAGTTGGATATAGTTCCCATACAAATCATAAATGAACAGAAAACCAAAACTATCATTCGTTACAAAAAATATAAAGTGTTTAATATTCGGTAAGAAGGTATACATTTCAACCATGGTCAGATTATCAGTACAAAGAATATATAGAGTAACCGAGTTCCTCAAAATTACATTGCCGCACGTAAATTTATAATATATAAAATTTGAAGCAGAGATAAGATGAGGTGAATTATCAAGAGCTACAAAAATCAAAATTAATCAACAGAAATACCTTTATTTGATTCTAAATTAGCCATACTGTACTCACAGCGTACCTGAGCAACCATACCAGGTTTAAACACATAACGATATACATTGGAAAAAATCACAAAAATATGTAACAACAATTGCATAAGGTAACTATCAGTTCCTGGTCATTAATTTATTGACTCCTGTTTTGGACCTGAAAGATATTCACATTTTTAACCAATCCCAATCTCAATTATCAAACAAGCTTAAACAAGCCAGCACTATCCACAATCATCAGAGGTTTAATCTTTTAATTACCAAGGAACATGCACGAGTCTATTTGAGATAAATGTGAGGGTGGCATGAACATAATTTAAGTGTATAGTAACTTCAGGATAAGAAATACATGCGCTCGTAGGTTAATGCACTTCAGCGCACCTTCATGTCATAAATAAACATAATCATAGCTAAAACATAATGTAAAGCCAGAGATCAGGTTAAAAACCCGAAAGCACTGAAATATGAATATTAACTGTATTCTCCATTGTAGCTAATGAACCGGCTTCAAGAGTATGTTAAACAAACACCTTGGAAACAATAAAATGGTATACACACATCCGACAAGTGATTTCCCCAACATAACCAAATGAAAAAAAATGCTTTTTACAGACAGGAAAAAAATTTATGATGATTTTCACCTTGCACAAAAAAAATGCTTACTGTGTACAAGCAATTTATGATGATTTTCACCTTGCACAATAAAAACCATAGAAGTAACTACAATTACGAATATTTTTACCCGTCATCTCTTGAAACTACGCCTATCTTTCCATGAAGCTTCCTCAACTGAAATCGAAAACAAGATAATATTTACTGGGGAAGGAAGACAAGAGAAGGCTAATATAGAAAAAAAGAAGAAAAAAACAGATGAACAACGAGAAACTAAACTTCCATAGGACGGCGACCATCTAAGCGAAGACCTTCGGGATTGACGTACTCCATATCCAGTTCAGACGCACTGCGTGAAAGACAAAGAGAGCCGCCGCGTGCCGCCGCAGATGGTGGGTATGATTTTAGTATTTGAGGTGATTCAAAGTTTGAGTTCCCTTCCAAGTATCCAAGTTCCCAACTTCGAGAATAATATGGGCTCGATTGTATGCATCGATTGATGCTCGATGAAGATGAACCCTAGAATCGCACGGAGATGCTCGATTGTTTTGTAACACCCCAATTCACAAATGGGACATTACACGCCGTAGAACCCCCGTGAGGTCTACCAGGCTAACTCATGACATGTAAACCACAATGATAACCCAAAAGATGCTCCCAAAAAGTTAATAAGGCCGTGGCCTCGGCCAAAACATTTTGACTGAGTACATGAAACATAATTTAAATACCAATTTATTGCCCACGCAGGGGACTTAAACCATGTTTAAAAATAAACAGTCTAACTCCAATACTCAACAGATGCAATGATAAGACAGAAAAATATAGACTCGAGCCACATCATCATGCCAACCCATCCTTTGCATGCGCATCCCGTGCCAGCTCCTCAGCTCGACCAGTACCTGAAATGCATAAGACGCATTTCCCCCATTTAAGGGGTTAGCATTCGAATAGCTAGTGCAAGTACACAATTACACAACATTATATACATACACGATTCAACGCAAACAAATCGTTAGGAAAATCATTTTGAAAATCAATATTCCGGAATATCACATTAACACCAAAAACAGTATATCAAAAAGTTTTCCACATCACAATTATCCACGCTTGGTAACTCGCGACCGTACCCATTAGTATCGGCCCCCAGAGGTCCTGTCGGACCGTCCCCAGGTGAGAAACCACTTCCGCGGCCGTACCCATTAGTATCGGCCCCCAGAGGTCCCGTCGAACCGTCCCCAGGTGGAAGAACATCAACGCACGCATCCAAGTCCACTTCCGTGGCCGTACCCATTAGTATCGGCCCCTAGAGGCCCCATGCCATCCCCAGGTGGAAGAGAAACAATCACATACGTTCAATAATACCATTTACATCATTCGCATCAAAATCATACGCACATAACGGAATGTAATACATGTACTTGCCTGGAATAAGACGAAACGAAGGAAACGACGACGGAATAGGTTTCAGTCCGAACAATCCTCTCAAATCCGATCCTAACACAATAACGGTATACAACAAGTCTCAAAATGCGGAAAGGTAAGAATTCATCCTAATTCTACCCGTTGGAACAATTTGTCGGTCATACAAGGTCAAAACCGAATCCCAACTATCAACGGGGAAAAACATCGAGTTTAATCCACAAAACCACAAGAGAAGCAAGGGATGGTGATTACGCTATCGAAATCTAACAATCGTAAGGGGCCAATCGGACTAGAAGGGTGAAACCTAAAACAAAACTCCAAAATCCCCAAAAGTTAGGGTTCTAAGGAATTATACCTCGATTCAGACGGAGAATGATGATGATTAATCTTACTTGGAACGCAATAATAAACCTTCAGAGGGTTTCTACGGATTGCACCGGACAAATCTCTCCAAATCGCTCCCAGGGAACTCACGTCGCGAGAAAGAAAGAGAAGAAGTAAAATGAGGTGACAGAGGATGAGTCAGGAATTAAAAGGTCTGACTGCGCGTTACGTACGTTAACGCGAATTGTTAACGTACGTTATGAAGGTTACATACGTAACCTCTCACAGGTTAACGTACGTAACGAACAATCTGGACTCTTTTTGCGAAACCATAACGTACGTTACCAATAGGGTATAACGTACGTTATGATGCCTATATAACGTATGTAAACAAGCATGCATAACGTACGTTATGCATGCAGTAGTCCCACGCTGCCAAACACTTAATTCTGCACAGTCGATACAACGACAAAACGCAACGCAAGGATAGAATCAAAAGTATAAACATGGGGTAACCATAACAACGAAGCTGAGTGTTGAAAGAAAATGCACTACATACTACCGAGGAATCCACAATACGACAAGGAGGGTAAAGGCACCCCAAAATCTTAAGAAATTACAAAATGGCCCAAACATCCGAAAATTCACGATACAACGTCGGATTAACAATCCGAAACTCACAACATGCTATACTCAAGCATACGAACTCATGGAAATAGGAAAATGACGAAATCGAACGAGTTTAACGAGAATCGAGTATACATGCGATAAAATATAACTCAAGATTAAATTACGTAAAAACATCATCGAGACTCGTCCCAACGGAGAAACTCCAAGAACAAAATAGATTCAGAATTCCAAAATGGTGCCAAACGAGTTGTCCGAAACGAATATACACCAAAAATAGAAATGACTAAAAATAAAAAGTACGGATATTACATTCTCTCCCCTTAAAAATAAGTTTCGTCCCGAAACTTACAATGCGAATAACTCAGGGTATCTCGACCTCATACTCTCTTCCGTTTCCCACGTGGCTTCCTCGGATCCATGCCTCGACCACTGCACTTTAACCAAAGGAATGGTTTTGTGCCTGAGTTGCTTCACCCGACGCTCTAAGATCTGAATCGGCCGCTCTAAGCGGTGAACTCCCCGTGTCGGCGACACCTTAAGCAACACATGGTCTCCCACCTCAAACTCCAATGGCCGGCAACGTGTATCGGCATAAGACTTTTGTCGGCTCTGGGCCGTCACCAACCTATCGCGAATGAGAGCAATCTTCTCCCTCGTCTCAACTACTATATCGGGTTCGGTACCAATCAGCTCGGACGCATCGTCCCAACACAATGGCGATCTGCACCTCCTCTCATACAATGCCTCGAATGGTGCCATTTTGATCGAGGCGTGCCAACTATTGTTGTACGTGAACTCGATCAATGGCAAGTGTGACTCCCAATCATCCTTCCAATCTAAGACACAGACTCTCAACATATCCTCCAGTGTCTGTATCGTCCGCTCAGACTGTCCGTCTGTCTGATGGTGGTAGGATGTACTAAGTCTCAACTCGGTCCCCAAAGCTCTATGAACGGCCTGCCAAAAATGTGATATGAACCGACCATCACAATCCGAAACAATACTCTTAGGGGTCCCATGTAACCTCACGATCTCCGCAATAAACACTCGTGCAAGTCTCTCTGGCCCCCAAGTGTCCTTAATACTCAGAAAATGAGCTGATTTGGTTAGTCGATTGACAACGACCCAAATCATGTTCATTCCAGTCCGAGTCTTAGGCATACCGATAATGAAATCCATAGAAATATCCTCCTATTTCCACTCCGGGATAGGAAGTGGTCGTAAAAGCCCCGCGGATCGCTGATGATCGATCTTAACCTGCTGACAGGTCAAACACCTCGACACAAACTCGCTAACGTCTGTCTTCAAATTACTCCACCAGTAGTTGCTCCTCACATCTTTGTACATTTTACTCGTACCAGGATGTATGGAGTAAGGCGTGGTATGAGCTTCACTCAAGATCTTCTGTCTCAGCTCATCAACACTCGGTACACATAGTCTGCCGCGAAATCTCAAAACTCCATCATCGTGAACCACAAATCCAGGGGCTTTCCCCTTCCTCACATCCTCCCTCAACTGGACCAAAAATGGATCATCATACTGCTTCGCCTTGATATCATCAGTCAAGGACGAAGTGATCTCTAACGCACATAACTGACCCTGAATTCTCTGAACCCAAACCTCGATATTCTGACAAATAAGATCTCACTGGATCCTACTCTGTGGTGTAAGTACCTCCAACATCTGTAACGCCAATGCATCAACCACTACGTTAGCCTTACCCGGATGGTAAAGTATCTCGAGGTCGTAATCTTTAATTAGCTCCAACCACCTACGCTGTCTCATATTCAACTCTTTCTGACTGAAGATATACTTCAAACTCTTGTGATCTGTAAAAATCTTACACGGTGACCAAAAGAGATAATGCCTCCAGATCTTTAAGGCGAAAACGACCGCAGCTAACTCCAAATCGTGCGTGGGGTAAGTCACCTCATAAGGTTTCAACTGGCGGGACGCATAATCAATGACCCTATATCTCTGCATCAAAACACATCCGAGCCCGAGGCCCGAAGCATCACTATATACCACGAAATCTTCATTCCCCCGAGGCAACGCTAACACGGGTGCGGTAGTTAGTCGTCTCTTCAACTTGTCAAAACTACTCTGTCGGTCTGCGGTCCACTCGAATTTCTGAGTCTTCTGGAGCAACTGAGTAAGTGGTCTAGCGATCTTAGAAAACCCCTCAACAAATCTACGGTAATAATCGGTGAGACCCAGAAAACTCCTCACCTCCTTCACATTCTTAGGCGGCTCCCAAGCCATCACCGCCTCTATCTTCTGCGGATCTACCCGAACTCCCTCTGCTGAAATCACATGTCCAAGGAACATCACTTCCTCGAGCCAAAACTCACACTTAGAGAACTTCGCATACAACTGCTCAGCTCTCAAAATGTCTAATACAATCAGGAGATGTAAGGCGTGCTCCTCCCGACTCCGTGAATAGATAAGAATGTCATCGATAAAGACGACTACGAATTTGTCCAGATACTCAATAAAAACTTTGTTCATCAACTGCATGAACAACTGTGGGGCATTAGTTGGCGAAAGGCATAACCACAAACTCGTAATGGCCATATCTCGTCCGAAAGGCAGCTTTCGGTATATCGCTGTCCCGAATCCTCAACTGGTAGTAGCCTGATCGCAAGTCAATCTTCGAAAAGACTGTCGCCCCCTGAAGCTGATCAAACAAGTCGTCAATCCGGGGCAAAGGGTATTTATTTTTGATGGTCAACTTGTTTAATTCTCGATAATCGATGCATAAACGAAGCGATCCATCCTTCTTCTTATCAAAAAGTACAGGCGCACCCCAAGGCGATGCGCTCGGTCGAATATACCCTTTATCCAACAACTCTCCCAACTGATTCTTCAACTCTAGCATCTCCGACGGCGCCATACGGTACGGTGCTCGAGAAATAGGGGCCGCATTCAGCTCAAGATCAATAGGAAATTCCACCTCTCGAAGCGGTGGTAATCCCGGCAAGTCATTCGGAAATACGTCGGGATACTCGCTAACAACTGGAATCGACGATATGTCAACCCCACCATCTTCCGCCTGCAGAGCGAAACACCAGTAGCCGACACAACCCTGGTTCAGAAGTTTCATCGCCTTCAAGGCGCTAATCACACTCCCCGATTTACCCGGCTTACAGCCGACGAGAGTATGCTCGGTGTCGTCCTCGGCAACTATCGAGATGGTACGAGTCCGATAGCTCATGATAGTACCGTGACGATCCAACCAATCGTCCCCGAGGATCAAATCCTCACCCTTAAGGTCTATAACAATGAGATTCGAGGGCCAATCCCGACTCCCAATCCTCACTGGGCAATCCCTGACTTCCCGGTCCCCAACCATACGATCCCTGCTGGGTGTACCCATTACAAACGGTTCACACTCAAACAAGTAGTCAAAACCAATACGATTCACACAATCCGAAGCAATAAAGGAATGGGTAGCACCCAAATCAAAAAGCACTGAAGCTGGATGAGTAAGGATCTGAGTGGTACCTGACGCCACCGGAACGTCTGTCTCCTCTGTACGCCTCATCTGATACAATCGGGGTGGCGAACCCGAACTCGATCTTTGTCTGGCGATCCGTGAGACCCAGGCCCTACCACGGCCCGAACTCTGCGGAACATGAGTAGCTGGAGTGCTGTGATCCCTCTGATCGGCGGTGATAGTGGGAACTCTAGCAGCCCTGGTGGCCCTCTCACAATGGGCTGCCCGATGCCCGGTCTGTCCGCAAGTAAAGCAAGCAACTAACGGAAATGGGCAGTCCTTCATAACGTGCTCGGGCTGACTGCAATTAAAACAAACTCTCACTTGGTGCCACAGGCCCAGGTGACGGTTACCCTGAGATCCACCGGCCTGATGAAACGGCCTCTTCCCAGGTGCAGGAGCAGAACGAGTCCTCGAAAACTGACCACCTTTACCGGCCGAGAACCCGCCAGTAGTCTTCTGCTTCTTAGCTTCCGAAACCGACTCTGATTCTGGGACAGCCATCTCGATCGCCAGAGCGCAATCCTGGTATTCCTTCAAGGTGGCACACATAAGTGGTGCCATACTCTGCCTGATATGCGGCTTCATGAGCATATTGAAGTAATGGATTTTATCAGCCTCCGTCCTCACCTGATCTTTCACAAAACCCAACTGCTGATTGTAAGAAATAATGGCCTGAGAAATAGGCACATCCTGGGGTGTGGCAGTGAATAACTCCACAATTCTGCGTTCTTTGACTAGCGGCGAACAATACTCTGCTTCCATAGCAGCCCTGAAATCATCCCAAGTGGCCCGACGGTCTCTGGGCGCAACGGCCTCCCACCATTCCGCAGCTTCCTTATCCAGGAGGTACTGGGCAATATGTACCCTCCTGTCTTCAGGACAAGCTACGGCATCGAAGGTCCTGGACAACTGAAAGAGCCAATTCTCCCAACCGAGGGAGTCAGAAGATCCGGAGAAACGAGGAGGGTGCATATTAGTCACCATCTGAAGCCACTTACCAGCTTTCTCTTCAGGTGTCGGGGGTGGATTAAGCGTCCACCACAGCTATTCGAGCAAGGTGGGCTACTAGCTGTGAAATCTGGCGGTAGCCGCGTCGGCATTATTACCCGACGGCACTGAGTGAGAGGCTGAGTCTGCAGAGGACTGAGAAAGTGAGCCCTCTTCATTATCAGCACCCCGACCACGGCCTCGTCCGCGTCCCCTAGCTGGTCTACCACGACCTCTCAACATACTGAAGAAAATACGAAAGGAACAAGATCATAACGATTCACAATCTACAAGGTTGGTATCATAATTCTCAATTTCGAACAACGCAAGAAAACGAATACAGAAATATAAGAGTTCGAGGAGTCTTCCAGCCACGGGTCGCATGAAAAGACGGTAGCACGATGATATTAGGCTCAACGACTGATTCTAACGACACAACTGACAGAACCAAAATTAACCGACAGCCTAGGCATTGAAAACCTAGGCTCTGATACCATAAATGTAACACCCCAATTCACAAATGGGACATTACACGCCGTAGAACCCCCGTGAGGTCTACCAGGCTAACTCATGACATGTAAACCACAATGATAACCCAAAAGATGCTCCCAAAAAGTAAATAAGGCCGTGGCCTCGGTCAAAACATTTTGACTGAGTACATGAAACATAATTTAAATACCAATTTATTGCCCACGCAGAGGACTTAAACCATGTTTAAAAATAAACAGTCTAACTCCAATACTCAACAGATGCAATTATAAGACAGAAAAATACAGACTTGAGCCACATCATCATGCCAACCCATCCTTTGCATGCGCATCCCGTGCCAGCTCCTCAGCTCGACCAGTACCTGAAATGCATAAGACGCATTTCCCCCATTTAAGGGGTTAGCATTCGAATAGCTAGTGCAAGTACACAATTACACAACATTATATACATACACGATTCAACGCAAACAAATCGTTAGGAAAATCATTTTGAAAATCAATATTCCGGAATATCACATTAACACCAAAAACAGTATATCAACAAGTTTTCCACATCACAATTATCCACACTTGGTAACTCGCGACCGTACCCATTAGTATCGGCCCCCAGAGATCCCGTCGGACCGTCCCCAGGTGAGAAACCACTTCCGCGGCCGTAACTATTAGTATCGGCCCCCAGAGGTCCTGTCGAACCGTCCCCAGGTGGAAGAACATCAACGCACGTACCCAAGTCCACTTCCGTGGCCGTACCCATTAGTATCGGCCCCCAGAGGCCACATGCCATCCCCAGGTGGAAGAGAAACAATCACATACGTTCAATAATACCATTTACATCATTCGCATCAAAATCATACGCACATAACGGAATGTAATACATGTACTTGCCTGGAATAAGACGAAATGAAGGAAACGACGACGGAATAGGTTTCAGTCCGAACAATCCTCTCAAATCCGATCATAACATAATAACGGTATACAACAAGTCTCAAAATGCGGAAAGGTAAGAATTCATCCTAATTCTACCCGTTGGAACAATTTGTCGGTCATACAAGGTCAAAACCGAATCCCAACTATCAACGGGGAAAACATCGAGTTTAATCCGCAAAACCACAAGAGAAGCAAGGGATGGTGATTACGCTATCGAAATCTAACAATCGTAAGGGGAAAATCGGACTAGAAGGGTGAAACCTAAAACAAAACTCTAAAATCCCCAAAAGTTAGGGTTCTAAGGAATTATACCTCGATTCAGACGGAGAATGATGATGATTAATCATCCTTGGAACGCAATAATCAACCTTCAGAGGGTTTCTACGGATTGCACCGGACAAATCGCTCCAAATCGCTCCCAGGGAACTCACATCGCGAGAAAGAAAGAGAAGAAGTAAAATGAGGCGACGGAGGATGAGTCTGTAAAACCCCGATTTTTCGGATATATTTTTCGTTTATATATTGAATATCGTGGTTGGTTAATTATGCTCGAGGACGTTGTGAACGTTTGATAATGTTATTGATGTAACACCCCCAAGTTATTCAGGGATATTACAGCGCCGTAAGCCCCGCCGTGGGACCCACAAGGCTAAACATACGTGAAACCATAAAATTTGACCGATAAGGTCTACACGCAATGGAATGAAAAACAATACAAAGGTATTCGAAACATAACCAATGTATTCACAAACATCACAACTCGAATCAATACTTCGGCAAACACAGGCCGGAACAACAAGGAAAAGGGAAAACAATACTTGAGTATTCAAAAGCGATCCATCTGACAACCTTTGAATGGGAAACTCCAAACATAAGCGGAAAAAGACACGAGATCACACTTGCCCACCATCTTTATGCCGACCCGATACCTGCCCGTCCGCTCTCCTGGAACCTGAAATACATAAAAAGTATTTCCCCCATAAAGGGGTTAGCCGTCGAATAGCTAGTACAAGTATATCAAGTATGAAACACAATACTCCTCGACAATAAAGTAAATGTAACTGTCAATTCATCAATTCAAGACTAGTATTCCGGAATAACTAAATCTCATAGCATCACATCAAGACGTATATGAATACCGTGGAACCGCACCAGAGGCTACGGAACCCTTAGGGGACCTGTCGGCCCACCCCAAAGTGGTTCATTCATATCATCCGTCATCAATACATATATGAATATCGTGGAACCGCACCAGAGGCTACGGAACCCTCAGAGGACCTGTCGGCCCGTCCCGGAGTGGTTAATTCATATTATCCATGGAATCGCACCAAAGGCTACGAAACCCTCAGAGGACCCGTCGGCCCGTCCCGGAGTGGATATAAATAATTATGCCAAACACATATCTTACTTTCAAAGTCGAGAACGTACAATCATAAATATATACTTGCCTTTGAGACATCGAGGAACGAACGGAAAAAGGGGTATGAGATTGGTAGGTCCAAGAACGCGCTTCCGGCACCTAAACGATTCGCAAGGAATATGATAATCAATTATCCATATTCAAATTACACGAAGAAACCCCCGAAACCCGTCTACGATTCATAAAGATATACGGATAATCAACTAGAGGTTGGAAAATCGTCCAAAATCTCACAAGTCCGAAAACGACACAATTCAACCCGTAAAATCGTAAGAAAACACGCATACGATATAGATATATCAAAACCTCAAAGTTCTCAAGCTTCAATCGGATAAAACAGACGAATCTACGAAAACCCCCAAAATCCAACACAAAATTCAAAGTGTTCTTGAATAAACTTTCAATAATCCGATGAATACTCAAACATGTCCATAATCACGCATATACCACTTCATACTCCATGATTTTAATATCCAAAACGTCAATACCCATACAAGATCGAGAATCAAGATGTTGAAGCAATTACCTCTTGAATATCCAAGCTCTACGATCCGAGGAATACGCGTTAGGTCGATTATCCGGGCTTTCCAACCGAATGAAAATGGTAGAAATCCAACACACAAGTGATAGATGGTGAAAAGTTCTTCTCCTCAAACCCTCTCTCTCGCAGGTGGAAGAAGAAGATGGAAAAATGAGCTGCATCTCGCTCGAAAAGCATAAATAATGCAGTTGACCGCATTGTGTGCCGCGGCTCAGCCTAGGTATGCCGCGGCACAGGCCTAAAAATTGTTCCCAGGTTTCGGCAGTGTGCCGCGGCTCGATCAGTGTGCCGCGGCACCGGTCTGGCGGTTTTGGGCGAGGATGGAACACAGTGTGCCGCGGCTCTGCTAGGTGTCTGCGCAGCAATGACTCAGCAGTGTGCGGCAACTGCCGGAGTGTGCGCGGCACCGTCTGATCGCTCGGCGGATTTAGGAAATGTGTGTGCCGCGGCGCACACTCCTTGTCTTGTGCTCACACCCCCTTCGGGTCCTAAAATGATGAAAAATGACCCGGAAAGAGAATAAAAGCAATATGATTCAATGTCTGGGCAACAATAACACGAAAAAGAAGTACGGGAACCCCAAAACGGTGGTTCCAAGCAATGATTACAAGGGTTCGCCCAACAAATCACGATTCGAAGAACAAGAAGAGGTTTGAAATGACATAACTTTCGACCGGGTATTACATTCTCCCCCTCTAAAAAGAAGTTTCGTCCCGAAACTTAAGAAATAAATAGTTCGGGGTATTCTACCCGCATCTTCTCTTCCGTCTCCCAAGTCGCCTCTTCGACTCCATGCCTCGACCATTGTACTTTAACCAATGGAATGGTCTTATGCCGAAGCTGTTTCTCGCGACGCTCAAGGATCTTCACGGGTCTCTCCGGAAAGGTAATATCCTCGGCTACGTCAATCTCACTGTAGTCGATAATATGGCTCGGATCCGGTACGTACTTCCTCAACTGGGACACATGAAAAACACTATGGACGTGACTCAAAGCTGGAGGCAACGCCAAGCGATAAGCTAAGTCTCCAACTCTGTCCAAAATCTCGAAAGGTCCGATATACCTTGGACTGAGTATTCCCTTTTTCCCGAAGCGAAAAACTCCTCTGGTCGGCGATACTTTGAGCAAGACGTGATCCCCCACTTCAAACTCCAAGGGTCGACGACGAGTATCGGCGTAAGATTTCTGACGACTCTGGGCAGTCAGTAATCGATCTCGGATAATAGAAATCTTTTTCTTGGTCTCCAATAACATATCCGGTTCTGTCCCAAGTAGCTCAGAAGCCTCGTCCCAACATAATGGCGACCTACATCGCCTACCATAGAGTGCCTCGAAGGGTGCCATTTTGATCGACGCATGCCAACTATTATTGTAAGCAAACTCGATCAATGGTAGGTGAAGCTCCCAATCATTACTCCAATCCAAGGCACAAGCCCGTAACATATCTTCCAGAGTCTGAATCGTCCTCTCTGTCTGACCGTCCGACTAAGGATGAAAGGAAGTGCTCAATCTCAACTCAGTACCCAGAGCCTGATGAACGGCCTGCCAAAAGTGTGATACAAAGCGGCCGTCTCGATCAGAAACAATAGTCTTAGGGGCACCGTGTAGCCTCACGATCTCAGCAATAAAGGTTCGAGCCAGTCTACCCGGTCCCCAAGTATCCTTAATACCCAAAAAGTGTGCAGACTTGGTCAATCGATCGACAATTACCCAAATCATATTCATCCCAGTCCGAGTCCTCGGCATGCCAGTGATGAAATCCATTGAGATGTCTTCCCACTTCCACTCGGGAATGGGAAGTGGTTTCAACAACCCCGCCGGTCGTTGATGTTCGATCTTGACTTGTTGACACATCAAGCATCGTAGTACGAACTCCGTAACATCCTTCTTCATGTTATTCCACCAAAAATTACGCTTCAAATCTTTGTACATCTTACTCGTCCCGGGGTGGATTGAGTAAGGCGTAGCATGCGCTTCTCGGAGAATTTTCTACCTCAACTCTAAATCGTTCGGAACACAAAGCGTGCCCTGAAATCTCAGAATACTATCCTCGTGAACCATAAAGCCAGGAGCTTTTCCTTTAATTACATCTTCCTTCAGTTGAGAAATCATCGGGTCACTCCACTGCTTCCCTTTGATATCATCAACTAAGGACGAAGTAATTTCGAGAGTACACAGCTGTCCCTGTACTCGTTGAAGCCAAACTTCTATCCCTTGCTCAATTAAGTCCTGACGAATTTTCGCCTGAGGTGTAAGAACCTCGAGCATTTGAAGAGACGCCGATTTGCGGCTCAAAGCATCCGCAACGACATTGGCTTTCCCGGGGTGGTAAAGAATTTCCAAATCATAATCCTTTAACAACTCTAACCAACGTCTCTGTCTCATATTCAGCTCCTTCTGACTGAAAATATATTTCAGGCTCTTGTGATCGGTATAAATCCGGCACGGTGAACCATACAAATAATGCCGCCAAATCTTGAGTGCGAAGACAATTGCGGCCAACTCTAAATCGTGAGTAGGATAATTCATCTCATAAGGCTTTAGTTGTCGTGACGCAAAAGCTATTGTCTTATCATGCTGCATAAGAACACAGCCCAGGCCTTGACCCGAAGCGTCACTGTAGACTGCAAAGCCCTCGCTACCATGTGGTAAAGTTAAAATTGGAGCTGAAGTCAAACGTCTCTTTAGTTCATCGAAGCTCTGTTGTCTCTCATCCGTCCAAACAAACCTTTCGGTCTTCTGGAGTAATTTCGTAAGCGGTCGAGCGAGTTTCGAGAACCCCTCGACAAACCGACGGTAATACCCAGCAAGGCCCAAAAAGCTACGAACCTCCTTAACATTTTTAGGCGGTGCCCAGTCTAGCACTGCCTCGATCTTCTGCGGGTCTACGCGAACCCCTTCGGCTGAAATTGTAACACCCCCAAACCACTTGGGAATATTACAGCGCCGCAGACCCTCTCCATGAGGATCTACCAGGCTAAATACGAAAACAATACATCACATTTTAAGCCGATATGGCTAAATAATGAACCATTAGACCGATTTGGTCTTTTACCAAAAATTTTTACATCGAACATACAAAACTCCTTTTTCTAACTCGTACCCACGCAGGGGTTAGGATACATTAATACTTCCCGAAAATTAGAAAATACCCCAACAAAAAGACAAAACAATAAGACTTCACCAAATACCCAACACGGCCTTCATGTGATTAGCATCGTCGTCTTCCATCATCCTTTGTACTGATCCTGTGGTTCGCTCCCCGAGAACTGCAAGTACTGGGCCTTGTCTGAGACATCCACCCCCCGAATACTAGGGGGTTAGCAAAACTCCATTGTTTTGCTAGTGCAAGTATAAAGTGCAAATACGAGCTATACACAACATATTCCAAGAATATAAAAACTTGATTAATTCCACAATTCAACCCAATGAAGATTTCCCGAGATATTTCATTGAATAAAATAGTTCAAACCATAAAAAAATTGGAATGAGACACGCAGGCTCTTTGAAAAGCATTTAAAAAGTCTCGGGAGTTTTAGAAAGACATTTCTGGGCTAATAAATCTTTAACTCGACAAACCACATAGGGACACGGGCCAAAGAATTGTTTTTGCTCAAAGATACCAATCTGGTCACAAACACAGGGTCCACGACCCAAATCATCCATATCCCATACTCGTTGTAAGGTTTTGTGGGTGTTACAGAGTCAGGAATTAAAAGGTCTGACTGCACGTTACGTACGTTAACGCGAATTGTTAACGTACGTTATGAAGGTTACGTACGTAACCTCTCACAGGTTAACGTACGTAACGAACAATCTGGACTCTTTTTGCGAAACCATAACGTACGTTACCAATAGGGTATAACGTACGTTATGATGCCTATATAACGTACGTAAACAAGCATGCATAACGTACGTTATGCATGCAGCAGTCCCACGCTGCCAAACACTTAATTCTGCACAGTCGATACAACGACGAAACGCAACGCAAGGATAGAATCAAAAGTATAAATATGGGGTAACCATAACAACGAAGCTGAGTGTTGAAAGAAAATGCACTACATACTACCGAGGAATCCACAATACGACAAGAAGGGTAAAGGCACCCCAAACTCTTAAGAAATTACAAAATGGCCCAAACATCCGAAAATTCACGATACAACGTCGGATTAACAATCCGAAACTCACAACATGCTATACTCAAACATACAAACTCATGGAAATAGGAAAATGACGAAATCGAACGAGTTTAACGAGAATCGAGTATACATGCGATAAAATATAACTCAAGATTAAATTACGTAAAAACATCATCGAGACTCGTCCCAACGGAGAAACTCCAAGAACAAAATAGATTCAGAATTCCAAAATAGTGCCAAGCGAGTTGTCCGAAACGAATATACACCAAAAATAGAAATTACTAAAAATAAAAAGTACGGATATTACAGTGTTTACCAGAGGAAGATTTTGCGGAAGAGTGAGAAGGAACCCACCGGGGATCGAACCAGAACAGTCGATTGAGAGACTTCTCTCGATGAAGTTGAAGAGAGACTTCTCTCGATTGGGGGCGGCGTGCTGATGTAAATGAGGGAGAGAGAGACTTCTCTCGATTGAGTAGGGTTACAGGTGTGAAGTATTATAAATAAATAATATATTTTAAATAAATGAGTTTTTTTTATTATTGATATTTAAGCGTCAGTATCTTATGACACAATTATGTTAAAAAAATGAGTCAAATGTCAAATGTCTGAAGTTACTAACACTTTTGATAAAGTGTGAGAAACTAAGTGTCAGTAAATGCTGTTTTTGTAGTAGTGATTATTGGTACTAATTAATATTATTAATATTATTATGATTATTATTATTTTGTCGTTGTTGTAATGTAAATAAATAATATTATTGTATATATTGTTATCTAATTTTATTATTAATTATTGTTACAATTAGTCTTAATATTATCAATAGTAATATATATAATTTTTAGTATTATTAATAAGTTTATTATTTTTATTATTATTAATATGTATAACACCCTGAAATTAAGCTATTACAGGGTCGTGGATCCCACACTGGGACCCACCAGGCGATAGAAATACACAAAACAACCGTAATATAATTGTAGTATCGAACCACAAAATATTAACAATCACTCTGACAGGGAGTTTATACATCATACGGCTATAATCGTCATGACACATCTGATTCAAATACAAGTATAAACCATATGAAGATGGATTATACCCCAATTAATAAATATAACCGAAAAGAAATACTACAGGAGAAAATAAAAATACACGGTTCAATCATAACCGGAGAAAAGAAGACTCGGACCCCCAAACTAGTATTCTCCAATCCCTTCGCTGTCACAATGCTCTTCCCGTTCCTTGGCCTTCCCTCATCTAAAATACAAATAACAAGTTTTTCGCCCAAGCACAGGGTCATATATACATGATAAATTCTGAAGATGTTATACAAATCACATACAATATATCACTGAAACAGACCCGACTGTCGAACATATCCATCGGGCGTATGAACCAATCGCAAATCGTTGGACATACCCAATCACACATGGAAACCTGTCCCTCATTCGCACCAATTTGGGAATACAAAATATGAGTAGGCTTGGTGGATGGTGAGGCGGGTATGGGAACAAAATTCGTACCCGCCATGGATGATAGGGCGGGACGGATTTTAGGTTGTATCCTCCCCATCCCCGCCCCGCCCCATCCTCGTCCAATTGGCCCACTTTACATTAACTCATTTCATATATTTTATGACATTAAGATGCAACTGAATATTTTAAAAATATAATATATATTATTTTCATGTGTAAATTTACTTAAAACTATATTCAAGTTAGAATTTTTTTTATTTTATCAAATATGTATGATTTGTAAAATTATCACTTTTTATCTAATATGATATGCGGATTATGGGGCGGATAAAGTGGGTATATGGTGGAGATGAAGATTCAAGTAGGTGATGGAGCGGTGCTGATTTTTATTTTACACTCGTGGGGCGGGGATGAATTTAAATTTTATACCCGCCATGGGTGATAAGGCGAGAGTAGGTATAAATTTCTTAGGCGGGGATGGAGACGGAGGTACCATCATTTGCAACATCCCTACTGACAACATGCATATTTTTAATCTGCGATACATTATTGCATCGGCATAGGGCAAAACTACTAAATATTTATATAAAAGATGAATTTACTAAATTATCCTTATTTGTATTTTAATTGCTTTATAATAACTTATTTTTTTAAATTATGAAATTGTCTCCTATAATTTCACTTTAGTTTTAGTTAATTTCAATTTCCTTCTCTACTTCATATAGATAAATATAAACTAATCGTCCTAGATTTAATCATATCATAAATTAGTTAGATTTTGTCCTTTTTGGCTTAATTCCAGCTTAATTTAATTCATTTGAATTCATTTCACTTCAGTTCAGTTCGGTTCAGTTCAGCTTTACAATTAATATTATTATTATTATCAATAATATTATATATAATAGCTATTATAATTGTTTATTTTATTATTATTATTATTATTATTGTTTTATTGTTGGAATATATAATTACTATTATATATATATTATTTTAATACAATTAATTACTAGGAGTAATATTGGTACTAATTATTATTATTATTCTTGTCGTTGTTATAATGTAAATAATTATTATTATTGTATATATTGTGATCAAATTTAATTATTAATTATTATTACAATTAGTATAATATTATCGATAGTATTATATATAAATTTTTAGTATTATTAATAACTTTATTATTGTTATTAATTAATATTGACATCAATATTATCAATTGTGTTACATATAATCATAGTATTATGAATAATAATAATAATTATTGTTGTTGTAATATAAATAATTTTTTTGTTGTTATATTTTTTTTCCAATGTGATATTATCATTATTTTTATATTAACATTATCAATAATATATAATTATTATTCTTGTTAATATTTATTATTACTTATTATGATTACTATTGTTGTAATATATATTATTATTGTTGTTATATATATATATATTGTTATCTAATATTAATATTAATTATTATTCAGTAATTTAGTTCAGTTCAATTTAATTCAGTTCAATATAATTCAACTTAAAAAATAGAACCTTACCCTTAAAACATTGTGGTAGATTTTTCATTCAACCTTAGAATTTTCTAGAATATTCTCTCATCTTGATTTGGTGTTGCGTGGAAAACAATGACACTATAGAGAGCAACATCATTAGGCTGATGGTGAGTAGGGCTGTAACAAACCTGAAAGTTCGATTCGATTTGAAGTATTCGGTTCGAAAAAGCTCGGTTTGAGGCTCGATTCGGGACATCAAACGTAACGCTGAACCCTATAAAATAGGGTTCGGCGTTCGGACCGAGCCATTCGGCTCGGTTCGGTGCTTTGGCCCAATAATGAAAGACATAACCTCCCTGTTAATTCATTTATTTTGGGAATGTAATTTTATTTTGGATTCTGGACTTGTTAATTCTGGAACTATGAAGTCATTTTGGGAATGTAATTTTTCTTTGGATTCTGGACTTGTTAATTCTGGGACTATGTAATTTTTTTCCAATAGTTCAAAAAAATTGAGTCGAATCGAACTATATTCGAATGTAATCGAGCCGAATCGAACCCAATGAGGGTTCGGTACAGTTCGGCTCGTTCACAGCCTTAATGGTGAGTGAATTAAGAAAAAGGTGGATGAATCTGTAATACCCGAGATTTTATTTTCCAGTTGCCCTGAATCATTTGTTGTTTGGTTCCGATTATTTTGTTTTGTTATGATTATGTGGGATATGTTTTTCTATGATGTACTGTATGATGTATTATGTTGTAAAGTTCGTCGACTGAGACTTGTGTCGCCGGCGTTTCTTCGAGTAAATGTGTGCTTGGGATGTGGTATGTTATGTTTCGTAAATGGCTCGTTATTGTTTTGAATCATAGCAGGTGCATTAGTGTGACCGAGACGTCGTCGAGCGCCTAACCGGACTGTCGGAACGATCGAGTTACGGCCGTAAGGCACTGCCGGGTACGGACGTAAGACACTGCCTATTACGGCCGCAAGGCATGGTCGAGTTACGGCCGTAATGCCTTGCCGGTTACGGCCGCAACATACTTTCGTTTTTTTGTGCAGTAGACCTGGGGACCCGGGTACAACCGTAAGAAGCTTCCGAGTACGGTCGTAAGCACCAAGTTACGGCCGTAAGGCCCTTCCCATTACGGCCGTAACGTGCGTGTAATATCCGTATTTTTTTAGTATATTACCGTATTGTAAATTACCGTATGGATATTTTGAGAATACTTAGGACTTATTTTACTCAATTCCGCATTTGTTGGCCTTTCCATCTCTACATGTTCCGATTCTCGAAATTGTTGTTTGGAACCGCCGTTTTGAGGTTGTCATAAATCTATCGTATGTTATTATGCGTGTCGTGAGCTTCCGTTTGATGTTTCGATCGCGTTTCGCGCGTTTCGGGTGTTTGAGCCGTTTTGCACCGACTGCCTAGCGCACGCTATTGATGTTAGTTAGCGCGAGCTAGTATCCTTTGGTTGCGCACGCTACACTTATTTTGTAGCGCACGCTAGTGACTCCGGCACAGCAGTGGCAGTAGTCTGTTTCTGCCCTCTGCTCTCTGGAAGAGTAGCTTAGCGCACGCTAAGATGTTGTTCTAGAGTGGCCGGTAGCGCGCTAATCCGGCAGTCCAGTACTGTGCAGAATGTTTCTGGACTCGGCTGATGTTCAGGTAGCGCACGCGATAGCGTACGCTATCGAGGGGCGGTTAGCGCACGCTATTTCCTGGTAGCGCACGCTAACGGTCCAGAACCGTAAGTTCTGGACTGGTTTTTGGCCGGATATCGCACGCTAATCTTGATGGTTAGCGCACACTAATAACTCTGTGGCTATAATACCAGAGAGTTGACCGGAGCAGCCTCATTTCTCATTTTCTTCTCTTCTTCTTCGAGGGTTAGGCGATTTGGAGCGTTGGGAGCTTGGAATTGATCGGGTATCATCACTCATCCACGATTTTGAGTCTCTAGCACCAAGTTATCATCATCTAAACATCTCTTCAAGATTGAATCAAGGTAAATCTCCTAGAACCCTATTTTTGGGGTTTTTGTTTTTTTTTGTCCGATTCGTTTCGTATTGTTGATTAATCCATGATGGGTATGATTAATCTTAGTAGTATTCATGTGTTTCCTATGAATTGTGGTGATTTTCGGTGTGTTCTTGAAATCGAGAGGGTTTGGGGTTGTTGTCCGCCCTCGTCGATTTTGTCGTATGAAATTACATGAATCATAGATGGATTTCCAGGTTTTCTATTACCGTTGTTTTGTCGAGTTGTTGTAATCGTGTTTGACGAATCATCTAGGTTCGGTGTTTGGTTCCTCGCAACCGCGGTCGTAATATTTTCCATTCTTCGTCGTCGTTTAATCGAGGCAAGTACTCTTATGAACTTACACTCTTAACATGATAGTATTGCATGAGAAATGGGTGCGTGTGTATGCTCACTACGGGTTAGATCCGACAGGGTCTCGATAGGGGTCCACGGAGGGGTGGATCGACGAGCTTTGCTTTTAACCACTACGGGTTAGATCCAACGGGGTCTCGGTAGGGGTCCACAGATGGATGGATCGACGGGTAATTGTGGTGCATTTTACAAATGTGTTTTGGATTATGGCGTTTATGGAAGTCTATGTTTCAACTGATATTTTCTGTATTGCATGCTTTGACTATATGTGTAAGGTGTAAGTTGTTCATTTGGTTACTTGTACTAGCGTAATTGCTAACCCCTTTGGGGGACCTGCTTTGGGGAAATTCGTTTTATGAATTTCAGATCAGGTTCATCGGGACGAGCGGGCGCTGGACCAGTACGAGGACGACGGCCGTGCGTGATGATTGTGCATGAGTGGTGTTTTATTGTTTTCTGTCTTTTGATCGATTGTCAACTTGTAAACTAATAGAAGTGTAACACCCCAAGCTAGGCAGATACTACAGTGCCGTGGACCCCCGACTGGGACCCATCAGGCGAATGAAAACTGATGAATTAAATAATATAATTGTGGTACCGAACCACATTATATTACTAAATACTCCGATGAGGAGCTTAAGTACATTACACCAGGACAAAACAAAATACTAGTATATTTTATATGGAGATAAAATACACCACCCTGAATAAATAACATCTCATACGGAATTTGCAGCGGAAAAACAACTGAAGAGAAATAAGAATTTCTGAAATGACTGGAATACACGGAATGACTGGGGTCCCCTACTAGTATCACTAGGACTACTCGCCGTCAGCATGCTCTTCCCGTGCCTTTGCCTTGCCGTGACCTGAAAACAAAATCCCCCAACGGGGTCAGTTACACAGAAAAAACAATCCTCAAGGGTTGAAAATACACAATCATGATTTAACTGAAGTTATGAAAAATCCTTAGTTATGAATTACGCTGAAGAGGGGTATCATAGTACGCCCGTAGTGTTCTGTGCAAATGTACAAGACGGATGACCGGACACACCCGTCCTTGTACCTAATTAGTCTCACGGAGTTAATCTTTACCGTGTGCACTGCCCAATGTATTACTCCCAATACATGGCCATCACGTGCCCGACTAAAAATTCCACACATCCGCACCCGGCCACGCAATATGAACCCAGAAGGTCATATGAAACGAGAATGACAACAATGAATATCAATGAATAATAATAATACTCTGACAAAGTCAAGAATGACTCACCGAGATGAAAGTAATAATGAAGTGATTGATAGTTTCAATGAAATGATTGGAACTGCCGTTCCTCATTAATGAAGTGATTCTACGACACTTACAAGTCTCAATATGATTAATACAATGATGAATGAGTTATGATTATGAATGATCAACAACAAAAGGAATGAAATCCTTTTAACCGAGTAAGAATTAACTTACACAATACCGATGAAGAATGTCCTTCCATGAATAAATGTCCTAAATGAAGTGTCGGTCGCTCGAACAACCTTGAATCAATACAATTACCAACAATCCGTTCAATATACGAATCAAACACGACTATAACGAACTCAAAACGTCGATACGATAAAACCAAGTTCATTGGGGCAATATATCGAACACTTTGTGGCCAACTTCGATTAATTACAACCAAACTTCAATAATACCAACATCAAATCCCCAAGAAGTGTTTCAAACCAACAAAACATCTTCAATACGATCAATAATCCGTTATGAATATCCAAAAACGTGATTATAACAACAATTAATCGAAAATCCCCAAATCCAACTCGATATTCAAAGTGTTCTTGAATAATCCCTCAATAATCCAATGAATCTATATACAAACTCATAATCACATGCATATCCATTCATATAACATGATTATCACGTCCAAAACATCATATCTCAACACAAAATCGAAATCCAAGATGTTGAAGAAATTACCTCTAGAAGATCCAACCACTTCGATTCGATGAACACGCGTTAAATCGAGTATCCAAGCTTCCCAAATGAATGAAGATGATAAAAATTACACACTCAAATGATTGATGATGGAAAAATCCCTCCCTCAAGTCTCTTTCTCGGAACAAAGTGAAGAAAAGGGTGAAAATGAAGAAAAAGTCCCGGCCGGGTCCTTATATACTGCCGGAAGTTACGGCCGTAACATCCCAGGTCAACGGCCTTACGTCCGTAACCGGCCAACTCGTATGGCCGTAACTCGGCTTCGTCCAAAAGCCTGCCGATAGACTTACGGCCGTAATCGGTCCTGAGTTACGGGCGTAACTCGCCTTCGTCAAAAACATCTGCCGACATCCTTACGGCCGTACCCGCACACCTTACGGGCGTAACTCGGATGATACGGCCGTATCCGACCAAACTTACGGGCGTAAGCCCCCTTCGTCGAAAATGACCAGGCACCCTGCCTGTAGCGTACGGCCGTATCCGGCCAAGCCTTACGGCCGTACCTTCCTCGTCTTACGGCCGTATGCCGCAACCCTTACGGACGTAAGTCCCCCTTGCACGACAACACCTGAAATTTACGAATACCACTTACGGCCGTATCCTACCTTTCTTACAGCCGTAACTCCCCTTCGGCCAAAAATGCCTGGGCAGCCTGCTGGACACGTACGGCCGTAACCGGCCAAGCCTTACGGCCGTACCTGCTCAACTTACGGCCGTATTACAAGACCTTACGGCCGTAAGTCCCATTCATCCAAAATGGCCTGAAAATAATGAACCCTTGTTACGGCCGTAACCTACAATCCTTACGGCCGTAACTCAATATTGGACAAGGTGAAAAATCCGATAACTCCGATTCCTCGCTACGACTGATGAATGATCCGACATATCATACGAATGTGAAAGTGAACAAGTCCAACACAAGCCAAAGATGATACTCCCAGTACAAAACTACCAAACACGGTGAAAATGATAATACTCTCGTCTCGATCTAAAAACGGAGATGAAATGACGATCACGATTACAACATGCCAATAGTGAGCGCAAATGACTGAATCATGAATGACGAGTGATTAATAATGAGTGAAAATTACTGAGTGACAATTACAGACTGATAATTACCGAATGAAAATGAATGAATTACAACCGGGTATTACATACTCCCCCCTTAAAAAGAGTTTCGTCCTCGAAACTAAGGGCCAACAACTCGGGATAACTCTCCCGCATACTCTTCTCGGTTTCCCAAGTGGCCTCCTCAATTCCGTGTCTAGACCACTGAATCTTGACCAAAGGGATCGTCTTGTTCCTCAACTGTTTGATTCGCCGCTCTAAAATTCGTACGGGATGCTCCTCGTACGAATGATCATCCGCGATCTCGATCTCGTTGAACTGAAGTATGTGACTCGGGTCAGCAACATACTTCCGCAACTGAGAGACGTGAAACACATTATGAATTCGGCTCAATGCCGGAGGTAAAGCCAATCGATAAGCTAACTCGCCTACTCGATCCAAAATCTCAAACGGTCCAATGAATCTCGGACTCAATTTTTCCCATTTTCCGAAACGGAAAATACCTCGACTCGGGAATACCTTGACCAAAACGTGGTCACCCGTCTCAAACTCTAGTGGTCGATGACGATTGTCTGCATAAGATTTCTGTTGACTCTGAGCGGTCAACAAACGACTCCTGATCAAAGCTACCTTCTCACGGGCGGCTATAAGCATATCGGGCTCGGTGCCGATTGATTCTGATAAATCGTCCCAACACAAAAAAGATCGACAACGACGACCGTACAAGGCCTCGTAAGGTGCCATCTTGATCGAAGCATGCCAACTATTATTATACGTGAACTCGATCAATGGTAGTTGGGCTTCCCAATTGTCCTTCCAATCGAGGATGCATGCCCTCAACATGTCCTCTAATGTCTGAATGGTTCTCTCTAGGGGTGGGCATGGGACGGGATGGGACGGGCCTTGGGTTATCCCACGTCCCGTCCCGTATTATAACAAGCTGGACGGGATGGGACGGGATTGGTGATTTCAAATTTTCATCTCGTGCGGGCCTTATCCCGGTTGGGACGGGACGGAACGGGACGGGACGGGACGGGTTTAGTCCCGCATAAAAAAGTTCAAAATATAAATTAGAAAAAATTAAGAAAATCTATAATTTTATACATCTAAATTCGGGAAAAATATCCAACAAACTAATTTAATAGCCTAAATTAAACTTTTAAAATAACAATTATTAACATTGAATACAACATATCCATTTTTTTTTGAAAAAATATCAGTTACTAACTTTATATCGGTTGATTAGGTTTGTGTATAATTATAAAATATAGATAGTAAAAAATAAAAATAATTTATTATTAAAAATTAATCAAAAAAGGGTTACAAATAATAAAAATATATGGTTTTAAAAAGGGTTAAAAATTTAGTGGGACGAGACGGCCTTACGGGCCTCAGATTTTTTGTCCCGTGTCCCGTCCCGTAGTTACTCTAATGGGACGGGACGGGCCTAGTGTTTTTAATTTTGGATCCCGTCCCATCCCGGGTAATTTTGGGACGGGACCGGGACGGAATCGGGATTTTGATTTTTTGTGCCCACCCCTAGTTCTCTCTGATGTCCGTCGGACTGAGGATGAAAAGCGGTACTGAGATTAAGCTGAGTCCCCATAGCACGATGGACTGATTTCCAAAAATGAGACACAAACCGTCTGTCACGATCGGAAACGATACTCTTAGGAGTACCGTGCAGTCTCACTATCTCTTCGATGAACAGCTGGGCAAGTCTCTCGGGACCCCAAGTATCCTTAATCTCGAGAAAATGAGCTGATTTAGTTAAGCGATCCACGATCACCCAGATCGTATTCATGCCACGACGACTCGTCGGCAAACTCGTGATGAAATCCATAGAAATGTCTTCCCACTTCCATTCTGGAATAGGGAGAGGCTTCAGCATACCCGCCGGTCGCTGATGTTCAATCTTGACTTGTTGACAAGTTAAGCATTTCGAAACAAATTCTGCGACTTCTCGCTTCATATTACTCCACCAGTAATTTTGTTTCAAGTCCTTGTACATCTTGCTAGACCCCGGATGAACAGAATAAGGGGTAGCATGAGCTTCTCTCAAAATCGAGTTTTTCAACTCGTCATTCGCCGGTACGCACAACCGATTCTTAAATCTCAAAAGTCCGTCTTCGTGGACCACGAATCCAGGGGCTTTCCCCTGAGCCACATCCTCCCGGATGCGCAACAATGCTGGGTCTGAACCCTGATTCTCCCTGATTTCCTCCTCAAGTGACGATGAAATTTCTAACACGCAAAGTCGCCCCCGAACTCGCCGGCTGACCTCGATCTCGGGTCTAAGGAATTCCTGCTGAAGCTCCTTCTGAACTGTCAAACGAGCAAGCATCTGTTCCTGAACGGACTTATGACTCAAGGCGTCGGCGACAACGTTCGCCTTGCCCGGGTGGTAAAGTATCTCAATATCATAATCTTTGATTAGCTCCAACCACCGTCTCTGGCGCATATTTAACTCCTTCTGAGTAAATATATACTTTAAACTCTTGTGATTGGTGAAAATCTGACAGGTGACGCCATAAAGGTAATGACGCCAAATTTTCAAAGCGAACACCACGGCTGCTAGCTCCAGGTCGTGGGTCGGATAATTAACTCCGTAAGGTCTCAATTGCTATGAGGCATAGGCAATAACCTTCCCATTCTGCATGAGCACACATCCGAGACCCTGTCCGGATGCATCACTATAAACCACAAATCCTTCCGTCTCTTGCGGCAAGGAAAGTACAGGTGCTGAGATTAACCGGATCTTGAGTTCCTCAAAACTCCGCTGACACGCGTCGGATCACGTGAATTTCTTATCCTTTCGCAAAAGGTTCGTCAAGGGTTGAGCGATTTTAGAAAATCCTTCCACAAACCGCCGATAATAACCGGCTATTCCGAGAAAGCTTCGAATTTCCTTAACATTCTTCGGAGGTAACCAATCCTGGATAGCCTCCGTCTTCTGAGGATCAACACGCACTCCATCTGATGAAATTACATGTCCGAGAAAAGTCACTTCGGACATCCAGAACTCGCATTTGAAAAACTTCCCATAAAGTTGCTCTCGTCTTAATACGTCGAGAACCTGATGAAGGTGAACTTCGTGTTCCTCTCGATTACGAGAATAAATCAAAATGTCATCGATGAAGACAACAACAAACTGATCCAAAAAGTCGATGAAAACCCAATTCATTAACTGCATGAATACCGCAGGTGCATTAGTCAATCCAAACGGCATAACCACGAACTCATAATGACCATAGCATGTTCGAAACGTCGTCCTTGCGATATCCGAATCTCGAATCCGCAACTGATGATATCCAGATCTTAAGTCGATCTTGGAAAATACTGAAGCTCCCTGAAGTTGATCCAAAAGATCATCGATATGGGGTAACGGATACTTATTCTTGATCGTCACCAGATTCAATTCCCGGTAATCAATACACAAACGGAACGAACCATCCTTCTTCTTGACAAACAGCACTGGTGCTCCCCACGGGGACGCACTCGTTCGGATATAACCTTTCTCGAACAATTCCTCAAGTTGATTCTTCAACTCCTGCAATTCGGTCGGGGCCATCCGGTACCGTGCCTTCGATATCGGGGACGTACCGGGCTCCAACTCAATCGTGAATTCCACATCTCTCTGTGGAGGCAAACCAGGTAACTCGTCTGGAAAAACATCGGCATATTCCCTCACTACCGGAATATCCGTCAACATTACTGATGATTTCTCGGTTTTGGTCATATAGCACCAATAACCAACACACCCCTGATTGAGTAATCTCACTGCTTTCATCAAATTAATGACCTTACCAGAACAACCGGGATTACCTCCCTGAAACACACATTCAACCCCATCGTCTGAAATGATAGTGATCATACGCTTACGGACACTAATGATGGCATCATGACGATCCATCCAATCAATACCCAAGATGACGTCGTCTCTCGGCAAATCTACTACGATCAAGTCCGCTGGCCATGCACGACCATGAAGCTGAATCGGACAATTCTGAATCTCACGATTACCGATAATTCGTCTACCATCAGGTAGACCAATGACATAAGGCTCACAACTAGTAGCACTACCCAGACGCAGTCTACTCAAACATGACTCGAAAATGAATGAATGCGATGCACCAGTATCAAAAAGGGTACACACAGGTTGAGATAGAATATCGAGTGTACCTGATATCATTCGGGCCTCTGGATCATCGGTCTTCTTCATCTCATAAATTCGGGGCTTGCTAGTCCCGACACCGGACGCTCCCGTCTGCTGGCTATAAGCTCCACCTTTAGTCGCTCCTGTCGTTTTAAACGACGCTGATTGAGTGGCCTGGTTCTGAACGGCTGACTGCTTAGGGTCCTGAGATGATGTCTGAGTAGGTTTGGAGTCCCTACGGCAAAAACGGGCCTTATGCCCAACAATTCCACAGTTATGACACGTGACAGACTGTCTCGGACACTTGGTGCTGACATGACCAAGATCCCCACAGTTATAACAGGTGATGGCCGAACTGGCCGCTCGTGACTGAGATTCCGCGGGTTTAGACGTCACAGGAGGTCTCTTAGAAAAAGCAGAGCCCGCACGAGGTTTCTTGATAGTGGCCTGACTGCCGTCGGACTGATTACGATTCTTCGATTTTTTGCTAGCATACGAAGGTTGCTTCTTAGCAATCTCTTTAGCAGTAAGCTCATAGGTAAGAGCTTTCTCAATGAATTCGGCCAACGTGGTGCAATTATGATTAAGCAACTGTAATCTCATACGTGGTTTCAGCCTCTTGCTGAAATACTTAATTTTATCCGCCTCGGAATGAATGATAGATGAGGCGAATGGAAGAAGTTCCTGAAATTTCTCGGCAATGGCGAGAACATCCTCGTCTGATGAGGGGTCGGCAGTGAGTAACTCTGACAGCTTGGCCTCTCTGAGTGGGGCCGGATAATACCTCTCCATCATGAGAGTCTTGAACTGTTCCCAAGTACACGATCCTTCGGTGGGCTTCAACGATAACCACCAAGAATGAGCGCTCTTACCCAGATAGTAAGCCGCAACTGAAACTTTGTGTCCTTCGGGACACTCTACCATCGCAAATAACTTCTAGAAGTGTTCGAGCCAATGAACAACATCCGCCGGCTCAGATGAGCCCTCGAAGGTGGGTTGTCGCTGGCGAGAGATATCGCCAATGATACTGCTTACACCCCTCTCTTGCCTCTAAGGTGGCGGCGGAGGAGCCTGTTGATTCTGATTGACTGAGTTATGCATCGTCTCCATGAGCTGTGCCATCTGGGTCATTTGGGCCATCATGCCCTGCATAAAAGCGAGTGGGTCAACCCGGACACCTTATGACTGAGCCGTGTCCCGGGTACGACTCCCCGATAGTGAATGATCACGTCCAAGTGAATGAGTGGCAGCGTCGCTGCTCGAAGAATTAGCATTATTTCTCGCGTTCGCACGTGTATTCACACGAGCTCTCGGGATTCGGCCTGCACCACAGCCTCGTCCTCCTCGTCCTCTTCTTGCTCTCTCCATACTGAAGTAGGAAAGTCACATGATGATTATATTTTCCGTATAAATATCACGTTATGATTATGACATGAGATGATGAAAACGAGCATACACTCTAACGCGGTGATTACATGAATGATCAACTGAGGTGACATGATTATCTGATGAAATTATTGAAATGATTATCTTGAACAAGTTAACAAGATTAATGACATGATCTTCCTGATCAACAACTGAGTAATGAAATGAATTGAGTGATTAACGAGCTAACTTGACCGTCCTGGTCAAAATGAAAATGATGATTGAGGATTGTTAACTGATGAATTATGAATGAATAATTCTTATTGCCAAAAATTATACCATGGCGTTAGAAATCTTACTGTTCTTTCGGTTTGATTGGCTCGGCATCTGCACAGGTCACACGTGACGCGAAAGTCCAATGATACTAGTCCGATGACGATGATTTCAAATGAGACATGACTCGGAAGGTAGTATTCAAACCACGCTCCGATACCAACTCTGTAACACCCCAAGCTAGGCGGATACTACAGTGTCGTGGACCCCCGACTGGGACCCACCAGGCGAATGAAAACTGATGAATTAAATAATATAATTGTGGTACCGAACCACATTATATTACTAAATACTCCGATGAGGAGCTTAAGTACATTACACCAGGACAAAACAAAAAACTAGTATATTTTATATGGAGATAAAATACACCACCCTGAATAAATAACATCTCATACGGAATTTGCAGCGGAAAAACAACTGAAGAGAAATAAGAATTTCTGAAATGACTAGAATACACGGAATGACTGGGCCCCCCTACTAGTATCACTAGGACTCCTCGCCGTCAGCATGCTCTTCCCGTGCCTTTGCCTTGCCGTGACCTGAAAACAAAATCCCCCAACGGGGTCAGTTACACAGAAAAAACAATCCTCAAGGGTTGAAAATACACAATCATGATTTAACTGAAGTTATGAAAAATCCTTAGTTATGAATTACGCTGAAGAGGGGTATCATAGTATGCCCTTAGTGTTCTGTGCAAGTGTACAAGACGGATGACCGGACACACCCGTCCTTGTACCTAATTAGTCTCACGGAGTTAATCTTTACCGTGTGCACTGCCCAATGTATTACTCCCAATACATGGCCATTACGTGCCCGACTAAAAATTCCACACATCCGCACCCGGCCACGCAATATGAACCCAGAAGGTCATATGAAACGAGAATGACCACAATGAATATCAATGAATAGTAATAATACTCTAACAAAGTCAAGAATGACTCACCGAGATGAAAGTAATAATGAAGTGATTGATAGTTTCAATGAAATGATTGGAACCGCCGTTCCTCATTAATGAAGTGATTCTACGACACTTATAAGTCTCAATATGATTAATACAATGATGAATAAGTTATGATTATGAATGATCAACAACAAAAGGAATGAAATCCTTTTAACCGAGTAAGAATTAACTTACACAATACCGATGAAGAATGTCCTTCCACGAACAAATGTCCTAAATGAAGTGTCGGTCGCTCGAACAACCTTGAATCAATACAATTACCAACAATCCATTCAATATACGAATCAAACACGAATATAACGAACTCAAAACGTCGATACGATAAAACCAAGTTCATTGGGGCAATATATCGAACACTTTGTGGCCAACTTCGATTGATTACAACCAAACTTCAATAATACCAACATCAAATCCCCAAGAAGTGTTTCAAACCAACAAAACATCTTCAATACGATCAATAATCCGTTATGAATATCCAAAAACGTGATTATAACAATAATTAATCGAAAATCCCCAAATCCAACTCGATATTCAAAGTGTTCTTGAATAATCCCTCAATAATCCAATGAATCTATATACAAACTCATAATCATATGCATATCCCTTCATATAACATGATTATCACGTCCAAAACATCATATCTCAACACAAAATCGAAATCCAAGATGTTGAAGAAATTACCTCTAGAAGATCCAACCACTTCGATCCGATGAACACGCGTTAAATCGAGTATCCAAGCTTCCCAAATGAATGAAGATGATGAAAATTACACACTCAAATGATTGATGATGGAAAAATCCCTCCCTCAAGTCTCTTTCTCGGAACAAAGTGAAGAAAAGGGTGAAAATGAAGAAAAAGTCCCGGCCGGGTCCTTATATACTGCCGGAAGTTACGGCCGTAACTCGGCCTTCATACGGTCGTAACATCCCAGGTCAACGGCCTTACGGCCGTAACCGGCTAACTCGTACGGCCGTAACTCGGCTTCGTCCAAAAGCTCGCGGCAGACTTACGGCCGTGTCGCTCTGAGTTACAGGCGTAACTTCGCCTTCGTCAAAAACATCTGCCGACATCCTTACGGCAGTAGTACCGCACACCTTACGGGCGTAACTCGGATGATACGGCCATATCCGACCAAACTTACGGGCGTAAGCCCCCGTCGAAAATGACCGGGCACCACTGCACTGGCGTCTGGTATGTCAGTCAAGCCTTACGGCCGTACCTTCCTCGTCTTACGGCCGTATGCCGCAACCCTTACGGCCGTAAGTCCCCCTTGCCCGATAACACCTGAAATTTACGAATACCACTTACGGCCGTATCCTACCTTTCTTACAGCCGTAACTCGCCTTCAGCCAAAATGCAGGCGACTGCTGACACGTGCAGAATGGCCAAGCCTTACGGCCGTACTGCTCAACTTACGACCGTATTACAAGACCTTACGTAGTAAGTCCCATTCGTCAAAATGGCACGAAACAACGAACCCTTGTTACGGCCGTAACCTACAATCCTTACGGCCGTAACTCAATATTGGACAAGGTGAAAAATCCGATAACTCCGATTCCTCACTACGACTGATGAATGATCCGACATATCATACGAATTTGAAAGTGAACAAGTCCAACACAAGCCAAAGATGATACTCCCAGTACAAAACTACCAAACACGGTGAAAATGATAATACTCCCATCTCGATCTAAAAACGGAGATGAAATGACGATCACGATTACAACATGCCAATAGTGAGCGCAAATGACTGAATCATGAATGACGAGTGATTAATAATGAGTGAAAATTACTGAGTGACAATTACAGACTGATAATTACCGAATAAAAATGAATGAATTACAACCGGGTATTACAAGAAGTACTCGAGTACTTAGGAGCTTTTGATTCTTCGGATTGAACTGTTCCATCCATTATATTTTTATTGGTGGTTGTGATGTTGTTTGACCGGTTGAACCGGGTCGATTAATTATTAT
Source organism: Orobanche coerulescens (assembly GCA_033398695.1). NCBI lineage: Eukaryota > Viridiplantae > Streptophyta > Magnoliopsida > Lamiales > Orobanchaceae > Orobanche > Orobanche coerulescens. The sequence goes on along the minus strand of CM065813.1, from coordinate 11,198,868 downwards.
TTTGCGTCTTTATGACGAGGTGTTATTATGTTGAATCCATGAGTCGATGAGTGTGTTTGGTCACCTAGCCTGGTGGGTCCCACGTGGGATTCACGGCGTGTAATATACCCTGAATATCTTGGGGGTGTTACAGTGCGCGCCTATATATGGCCTAGGCGACGGTTTTTTCCCATTTTCTTCCTTTCCCATTCTTCTTCGCGCGGCTGCCGGATGGGTGAGGCGCAAACATCGATTCTTGGTCGATTCCACTAAATTCCAAGACGTCTTGGAAGGCCTTTGTCTATTATAACAACATCTAATCCTTGTTCTTCATCGGATCGAGGTTTTTTCTTGAAATCTCCTATGGTTGACCTTCGAGATTCCTTCTTGATCTTCGTTGTTCGTCCGATTTTGATGAATCGGTTGATGTTATTGAGCATTATTAATCGTGTTCTATGGGTTGTATATCCATATTTCGAGTTTGTTCAACTCGATTGGTGATTCTAGTGTTCTTGGAAGTTATCGAACATTAAATCTTCGATTAAATGTCCCATGAGTTTCCCTTCCATAATTTGATGGGATTTTCATTGTTTTTTGCCTTGATTCTCGTTGTGATCGGATCTTCGTTGTTTTTGCCGGAGGATTATAGATGTTCAAGGATTCCGGTCGAGCTTTCCCATTGCTTCGCGTGCTTTGGACTTGAGGCGAGTATCTCGTCTATAATCTTTATACTTTGAGAATGTGATGTGTCGTGAAACTAACGTGGACTTGTTAATGATTGAACGTTTAATCGTAACTTACTTCTAAATGAATATGTTATTCTATGAAATTAAACACGAACGTAAACCTGAGGTTCCCGAAGGATGACAACATCCATTTCATGTGTATTGTGCTTAAAAGGAATGTTAGAAAGGTGTAGTCATCCGAGGAATTGTGGAATCATGGAATAATTGTATTGTCCGCTTGTTAGCCTATTTCCTGAATAATGTTGTGACATGAATGTTGTACCTTTGTGGAAGTGTATGATGTGTTAGCTCATGTTTTACGTGTTTGTGATTGTGATGAATATTAAATCCTTGTTGTGGTGTAATCAATGAGTTGATGTTACCCGGGTAAGGACCCGTGAGGCCTCTAGCTGCACTTGCTTGCGAGTACGGCTAGATGATATGATTTGACCATAAGGTTATCGAATCGGGTAGGTCTGGAGAGGGCTCCGAGAATCGTCACTTGCGAGTGCGATGTCATGATAACTTATGGGCGTGTTTGAATGATGTTACCCGGGTAGGGACCCGTGAGGCCTCCGGCGGCGCGTACTTGCGAGTACGGCCAGTTGATATGATTTGACCATAAGGTTATCTAATCGGGTAGGTCTGGAGAGGGCTCCAAGAATCGTTACTTGCGAGTACGATGTCAAGATAACTTATGGGTGGATTTGAGCGTGTTATCGGTAGCTAATCAGGGTGGGTCCCATCGAGACCACGGAGGTGATTTGAATATTTGATTGGACATCTCTTAATTGTGAATGTTTGAGTCTTGGATTCCGGTTATATTGGTGAATATGGTTCCGCCTTTGAGGCTGTTTGTGAATTGAACGATCTATATGATTTTAAAAGAAACCCTTTGGAGAAAAGAGAATTTATAAATCTTTTCATGATTTTACACTAAGACCCCCGACGTCCTCAATTATTCTTTAAATGCGTTTTGAAGTTATTCTTATTATCCTTCCTTTTGGAAACGGTTTTCGAAAAGACTTTAGCCTCGGGGATCATGTTACTACCTTGTTGAAAAGTTATTTTCATAACGGTTATATCCTAGATGTATCACTTTATAGCTTTGGTTACTTGCTAGAGATTCCACCGCTAACCCCTCGTTGGGGATTTTGTTATTTATTCCAGGTGTTCTGACTGGAGAGAGAGCAACCATAGGATCAGCTCGTAGGATGATATAAAGCAGCGATACTAGTCACGGTCGTAGTCGGTTGTCCGTCAGTGATCTGTCGGATTGAGTGTTATTCCTATTTTTCATCATCATCCTTAAGAGGATGGACATGGTGTGTAAATTGTGATCGAGTTGTATTTTTGACTTATCAATTGTACCGCTATGTTGGGTTTTGATAGACCTCATCGGTCTATGGTTTCATGTTTTGGTCGAGTTGACCACGTGCGAGTTTTTGTTTTGGAGTTTCTTGCCTGGTAGACCCTTGCGGAAAGGGATCTACGGCGTGTAATATCTCTCAGTGGATTGGGGGTGTTACAGAATCAGTTAAGGGTTATCAACATGTGTGCCAAAAAAAGATTGGGCAGCACCGACTGTGGACAACGGCAATGAAGTTTTCACTGCAATAGGAAGAATATGTGTAACACCTCTCGAGTTTGGAATATTACACCGCCGTAGTTCCCTATCACAAAGATCTATCAAGTTAGATACCAAACAATAACCATAATTTTTGACCAACAAAATCAAATTACATAGTTAAACAAGCAGACAAGGTCGAAAGACAAACTCAATAGACCGACCAAGTTTGTTAACAACACAATAATACAAAGCTCAAACAAAACTTTATTATAAACTCATAACCACACCGGGGACAAAATACAGGTAGAACAACAACAGAAGGAAATACAACTCGACCGACACATACATCGACTCTTATGTCATTAACATCATCGTCTTTCATCGTCTTCCATGTCGATTCTGTGACTATTCCTTCGAACCGCATATACTTGGCATCCACAAAAGAAATCCACCTCCCAAATTAGGGATTCGGCTGGAATTTATAGCGCTAGTGCAAGTACATGACTAACAAGCTATAACAAATATATTTTTAAATATAAACAAAGTAAGTAATATCGATTAGACAATCATCACTATCACTTCACACAAAATATACGGACAAAAGCAATGTCACATAGTACACTCATAAGAAGTAGTCAAACCATCATTTGGAACACTTTTTTAGAACAAAAACCAAGATTATAAAGTTTTAACCAAGCTTTCAAATAATTTAAAACAATTTTAAGAAAATTAATAGAACAATCAAAATCCTTGAAAACACCTTCTTAAAGAATACTTGGAAATGTCTAGAGTAATTTTAGATAAATAAAAATAAGATTAGAATTGGCAAAATTCTTTCAAAAATACTTGAAAACTTCGATAACTCTCACGTGTGAAACGTCACAGATCTTAGGTCCAACACTTTCACAATTGTTCAAAATTAATTAGGGTTTTGCCCCAAATCTCAATTTCCAAAAAGCATACATTAATGAACAACTTACGCCCAACATCAACCTCTCGAGAGCGTAATTCTGATAAGGCTTTATTAACACAAATAACCAGAGTTCCATTGGAATATCCCCGATTGGATATCCCCGTCTACGACCATGCTCATTACCACAGGTCACTAGAGGTCCGCAAAACCATCCCCGATGGACACAACCATTCATAATAATTACTCGAAGGTATTATCCTGATAAGGTCCCATCAGCACATATCCTCAGAGGTCCTGTCGAAGCGTCCTAGGTGAATAAACTCGTCTAGGACCAGCTCATTAGCACAGGTCCCGGAATGCAGTCGGATCATCCCCAGGTGGACACAACTGCCCTCATAACAACAATCTCGGTCAACAAAGACAAGGAGTTATCCACCTGCATTTTTTACCCGGTGTGTGTGTGTGTGTGTGTGTGTGTGTGTGTGTGTGTCTATATATATATATATATGATCAAATGAGAATGGTTCTTATCCTGAAAATTACGAATATGCATGAATTTTGTACTAATTATGCATGAAATATATGCATTTCGTGCATCAAAATTGTAATGCATTAAAATATGCATTATATGCATCAAAATATCGATGCATTAAAATATTGCATTATATGGATTAAATTTTTATGAGAATAAATCTAGTCCATCCATTTATCAAGATCTATGGATGTAATTCATTCTTATGTCTTAACTTAAATTTCATTCTCACATAAACCCAACTATATATATATATAGTGTGTGTGTGTATACATGTATGTATACACCGAGATTTAAGGGATGCGGGTTGGGTTCATACGGTTGGGTTTGGGCGCAACCCGCATGTGCATCACATTAAAAGGATTACGAAATATTCAGATTGAAATGGATCTTATTAATTCGATGCAATTTAAAAATTATGTTTCCATTCCATTCTGATTCCATTCCAATTTCAAACCACGTAATACCCACTTAATGAAAAAGGTCTTAAATGATCGAACAACACAATTCAACTAAGCGAAAGAAAAATAGTGTTCACGTACTAATGATTCAAACCAGCTTTTGCACGTTTGTAATAAAATAATTTAACTTCCAAGTTCACGGGTTTTCAGGATTAGTTCTTGGACTTCATTCTTGATCGAAACTCATAATTTTTTGTTGAATTTAGTTTTATGTTTTTTGCCTTCAAGAGTCGAACTCCGTATATCTAAATGAAGTAGGAATTTATTGCAACTACTAGTACCATCACATCCATAGACGCTATTCTCATCTTCTCCATTTATTCTTTTCTCCAACTTCACATACACAACATACTCGTAATTCACGTAACCACTATCCACATAAATAACCCCAGGCACAGGCCGACAAAGAGTGAGTGTGACACGGTGGTGGCTTGGGTTAAAGTAGATAACGAGATCCCAACTAACTTACGAAGTGGGTTTGGAATAAGGTTCTATTTTCAGATGGAAGTGGTGGTGGAGCGAGATGGTTTTCTGGCAGAAATAATGAAGACGGACGTAATGAATTTTATTTTTGGGGCTGAAAGAAAAATGGTTTATTTATCTATTATTCATCATTCATAAAATTCGAACTACAGGTTCAAGAGTTCTTTTATTAGAGTTTGTTCCAATCCCCTCTTTGCACGGATAAATGTTTTTAAAGAAAACAATATTTTTGGACTCAATGAGAGTTTCCTCACGCATATCAGGAATTTCAAACTTATAAATCAGAAATCGATATACACTACTGTTGTATGCACAATCTATGAATATGTTGTCAACGGTCTTTGGACCAATTCTGACTCGTTTTGATTCAGGTACTTAAACCTTTCAAATACCCCACACACTTTGAGATATTTGAAAGGGGGGCTTGCGCCCATTCCATCTCGTACGGAGTTTTATCCTTTTCTTTCTGTGGCACTTTTCTCGAATGTGGTTAGTTGTAAGAATAGTTTTCCCTACATGTTCTGAGGCAACCATGAACTTATTAATAAAGCATTCATCATCTTTTTTAAGGTGCAATTTTTTCGTTCATCAGCTCCACTTGACTCGGGAGTCGGCTCCATTTGAGGAGCTGTAGTTTGACGACTTAGGCTTGAATCAACACATAATTGTACAAACGGTGCTACATACAACATACTCACCTAGGGCTGTGAGTGAACCTAAAAGTTCGATTCGGCTCGCATTATTCGGCTCGAAATAGTCCGGCTCGAGGCTCGATTCGATGATGCAAACTTCAAACTCAAACGTTAAAATAGGGAGTTCGGTCCGATTTGCAAACGGTACGAAATAGTTCGGCTCGCCAAAAAATGACTTTTGTCCATTAATTATAGGCATGGATTTATGAGATCATACTTCTCTTGGGTTATTTTATCTCATTTCTTCCTCTCTCATCAGTTCTCATCCTTTGAATTCAATCTCTCGTAAAGATGTTTTGAGTTTTACCCAAACAGTTCGATTCGATTCGCATAGTTCGGCCCGATCCGGAGCATTCAAGCGTATACTCAATCGTTAAATTCTAAGGTTCGATACTTTCAAACGTGTTCGAACCTAAGGTTCGACACTTTCAAATGCATACTCAAACGTAGCGAGGTTCGGTATAGTTCGATTCATGTACAAGCTCGATCACTTTGGATTTGATTTTACAATTCAATTGATTTTCAGTCTCATTTTTAAATATTTTAGAGGCCTCAAGCGTTTCATCTTTGCTTCACAAGAGAAACACAAAATAGTATCTTTTGCTATGTAAAAGTAATGAAATATTTCATACCCCCTTATAGTTTGTACAAATTTAAGTCCCACACATAAGCATGAATTAATTCTTATGATTCCCTGTTCTTTGATAAATAATAATATTAAAAGCAATGGACATATATATTGCACAATATGGTAACGAAAAGTACGAATTCTACGATTTTCCCCATATTCACGGGAAATGTATCTGGCTATCCATATCAATCCTTTTTATTTTTTTATATTATTAAATAAAAAAGAACTCGACTCCCAGTAAAAATAGGTATGATGTTAAAATAATAATACCCATTGTGTGTCTAAGTCCGTTAGTTTACCGGCTTTCCTAGTTAGGGTATGGCTAGGTCTGCTTGTATGTATTTCTCCATATTTAAAGGGATGTCATCAATGGAATAGAAAAATGATACAATCACAACCGTTGTAACGGTTGTGTTTGTTTTGAACCATTGATGATGTTGGTGGTGAGGTAGATGATGGAATAAATAATGAATTTAGTGATAAATGTATGGTGAGATAATGTGTTGTAAAGTTTGGTTGTGTAAATTGGTTGTGCATATAGCATTGTTGAATGGAATAATACACAGTTTTGCCCTACTTTATTGTCTCAGTTATTTTCCCTTCAACACATTATCAACACGTAATCCCCCAACTGAGCAGAAAAAAAAATCCCGTCCCGATTTTTTTACGCAAAAATCGAAAAAAATTGATTTTTTCCCGAAACCTAACCACCCACCGTCGCCGCCGCGCCACGCCGGGAACTGCGCGGACCCCGACCAGTCTTCTTCCCGGTCATCTTCTTCACTTATCCCCAGCAACCGTCCGCTGCACAGGAACCCGCGACCGAAACCCCAACCTCCGTCGCACCAATCGATCTGTCCAGTTGATGTCCGCCGCCGCACGTCGCACCAGTCATGAGTCAACTGTCCCTCCGTCCAGCCCGCCACCGTCGCCGCACGTCGCACGAGGTCATCTTCTTCCCCGATCGGTCATCCTCTTCCCCGATCCAGAACCACTGCGACCTGCCGCCCACAACCCTGCTCCGACTCGGCGCCCGATTAAGCGACATCCCTTCGGCCGTTGTTCTAGACACCTTTCGGCCGCTCGCCGGAGTACCCAAACCAGCGCAAATTCGTCCGATTTCGGCCCGCTTTATCGGCCGCAGTCTTGATCCGACCCGATTCTTGTGACCCAAACCCGACCGATTCTTTGGCGACTCGACCCGTTCGACAGTCCCATTTTCAATCCGTTTTTTCTGCCCCTATTCACGAAACAAAGTACACAAATACGAACCCTACTATCTGCAATGTGCGAATTTGCATGCTTTTAATTACCATTGATTACATATTATACTCCAAATTTATTTATGGCTATTAAATCAATTAACAGCATGATACATTAATAACTTCAATTAAATTAAAGCGAATTGCTCTAAACAACTTGAATTAAAATAAATTCACGTGACCTAATATTATATTGCGGCATAAGAGACCTACTTGATAGCATAATACGTGTATAGATATATCCCTAGGATTATGTGATTATATCTATATATGTACATATATTGTGCATACATATATAGATATGGCATGCAAATTAGGCTTCATCATTAGTAGATTTTTAGAGAACTTATATCTACTGCCTACATTAACTCGAACCATGATAAAGTAATTTCATTGGTCATCTTCAATAGCATCGAAAGTAGTTTTGACCATATCTTTGGTTCCGAAAAATAATAACGCTGCCATTATTGAAAATTTTATCATGGAAAGTACTCATGGTAAACTGTGAAAAATCATTTCCCCTTTTCTTGTATTAAGATGGTTGATCCAACTCGCCTCAAATTTGATATTTTGGACTCAAAAGAGCTTGAGTACCATAGATGGGTCTCCTACGTCGGGACCACATTTATCACTAAAGAATATAGTGGTACGCTCCTTAACACCACAGACCAAGTACCATCTGATAAGATAAAAGCGAGTGCACTTATATTCCTTAGGTGACACATCAAACCCAGCTTGAGATGGAAATATCTACAGTTGAAAATTTCGCAAAGAACTGTGGGATGCCCGTAAGGCCTAATTTGGGAACATTCACGACACTTTGCTCCCAAAGTTGACCGTGCAGTGGAGTGAAATCCGCTTGCTCGACTATAAACGGATCAACGATTTCAACAAAGGTATGCTCCGTCTTAAGGCACGCCTAAATTTCCGTGGGAAGGACATCACAGAAGATGACATGATCCAGAAAACTTTTTCACCTTCTTTACTTTCGCTCTTATACTAACGAACCAGTATAGGCTGGAGTATGATAATAAGCGCATCACTACATTCAGTAAACTCATCAACCTACTGCAAGTAGCTGAGAGACATAACGAAGTGTTAGTGAGCAGTAATGTCAGGCCGGTTGGGACAAAGAAAATTCCCGAGGACAATTATGACAAAGTGAAGGACGGAAACTACCCCAATGAATAGGGGACTGGACATGATAGGCTTTCGTTGGGATTCAGTGCCTAAAACGAAGGCCCAGCGGAAGCGGTAAAATAAAAATTAATTCGATCCGAATCCCTACGAGGATCGATCGAGCTACGTATATACGAATATATAAATGAAAACATAAGAGATGTAAGAAACTCACCCTTGTAGTCCGTTGATTAAATGGATTCCTTCTCTTGAGCTATTCCCCAAGCTTTAGTTGTAAATCTCTACGATCCAATGTGCTCCAAGCCCTTGGATGATCCAACATTGAAAATACAACGCTTCTACTTGCCACGCGCCAGAGAAACGAACGGAACGACAATCACCTTACTATCCTCCAAGGATACGGCTAGAGCTAGGTGATGAAGCTTTTATAATCAAGATTACAACACTCTAAGCGTTTAATCTTTGATCTCTCTATTTATCTTAATTTTTCTTCCAAGAAAAACTTAAGAGGATGTGAAGAAAAAGGAAGAAGATTTTGGAGAAGATTTTCTCTCTCTCTCTTGCTCTCTCTCTCAACCGTATGAACTCTCCAAGGATCAAAAGGTGAGTTGTGAGATTTTGTCTTCCATCCTTTCTTCAACTCCCACCACATGCAACAACACATGCATATGTGTATTAAACCCACCATGACAATTATCATTCATTAAAAAATGGAAACAAGAGTCCAAAAGGAAGGTGGGTGGAAATGGGGTGGCGGCCCATATAGAAATTGGACGAGTTCGGTCCGTTTCGAACTCCCGTGAGTCCAAACAGATAAACTCTAATTCAGTTCCGATGTATTTATATCATTTAATTAATTCAATTAATTAAACATATCAAATACAAAATCATATAATTAATTTCTCCAAGAAATAATTATATTCATGAATTAAATTAATCATCCAGTAATTTATTTAATTCATTAGGCCGAAAATCAATTTATCTACATTCCATCGTCAATCCTATTGCGCGGCTCGGTAGATCCGTCTCAGTCAGCATTAGGAGGAACCAAAGAGTAGTAGCACCACATGGCCAGCGTGGAGGCCTACACTGTACCCCAACTGAGAACGAATAATTGGGATCATTCAAGAACCATTCTGTCGTGAATACCAGTATACGTATAAACCTTTCATTTATATGTCCCGATCAGATATAGAGTCACGGTCAGTCAAACCCTATTTGTACTTGACGATATGCATGCGTTAATGCAAATCGAGATCATCGAGCTCTCGTGTATCTAATACAACTAGCTACAATGTTTTGGCCAAAGACTTATGATCTCATCTGCCAATAACCGCATAGGACATATAACCCGCTCACTAACGGGAGAAAAAAAATTCTATCTTGGTATTCAGTAGGACCTGCTACTTGCCCGTCAAGATGCACGTCGAGGTTGACCCCCACCTCCCGGTTTACAGGGTCGAACTACTCTAATGAAAATCTTGACGTCACAAGCACATCCCTACTAAATCCTCAAGTCCAAGGTTCACGGATACCTATCACAACCTTTCGATTCCGTCATTGAATGTCCCAGAGTGAAATCCGTGCGACGAATCGAGGGTGAGTCGGTTCGAGTATACTAATCCAATTAGCATACCTATAATGTGTGCTCCCACTAACCATTAGTGTTCTACAGTCACTCTCCATGTCAAAGAACATGTCATACAAGTCTTCACATAAACTTAACGCTCAGTCAAGTTTCATCGACTTGCGAACGATTAAGTATTTGAGCTATAAACCTTTCCAGTGCCGACCCCCTTATCCAATAAGGAGTGGAACGTTTTGCTCTCAAATACACAGACTAGTTTTTATATGTATATTTATGAGTTAGGAATGCCAGTAACTACCAGTAAATAAAGAAATATCCATTGTCTTATATTAATAGTTTACATAATTACAAGTACAATGCCCTCACTCAACAACCTCTGAGTAGCATTTGAGGGCATACTCCTAACAACTTCGTGGTCACGGATGTGGGGGTCTATCCAATGTATTGCGAAGACTTGGTACTTCCGGATCTGCTAGCCAAGGGAACCAAAAAGCACTTACCCATCCTATCGCCTCTAAGGCTCGAGTTGGCAATGAACTGTGCTATCATTGTGGAGATGTGGACATGGTACAAGAACTGCCATGCAAGCAAACAAGTCGCATCTCACTACAAGAAATATAGAAATTCCAAAGAAAGGCGGACTCACTATATGGAGGAATATGATCTAGACAAGTCCCCCCCCCCCATGTCAATTTCATGGTCACCAATCGTCGAATTGAGTCATACGAGCCACAGTCTATAGACTGCATCTTAGTATTATGTTTACTTTCTCGTTTACATTTGGTATAGTTGTCTAAAGACGACTGTGTTGGTGTTTTCTTTTCAATAATGGTGTGATGCAACATTATTTCACGAACAAGATATTAATATTGCTTACGTTAGATTCTTAGCTTTATTCCGAAGTACTGAATATTGCTTGAATGCTCGTGGTTCGAAGTTTCACTCTATGAATCGTGTAGAACTTGAATGTTCTTAGAATTATGCTTCTATTCATCGAATTAGTCGCCTGCCAAACCTCGATAACTACGAAGATTGGTTCCTCCCAACTCATTAAACGACGAGGTAATGCCCAATTCTTGATGCCTAAATGGCAGTCTTCCAAGTTACTAATGCTCTGTATGAACATAGAGCCCTTCGAACCTACTTAGCTTCAATAATATACGTAGCAATGGTTTCCAGATTGAAACCCACTGTGAGAATGAAATAGAGTTTCTTTTATTAATTCTAATGAATGTGGACGTAAACGCATTTTAGAATAACTCATGAGTTAATCTAGTGGATTGTACCTCACTACTATTAGGTTTTTAAAATCCTATGTTGTCACCAACAATGTACTTTGGGACATAGACGCATATAGGCTTTGGTACGACAGACTAGGTCATCCTGGTCGAGTATAGTGATTCATATACTAAATAACTTGTACGTACATCATTACTTTTCGAGCGAAAATGTGGCAACAACTCAACATAAAGAACAATGTTGATGTTAATCGTGTTATGTCATCCAAAGAACCGGATGCATATCAAATGCCCATCACTTAGTGTTGCAAAGCCTGCTCTTTAGCCAAAGTAGGAGCGAGACCTTCCTACGTTAAAGAAAGAAAAGCAAACATTCCATTTTTACGCTGAATATAAGGAGATATTTGTGGATCCATCCACCTAATATGCGGACCATTTAAGTATTTATGATTTTGATGGATTCTCCGACATGTTGGTCACATGTCGCTCTCCTGTCCACTCAAACTGCTGCAGAACTTCCAAAATAATTTATAAGGACTCACCTCCCTTATCACATCTAAAGGACTCGATGATGTTGGAGAGTTCACATCAAAAAGTACTTGATGTTTATTGCATGATAGAGATTAATGAATAGTATCTCATTTCATGTGCATATGCAAACGGTCTCACATAAACCACCGTCGAAAGAATATGTAAGGTGATTATGTCATTGGTTATGCGCACCAATTAGCATATTTTTGCCTGGGATTATGCAATATTGCACACAACTTTACTTAAATCGTTCATTCTTAGACCCTTTTCTAAACAATTAGTTTATGCGTACCAGTTGGTAACTGGATAACCTGATTTTTATATTTTGGACCCAGACGGACTTGAGTGCCAATTGCGCATATTTAGTTACGCATTATATGTGCCTTTTGCACCCCACATCGCATCGGTCTTTAGAAACGATTAAGTATTCACGTTGGATAAGAATCTCCAGACGTTTATCCGCTATTTAGAACCTTCACAGTTATCTCTTTACCGCAAGATTTACGGATTGTCACTTTAATGAGACAACCTTCCCGTCGTTAGGGGGAGAAGAGAAAATGTAATTTCTCGGGGAACGACAGGAATTGTCATGGTGTCTCCATCTGTCTCATTATGATCCCCAAACTTTACAATGTTACCGTGAAGCACAAAGAACACTCGATCTTTAGGATGTAGCAGATTCGATTCCTGATGCATTTACTGATATCGTTCAAGTAACAAGATCTCACATTATAGCTGCAAATATGTCTGTAAGGCTAGAAGTCCCCTATAAGGGGCACACCACCAATGGACCGGTTGATGCAACTGCACCGGGTGGAGGTGTGGTTGAGGCTGTGGCTCCCTGCGAAGGAAATGGTGGAAGCCACATGGTTCGACTAAATACTCACCCAAGTAAGAGATAGAGTATGACACAAATTCACATGTAAACCATCAATGAACTCGTTTCGTGAGATCATGCTTGATTTTATTATGTCCATGATGCCCCGAAGATATGATTCAGAAAATCAAGAATCTCGATGAAATTATGAGGGTGTGGCCTGATCAACCACCCACTTTGATGACATGTTATGAATCATAAAGTACGATGATGTCGAACCTCGCTCAGTTGGATAAAATCCACGTAGATCTGATTGGCCTATAAGAAAAACATTCCAGGTATAACTAGATTCTCTGACAAAGAGACAGGTATTTGGTGTAGGTAGTGCTAACCTAACCAAGTGTAAAGTCTGAAGGACATAACTGAGCCTTTGTCATAAAGCATAGTGAGAATAGTTGAGTCCTAATGTACAAGGTTCACGAAGTAATGTTTCTCACAACGCCCTGGAATTGATTATGAGGAAATGTACTCCCACATATATGTTTCGCTATTTGATTAGCGTAGTAATTTCCGAAGGATTGGAAATGCAGCCAATGGATGTGGTTACTGCGTATATCTATGGGGATCTAGATACGAAGATATATATATGGAAGTGCCCGATGGCATTTTATTATCCAAATCAAGTGACTCTAGACCACAGAGTGCGTTTGCATTTAGATTGAAACGCTCAACTTTACAGTTTTGAAGCAATCCTTAAGGATGTGGTATAACCGTCTAAGTGACTACTTGATTGGGAAGGGATATAAGAACAATGAACTGTGTCCTTGCATTTTCACAAATAAATTCCGAATTTTCACAATCATCGCAATGTATGTCGATGACATGAACATAATCGGTCTTGATGAAATAAGAGAAACCACTGGATACTGGAAATCTGAGTTTGAGATGAAAGATCTTGGGAAAACTCGGCTCTGTCGAGGCATTGACATAGACATCGAGTTTGTGGGATTCATTCCACCGGTCTACCTATGTCCAGAAGATTCTCAAGCACTTTAACACGATAAACCCGACTAGCACCCCATGATAGGTCGAACATTTGGATGCGAAAGAAAGATCCATTTCGTCTAAAGGAAAGCGACGAAGATCTTTGGGAGATGAAATTCCCTACTTGAGTGCAATAGCGCATTATTGTACTTAGCTCAATGTATACGACCTGATATCACTCCTCAGTTAATTCGCTGACTAGATTTAGTTCAGCATCGACGCAACATCAATAGAATGGTATCGAGAATATCTTCTGATAGTTAAAAGAAACCATTGACTTAGGACTATTCTTTCCCTACAAGCAGACAAAGAAATTTGCTTACGAAAAGGCAAATGCTAAAGCAAATGCTGGTGCCGGAGCAACTACCACAAAAAATGTGTTGGTATGAATTGCTTGTATTGGAAATCGACTAAGCAAACCCCTTTTGGCTACCTCCTCGAATCACGACAAGATTATTGCTTTGCATGAATCAGTCCGTGAGTGTACATGATTAAGAACTATCATTCTACACTTGTGAGGAACTAGCGGTTAAGTACTGCCACTGATGAGCATACTTACATTTATGAACATGATGTAACTTGTAAATCCCCTTGATTGATGGAATGATCATAACGGGAAATATGTGAGATATAATGGAACATACTTACATATATTGCACTCTTTTCCTTGGACCAAGGTTAATTTTTCCCATTGGGTTTTGCTACTTGGGAAGGTTTTTCACGAGGTAATGGTATATGAATGTAAACATTAGGGGAAGCTGTAGATTTTTCCAACTCTCGAGATCGACGTAAAGATCACAAGAAAATAGTGATTTATAAAGAAACTTAATCACATGTGTTGTACTCTTTTCTTTGACCAAGGTTCATTTTCTCCCATTGGGTTTTGTTACTTGGCGAAGTTTTTAATGAGGCAACAACTACTCGATTGATGTACAAATCAGGGGGAGGATGTAGACTTGAGGGGGAGTCTTACATCCACAGCGTACGTTATACTCTTTTCCTTCCAAGTATTATTTTTCCCACATGGTTTTTATCACTTGGAAAGGTTTTTAATGAGGTAACAAGATGTACGATTTTAGGGGTCGATGGAATGGTCAGCTTAGTAGCGCTATGATCAAATGCAACAATCATATGAGAGGGTGGATTCAAAGGACGAAGTCTAAACTTGATGTCTCTAGATGCTGTACTCTTTTCCCTACGATCAAGACATTTTTCCCACTGGGTTTTTGCTTGACGAGGTTTTAACGAGGCAACATGACATGCGCTTGTAGACTAGGCACAAGGGGGAGTGTTAAAGAAATAATACCCATTGTGTGCCTAAGTCCGTTAGTTTACGGGCTTTCCTAGTTAGGGTATGGTTAGGTCTGCTTGTATGTATTTCTCCCTATTTAAAGAGATGTATCAATGGAATAATACACAATTTTACCCTACTTTATTTTCTCAGTTATTTTTCCTTTAACATATAACATATATTTAAGGCTACTATATTTTTTTATAAACATATACCGAATATACAGGTTATGGTGAAAAACCCTTTAGTGTAGGAATATAGGAAAAGATACGTCCGTCTAACACATCTTTCATATGTATGTAGCACAGAATTATTATGCTGCACAAATTCTAAATATGTGAGTTTAGCACATATTTCACTATTTCGTAGCACAAATTTTAAATAAGTCTAGCACATCTTCCATCGCATCGTAGCACAAACAATACAAACGCTTAGCACAACCTCACTTAATTTATATATTTCAGTTCGCGTAGCGCACACAACACAAACACGTAACACAACTGCGTATAAATCTCAACCATCAATCTAACTCAATCAAAGGCTCAAATTCATTCATATTTCCTACGAAAATTACACACACACACACACACACACACACATATATATATATATATATATATATATATATATATATATAAGAATAGTTCTTATATTGTGAATTGAGAATAAATCTGAATCATTGATCTGTGTGATGTACGGTCCACATTGGCTTATGCATGTAATATATGCATTTCGTGCATCAAACTTGCAATGCATAAAATCTCTTTCAATTTCACCCCATACATCTTTTAATTGTTACATTAATGCCCAATCAGGTTATAATTCCTTCAATTCACTATCACTTTAAGCAGCGTCATTTTATTCAGGTGGGAATTTTCACGATCACTTTAATTGCTTTAATTGGACTGCTATGTGATATTCTATTTATGTTTTAAATTTAGGATACATGCTGTAAAATTTGAAGAAAATCTTGATTAGAAATATTAATTTATAAATTTATTTCCGCCGCAATTATTACCTCTTATCTATGTCATGTTGTTGCCTTAATTAATGGGCATTTATTTTAGTCAGCGTAGCGATTCGACATTATTTTTATTAAAATTTGTTATTATATGTAGACATTAAATTTGTTATTTTAACTATTTTGTAATTATTCATAGTTATTACATGTTTATATTTTTTTAATATTTTTTTAATTATTTAAATCAAAATTTATTAATTTTCAAATACTACTTTATTTTAAAACCTTTTCAATTTAAATTTATTAAAAATATTTAATTATTTATAAAAAATATTTATAATTCATTATTTGATAGAATATTTTTTATAAAAATAGATTCAATGCTTTATTAAAATTAATTATTTTTAAAGTTAAAAATTTATTAAATCATTAATTTTATATAAAATTCAAAATTTTGTTTATTAATACTCTAAGGTAACACATGTCATGGTGTTACTGAGAGTTACACCTTTTATAGCTAAAGTAACATATATTTCATGATTTGGTAATACCAACCCGAACATTGTGGTAGGTCCAAAATTTCATAGCTATGGTAACATCCAAGAAGGTAACACCCCCCCTAAGTGTTGTGGAAAGTCATCTATGGCGTAGTGTATGCATCAAAAATTGATGCACTAGAATATTACATTATATGCACACGTTTTTGTGAGAATAAATTTAGGACATCCATTTAATCAAGATCTATTGATCAAATTCATTCTTATTTCTCAACATAAATATCATTTTCATTATATATATATATATAGTGTAGGATTATAGGAAAAGATACGTCC
The DNA here is from genome assembly GCA_033398695.1 of Orobanche coerulescens. Lineage (NCBI taxonomy): Eukaryota > Viridiplantae > Streptophyta > Magnoliopsida > Lamiales > Orobanchaceae > Orobanche > Orobanche coerulescens. The sequence continues at coordinate 11,182,177 of CM065813.1, read as the reverse complement.
GTCTAGCACATCTTTCATATGTGTAGCACATGCGAGCTGAAATATGTAAATTAAGTGAGGTTGTACTACGTGTTTGTGCTGTTTGTGCTACGATGCGATGAAAGATGTGCTAGACTTAACCTATTTAAAATCCGTGCTACGAAATAATGAAATATATTTAGAATCTGTACAGCATAATAATTCTGATTGTACTACACAAATATAAAAGATATGTTAGACGGACGTATCTTTTCCTATATTCCAACATTAAGGGGTTCTCACTACAAGCCACTCATATATCTCCCTCTTTTATCAAATATTCAGGCATTAGTTGTTTCTTTGAGATGTCATCGTCCTCCAACTTCAATAATGATTAATGACTATGCTTCCTCCACGGGAATATTTCGAATACGAGACCATAAATTTATAGGAGTAATTTCCAAAATATAGATTTTTTCGGAGCCGACTGGACTCCAGGCCACGGCACAAACCCTCCGGGCCGTGGCACTACGCTTAAAAAAGTCATTTTCTCACCTTGCCTTTCTTGGGCCGCGGCCTGAGGCGAGCCACGCCCCCACGAAACTCTGGGCGCTGCCAGCCAGTACTGGGTCGCGGCCCCTGCCGAGCATACCCCTGTCGAGCGCTGCCGAACACACCCCTGCCGAGCGCTGCCGAACACACCCCTGGGGCTGCGGCACATCCCTGTCGAGCCGACCCCGTACATGTTTCTCAAGGTCTGCGCGCCTGTACTCTGGGTCGCGGCCCCTGCCGATGCCTGGGCGCATTTTTGTGCTGTGTGCCGCGGCACACTTGGGTCGGGTCGCGGCACACGGGTCAACCCTGAAAAAGGGAATCCTTTTATGCTGTTTTGCCTCGGGACTTCATCACTTTCATCATATACACTTTGAAGAACAAGAGAGAGAGATAGAGAGAGAAACAAGAGAGAGAAATACATTTCTTCATTTTCCCGGAGATTTATCGGTCGGATCGTCGTGATCTTTGACAAGAGCTTGGTAGCTATTGGGCAAATCTTTTCACCAGTGTAGATCGAGATTTTGAGTCCGGAAGTTCGGGTATTTCGTTAGCTCTTTGTGTAGGCTATTTACGATTGTTTCTTTTCTCGATCTTGTTGTTGTTGATTCCAAATACTTGAAGAACATTTATTACCAAGTATTTGACGATTGGTGTATACCCCTAGTTTGTATTATGGATGATTGTGTATTTGTGTGTATTGGTGATAGTGGATTTAAGCGGCTTCGGTCCCGTGGTTTTTACTCTCGTCTTGAGAGGTTTTCCATGCTAAAAATTATGTCTAGTTATTTATCGCTTTCGAATATCATTTGTATTATTTTTATCGAGTTGTAATTGTTTCTCTACTCGTCGGTAACCACAAAGTTACGATTGAAGAGTGGGAATTTGTCAAACGAGGTTCCTCATTATTCGTTGTGACGTGACGTTTGTCGGTATTTTTCCCATCAAAGTGGTATCGGAGCCACGGGATTTGTTTGTTTCGTGGTTGTTTAAGTATCTCAATTGTAAGATGAAAGCCAACACGAGTAGAATGGTTAACTTGAACGGTTCAAACTACCACGTATGGAAGGGTAAGATGGAAGACCTTCTATACGTGAAGGATTATTATTTGTCGTTTTTTAGCAAAGATAAACCGGAAGGGAAGTCCGATGCGGAGTGGACTATTTTGTATCGCCAAGTTTGTGGATATATTCGACAATGGATTGATGACAACGTTTTGAACCATATTAGTGGAGAGAAGGATGCTCGAGAGTTATGGCACAAGCTCGAGCAATTATATGCTCGGAAGACGGGGAATAATAAGTTATTCCTCATTAAACAAATGATGAATTTGAATTTTCGAGACGGGACTCCTCTATCAGATCATTTAAATGCATTCCAAGGCATAATTAATCAACTTGCCGGAATGGGAATTAAATTCGAAGAGGAGGTGCAAGCTTTGTGGTTGTTAGGCACATTGCTGGATTCTTGGGAGACGTTTCGAACGTCGTTGTCTAACTCCGCCCCCGATGGAGTCATTTCGATGGAATTAGCTAAAGGGAACATGTTGAATGAGGAGGTGCGAAGAAAAGCACAAGGATCTTCGTCACAGTCGGATGTTCTAGTTACCGAAAGGCGGGGGAGAGGTCAAAGTAGAGGTCCGAGTAATAGAGGGCCACAAAGGAGTAGTTCTCGGGAGAAGTATGCCAATATTGAATGTTACCATTGTGGTAAGAAAGGCATACTAAGAAATTTTACCGACAATTGAAGAAGGAGAATCGCCAAGGCCGAGAAAATTCACAAAAGAAGGAAAGCGGCAGTAATAATAAAGCCGAAGTTAATACTACTACCGAGGAATTCTTTGTTTGTTGTGATTATGATATGGTCAACCTTGCGAGAGATGATTCGAGTTGGGTGGTCGATAGCGGTGCTACGTGTCATGTTACATCACGTAGAGATTTTTATTCCTCTTATACTCCGAGCGACTTTGGTATAGTCAAGATGGGTAACGATGGGTTATCCAAGATTGTTGGAGTGGGAGATGCGCATTTGAGATTCGACACTGGAATGGAACTTGTTTTACGAAATGTAAAACATGTTACGGATATGAGGCTTAATGTTATGTCCGTTGGTTTACTCGATGATGACGGTTATCATAGCGGTTTTGGCAAGGGGTTGTGGAAACTCACTAGAGGTTCCTTGATTGTCGGGAGAGGACAAAAGGAAGGAAAATTGTACGTGACACTTCCGAAGGTCACGACTAATTTCGTGAACACAATCGACAATAATGACATGGCCGAGTTATGGCATAAGAGGCTCAGTCACATGAGTGAAAAAGGAATGGCACTATTGTTGAAGAAAAAGGCGTTGTCCGGGGTTCACAAGGTACACCTTAAAAGATGCTCTCATTGTCTAGTCGGGAAGCAAAGGAGAGTTACTTTTAAGAGTCATACTCCTTCACGGAAGGAAAATGTGCTTGATCTTGTTCATTCCGATGTTTGTGGTCCTATGAAGACTAGGACGCTCGGTGGTTGCCGATATTTTGTCACATTCATCGACGATCACTCTAGGAAGGTGTGGGCTTACACCTTGAAGATCAAAGATCAAGTATTAGACACTTTCAAACAATTTCATGCCTTGGTGGAAAGAGAGACCGGGAAGAAGCTAAAGTGTATCCGGACGGACAATGGTGGAGAGTACACCGGACCCTTTGATGAATATTTCCGAGAACAAGGGATCCGACATCAAAAGATGCCCCCGAAGAGTCCGCAACTCAATGGCTTGGCGGAGAGAATGAACCGGACTTTGGTCGAGAGAGCTCGTTGTTTGCTCTCACATGCCGGATTGCCAAAGTCGTCTTGGGGAGAAGCTTTGAACACGGCGGTTCATGTTATCAATTTGACGCCGTGTGTTCCTTTGGAATTTGATGTGCTGGATAAGGTGTGGAGCGGTAAAGAAATCTCGTACCGCCACTTGAGGGTCTTCGGATGTAAAGCTTTTGTTCACATTCTGAATGATGAGAGATCAAAGCTTGATTCCAAGACGAAGCCGTGTATTTTTATTGACTACGAGCTTGATGAGTTCGGGTATAGATTATATGACCCGGTGACAAAGAGGTTTGTTCGGTCGAGAGACGTTGTTTTTGTAGAAGATCAAACGATGAAAGATGTTGAGAATGGAGAGTCGGCTCCACAACACGACTATGATCTTATTGATTTGGACCCCGTTCCTCCACAACATGTTGAGACACCGGGTGGAGAGGATGTCCAAAATGATGAACAACAAGATGCCGGTGACAACGATGAGTTAAGACAAGATGACACCGATGGAGCTCATCCCGATCTACCTGTGACGAACATGCCATCTTTTGTTCCACATAGGCGGTCGACGAGGGACCGTCATCCCTCCACCCGTTATTCGGCCGATGAGTATGTCTTACTCACCGATGAGGGAGAGCCCGAATATTTAGTGGAGGCCATGGAGGATGAAAAGAAGAAGGAATGGATGGATGCCATGCAAGACGAGATGAGTTCCTTGCATGAAAATAACACTTACGAGTTGGTGAAATTGCCGAAAGGAAAGAGGGCTTTGAGAAACAAATGGGTGTATCGGGTGAAGTCGGAGGAGCATACCTCGTTGCCCCTATACAAAACTAGACTCGTAGTGAAAGGATTTAGTCAAAAGAAGGGCATTGATCTTGACGAGATCTTTTCTCCGGTTGTGAAGATAGGATCAATTCGATTGGTCCTTGGTATTGCGGCTAGCCTTGATCTTGAGGTCGAGCAAATGGATGTCAAGACGGCTTTTCTTCACGGAGACCTTGACAAAGAAATTTATATGAAGCAACCGGAAGGATTTGAGGTCAAAGGAAAAGAGGATTATATGTGTAAACTTCGGAAGAGTTTATACGGGTTGAAACAAGCACCAAGGCAATGGTACAAGAAGTTTGAGTCGGTTATGGGGGAGCAAGGCTACCGGAAGACGACTCTCGACCATTGCGTATTTTTCAAGAAATTCGGAGATGATGATTTTATCATCTTATTGCTCTATATGGACGACATGTTGATCGTTGGCAAGAATGCCGAGAGGATTGCCAACTTGAAGGAAGAATTGAGTAAGTCTTTTGCCATGAAAGACTTGGGGGCGGCTAAACAAATTCTTGGAATAAGAATCACTCGGGATAGAGCAGCCTGGAAATTGCACATGTCGCAAGAGCAATATATCGAGAAGGTGTTTAAACGTTTCAACATGGAAAGCTAAAGTTGTTAGTTCGCCTCTTACTAACAATTTTAAATTGACGAGCCAAAGACGAAGGAGGAGATTGAGGATATGGATAAAATTCCATATGCCCCGGCGGTCGGGAGTTTGATCTACGCTATGGCATGTACTAGGCCCGACATTGCTCATGCCGTGGGAGTGGTGAGCCGGTTTCTATCGAATCCGGGTAAGAAGCATTGGGAAGCCGTAAAATGGATATTTAGATATTTGTGGGGTACTTCCAAATTGGGGATTACGTTTGGAAATTGGAAAGCAATGTTTGTTGGTTATTCCGATTCGGATATGGCCGGTAATGAAGATAACCGAAAATCCACTTCCGGTTATTTGATGATGTTCGTAGGAGGAGCCGTGTCATGGCAATCAAGATTGCAAAAGTGCGTTGCCTTATCTACAACGGAAGCCGAGTATATTGCGGCGGTGGAAGCGTGTAAAGAGCTCTTATGGTTGAAAATATTTTTACGAGAGCTAGGCTTCCGACAACGACGTTATGTGGTTCTTTGTGATAGTCAAAGTGCGATCCATTTGGATAAGAATGCGACTTTTCACAAGAAAACGAAACATATCGATGTGAGGTATCATTGGATCCGAGATGCTTTGGAGGATGGTTTGTTTGAACTTGATAAAGTTCATACCGATGATAATGGTTCTGATATGTTAACAAAGGCGTTAAGTAGAGATAAGGTGAAAGTGTGTTGTTCGATCGCCGGGATGGCGAACTCTTCCTATATTCCGGAAAGGGGGAGATTTGTAGGAGTAATTTCCAAAATATAGGCTTTTTCGGAGTCGACTGGACTCCGGGCTACGACACAAACCCTCCGGGCCGTGGCACGACGCTTGAAAAAGTCATTTTCTCACCTTGCACTGCTGGGCCGCGGCACAAGGCCGCGAGCCCCGAAACTCTTGGGCGCTGTCGAGCTTCTGTACTCTGGGCCGCGGCCCCTGCCGAGCGCTGCCGATCACCTGGGGCCGCGACACATCCCTGCCGAGTCGCGGCCCCCGTACCTGTTTCTCAAGGCCTGCACGCCTGTACTCTGGGCCGCGGCCCCTGCCGATGCCTGGGCACGTTTTTGTGTTGTGTGTCGCGGCACACTTGGGCCGGGCCGCGGCATACGGGTCAACCCTGAAAAAGGGAATCCTTTTATGCTGTTTTGCATCGGGACTTCATCACTTTCATCATATACACTTTGAAGAACAAGAGAGAGAAATACATTTCTTCATTTTTCCGGAGATTTATCGATCGAATCGTCGTGATCTTTTGACAAGAGCTTAGTAGCTATTGGGCAAATCTTTTCACCGGTGTAGATCGAGATTTTGAGTCCGGAAGTTCGGGTATTTCGTTAGCTCTTTGTGTAAGCTATTTACGGTTGTTTCTTTTCTCGATCTTGTTGTTGTTGTTGATTCCAAATACTTGAAGAACATTTATTACCAAGTATTTGACGATTCGTGTATACCCCTAGCTTGTATTAGGGACGGTTGTGTATTTGTGTGTATTGGTGATAGTGGATTTAAGCGGCTCCGGTCCCGTGGTTTTTACTCTTGTCTTGAGGGGTTTTACACGCTAAAAATTGTGTCTAGTTATTTATCGCTTTCGAATATCATTTGTATTATTTTTATCGAGTTGTAATTGTTGCTCTACTCGTCGGTAACCACAAAGTTACGATTGAAGAGTGGGAATTTGTCAAACGAGGTTCCGTATTATTCGTTGTGACGTGACGTTTGTCGATATTTTTCCCAGAAAAATTATGTCTCACTGTCGCAAAGAAAAATGAAAATCAATCGCGCCATTATTTCCAAACAATCATCGTCTTTATGGGCTTACTCGAATACTTTACTCCGATTAAGAAAACCTTACTCAATCTTTATTATGTTCTGTTCTTTTGGACCGAATGAATCTGAATTGAACGGAATTGAACTGAACTGAACTGAACTGAACTGAACTGTATATTAAGGGTAAATAATAATAATAAAAATAATAAATATAATAAAATAATAATTAAAATAATAATAATATAATAAAATATAAATGATAAATTGAAATCTATTTGATAAGGGTAAATTATAATAATATTAATGATATTAATAACAATAAAGATAATAACTATAATAATAATAACAATAATAATAATAACACTGATAATAATGATAAATAATAATAATAGTAATCAATAACAACGATAATAATAAATATTATTGATAATAATAGTAAGTATTATTAGAAATAATAACAATAATAATTAAAATTAATAATAATAATAATAATACTGAAAATAATGGTAAATAATAATAGTAATCAACAACAACGATAATAGTAAATATTATTAGTAATCATAACAATAATAATAATTAAGATTATTATTATTATTATTATTATTATTAATAATAATAATAATAAGAAGAAGAAGAAGAATGGACCTGAAGTGAACTGAATTGAATAGACTTGAACTGATTAAACTACTGAACTGAAAAACTGAAAAATAAGTTCAAAAAAGTAAACCTTACTCGAATAAAAAGATGTGACTTTAATTGTTACTCGAATGGATAGGTTATTTATCGCTTGGTTACTTTATGTGCTACGTTAGCGAATCCATTTTATTTGTTTTTTGTTCTTTTTTTTAATTTAATGGTGTTGTAATTAATATCTTATAACTATCCTATAAGTAAATTTTAATGGACCAAATGTGCTATTTAACCTATTCCTTCTGCAAAGTTTTGAATACATGTAATTAATTTCTATAAATATTTCATCTAGTTAGTTTTCTACAAATTAATCTTCTATAAGATAATTTCGTTCTTAATAGATTGCATATAACATGTCTGATCATAAAAGATATCTACGTTTCAAAAAAATTGTTCAGTTTTTACTTTCTTAAATATTTAAAAAGCTATATATTTCAAAAATAAGTAAGTACTCAATATAAAAATAGTCAAATTGGACTATTTTTGAAAAATTAAAAAATAATCAAAGTGGACCATCTTTTGAAATGGAAAGAGTATATATCAAAAGAAAGTTTTTTGCCCATATGGAATGTCCATAATTTATTTATTTTTTTCGTAATATTAAAATAAATTATTATAAGAAAATATTTATAGTGGATAAATTTAAGTAAAGAAGGTTAATTAGTTGAATGAGATTCAAACAATAAAATAATATTAAACTTTTGCTCGAAATATATAATTATCCATATCAAGTTTTAATGCGGAAACTAATAAGTAGTATTAATTAATACATGTTAAATGAAAATTAGATGGAATAAAAAATTTACGGTCTAATGCACAAATATAAAATTTTAATATATAAAAATAAATATTATTATAAAAAATTATGTCTTATACCGTGAATTCACGAGTTCTCATTAATTTATTTATATATTTAATAAAAAAAATATTATACAAATTTCACCATATTCACCGAACCTTTTTATTATATTGTTACCCCGATTATATTCAACTCTTTTTTATTGAATTATCCTATAAATTAGTCTGTTTAGTTTCAATAAATAAATTTCTATAAGGCAAATAATCTAATTCGTGAACAAAATATTACATATTATACGAATTTCACAAACTTTCACCATAATTAGGGGTGTAAACGAGACGAGACAACTCTCGAGTTATTCGAGATTGACTTGGTCAAAACTCGGTCAACACTCGACTCGAGTAGCCTCGACTCAAACTCGAGCTCGACTCAACATACTAACGAGTCGAGTCGAGCTACCCAATACTCGACTCGATAAGCTCGTGAGATACTCGAATTTTTTTATATATAATTAGTTTTCATAATATACTTTGTAAAATATAATATAAAAAAATATTAATTGGCCAAAATAAAAATTAATAATACATATTAGATTTCTATTTTAAATAAAAGAAATAACAATTTATTGGTCAAAAATTAAAATTACTAGCTAGATAATAAAAAAATCAAAATTATTCTATATTGATAAGGATGTTTGGAGTGTTTACACAAGTTAAAAGCAAAATAATTTCTCCCACATTAGTTGGGTGCTGTTTATTTTGGCTCACAAGTGGGTAATAAATTTAAATCAAATCTCTTGTCACACATTGCCCATGTAATTATGATTGTGACTTAAATGAGATTTTTGAAGGAGGTTGGAAAGCTCTCCTTTAATATATTTGGCAATGGTCCCTCATCCAAGGGTACTATGTGGGGGTGTAAACGAGACGAAACAACTCACGAGCTTCTCCAGATAGACTCGGTCAAAACTCGATCAACGCTCGACTCGAATAGGCTCGACTCGACATACTAACGAGTCGAGTCGAGCTTGGATTTTAACTATTCGCGAGTTTTCGAGTCGAGCTCGAGCTTGAGAAATGACTATCGAATTCGAGTCAAGTATACCAATATTCGAGCTCGACTCGCATCATTTACACCCCTAGCCATAATCACTCAAACTTCTCAAAATGTCCATATTAGCCCATAAGTAATTATTAAATAATGTACTATAAACTAGTACTGAAAATTCCAACAAAACTCGTTGAAAATTGGAAATAATTTATGCTCATTTATTGACATGTGGCCCGAAATATTATAATTAGTACATAATCACTAGAATAAGTGCCCTAAAATAACTATTTTAAATGTCCAATCGGCATCACGATGCTTAAACCCGACAATACATTGAAAATTAATAGCTCAACATCAACTTAGGCCTGATAATTTTAGTGAACATTTTTTGACATATAAGAAGAGACTGCAAAGGAGAACCATAAAGCTGCAACAGAGAACCTCAAGGAGACGTTACACGAAAGAACCACAAAACGGACTTCATGGGGAAATAATAAATACATATTAAATGAGAAAATTATAATAATAAGCTGGATGGGTAAACCATATGAAGACACTACACTGCAGAACCATGCGAATAGGCCACACAATAAAACCATAAGAACAACTAGAGGAGAGAACCATAACAAGATGCTACACGGGACGCCCTTAAGAAGATACTACTTGGGAGAATCCTAAAATACGCTATACGGAGAACTATAAGATGTTAAACGTGAAAATCAAATGCTACAATTAAAGAACCATAAGAAGAGGTTAATAGAAGAATAAAAAAAAAAGATGCTAAGGAGAGAACCATAACAAGAGGTTACGAGAAAAGATGTTAAGGGAGAACCATACAAACATGCTACAAAGGAACTATAAGAAGTTGATAAACAAGAGAAACATTAAAAAGGCCACACGGGATATCTATAAGAATATGTTGAACGGGAGAACGAAAGGCTACACAGGAGAACTATAAAAAAATACTAGACAGGAGAACCATATAAAGATGCTGCACGAGGAATCATAAGAAAGATGCTACATAAGTAGATGATTCACATAAAGTCTTATCTTTAATTATCGAACTTCTAGTTGGGTTAAAGATGATAACTCTTGCTTTATTACCCCTCCTTCCCCCGTGAAAAAAACAAAAGCCAACATATCTTGATCTAGATCACATGGAGCGAAAATGTGAGAACCAGTTGGGCTTTTTCAAAAAATACATAAGAAAGGGAACGTCTTAAGATGTCCATAGTATGAACTTTTTTAAGTATTGAATATCAGTCTTTAGTAGCAATATATAATTAAACAAGATAAATATGCCCCTCGACTGGTTACACACTAGTTCCATCTACCGCGAAAAGCAATACAAACTAAAGCATGTTTCACAATAATTAAGTTCTCTGTGCGGCTAATTAATATCTTCAGAACCATCAGCCCCATATATTTTTACATCACAATCTCAAATAGATAAAGCTCAATTCTTACTAACCTGGGACAAAAACCTACGACGAGCAACAACCACTTTTCTTCATATCCGAAACATCTTTACTAACATCGATTTTCTCGCCCTTCGAAGGAACACTTGGCGTGTCCCCATTATCACTCGTCTCCATTGTCTTCTTGCTCACAATACGAGATATCTGTGTAAGAACCTCTGTAAAAGCATTATCCACGTTACTGGCATCGAGTGCGGAAGTTTCCATAAAGTAAAGCGACTCCCTCTCGGCAAAAGAAGTTCCGTCCTCGGTCGAGACAGCCACCAGATGTCGAAGGTCGGATTTATTGCCTATAAGCATGACGACTATGTTGGGATCCGTATGATCCCTCAACTCCCTTAACCACCTCTCGATGTTTTCGAATGTGGAGTGCCTGGTGACGTCATAGACGAGCAAAGCACCAACAGCCCCACGATAGTATGCACTAGTAATAGCACGGTACCTAGAGACACAAAAGGGAAATATCTTTAATGGCATGCATAATGGGGGGTAAAAAGAGATTACAGAATCTACATTTCTTAACATACCCTAAAATGAGTGCACAGTTTTTCCTCGTTGGCAATAGGAATTCTAGTTGAAGAAGGATAGGGAAAGGCAATTACAAAATTAAGAATATGGAAATAGTAATTCTCGTTGTTCACTGTTGAGGGCTTATTTGGATCAAAGCATAAATATCTGGCACCTAGATTGATATGCTAAATCTTATGCAGTACTAAATCGTTAGCTTTTTAGCCTAATACTAGATGTCCTCCCGTGCGATGCACGGCGTAAAATGTTAAATATTTTATTATATTAATAATATATGATCGAATTTCAATAATGTAATAAAATTATTATAAAATATACATGAGTCAGTATACACACACATGTACATATACTATTATTTGATTTAATTTCATTTATAAACTCTTATCATGTGATCTAAGGGCATATGAATCGAATCGAAATGAATGGACTGAATCGAATCGAATGGACTGACTCGAACTAAAAAACTAAAAAATAAGTCCAAAAGAACAGTAGGCCCTGATATTGTTGTTGTTGTATTATCAACTTTTATTAAAAGTATACAACTGATATTCTTACTAATATATTTTTTTTATATGATTTGACATTAATGTAATATTTTACTATTTTATGATCAGAACAAAATAATTCTTAAAAATCAAATAATTGTTAAAAAGCTATGAAAATAAACTAAACATATATTTTTTTTCAATATTCTTATATTTTTATATTGAAATATTTTAATCATCTAAATATATTATAATTATATTTATATTACTTTATATATACTATATGGATGTCAAATTAAAGAGCACGAAGTAATAAATAATTTGATATATTTTTTCAAAAATAAAATTGATGCATAAAAATTATAATTGTTGAAACTATTAGCTTAAAAATAAAAGGAATAAAATGAGAGAATTTTTTTAATTGGTAGATAGCATATAATGGAATAACCCTCTAACCCCCTCCCAAATTAAACGTCCATTTTTTTAAGATTTTTAAAAAGATGATTAACGTGGAGATGACACATATTTTCTTAGATTTTTTTGCGACTCTTTTAATATTAAGTATAGATGTGTAAAAGTTCGATATAAAATATATAAACATGACAGTAATCTATATGATCATTGTATATTTATTTATATTAATATACTAATATAATTACTTATCAGTATACAGGCGAAATAACGTCATATATTTTTGATAAATATTTAGATTAAAATCACACATTTTATACTTAATAATATATCAGGAGATCCACAATGATATTAATTTATTAGGTATAGGGTAATAAAGTATATTATTAATCTTGTAAAAGATAGATTTACTTCAAGAAAATTATTTGAAAATTATCTGATTTTTGTATTTTATATACAAATAATTTAAAATCAAGATATAATGTAATAATTATTCAAAAACAACTTATATTCAAAAAGGAATATTTTAATTATATATATGCCTAATGAATGTTAAATCAAATATCATAAAAATAAGATTAATTTAAAATGTTAATAATAAAAAATAGAGTTCAGACGATAAAACTATTAACTTTTAAATATTGAGAGAAAAATAAAAAGAAAAAAGAAAAAAAATGATTCCCCTTAAGTCTCATTCAAATGTGTAGGAGTTAGTATATTTTTAAAAAAAAAAAAAAATAACTAATCCAAAAAATCCACATAAAGACACATGTACGACTCTCTTTTAATAATAAAGTAGATAATTAAATCAGCTCTTTTCTATGTGTACAAAAACAGGCTTCTTCTCTTAGGTGAAGAGATTTTGAAGGGTTTCCAACAGTTGAATTTTATAACTACACAGATCAACAGCGGTAAAATACTAAAATTCGAGTATTGCATTTCTCACATTCACATATGATATCATTTGATAAATTGACAAAAACAACAATTTGGATAAAAAGGACGCGAGATGTCCAAATCTTCAAAAAGAAAAAGCATATACATCCTCAAAGTATGCTTTTGGAAATCGTGAAAAGCTGGAATGGTCTATTCTTTGTAGGAGCATGTAAGCAAATTAGTTACCATAGATGTTATAGGTGAAAGGCGCATAAAGGCATTACGGGCTTCTACAGCCTGAAGCCCAAGGCGAGGCGCGTGCTGAGAGAGGTGAGGCGCACAAAAAAGATGAGATAAAAGAAATTATAAAACTCATAAACACATAATGACAAAAACATATAACTATCCACAAAAATCTTAATAATTAACAAAACTGAAGTGTCAGAAGACTCCGAACGATAAAACATAGAAGTGTTCAAAAAAAAGTGTTTTAAGGCGCACTGATGTTGCCTGCCTTTGGGCTTAAAAGGCGACTTTCCTTTTTACCTGCACGTCTCCTTTAACAGCTATGTCAGTAACAACACAAAACAAAGAACCTAGCTCATTTAACACATGAACCATCAAGGTGCTTTAAGCCTTCTACCAATAACGATTACGCAGTTGGCAATTTATCTATGTCCGTAGACAAATGCAATAACTGTAAACATGGATTTCAAAAGATCCCATATCCAAGATCCACCTAAATTCCCGCTATCATAATATCAAGACAAGATGTTGACTACGTAGATGAATAACGCAAACTTTCCTGAAACGGATTGCACATTATTGCTAGGTTCCCATGGTCTACTGGCCACACCAAAGGAGGCGTGACAGCATGCAAATAGTTAAAGTTGGACAAAAGAGTGGAATTTGGATTAATAATATATAAGGTATGCACAAATATGTAAACATTTTCAACTTGTTCAATTCATCATTGGGTATCACCTACCTCTTATAATTGTAGTACTAGTAATTATGTACACACAATGAAACCAAAAATTAACTTTCGATTAATAATCTTTGCAGACTTAAACCATGATAGTCAAACAAGTAGGGAAATGCTACTGCTGCTATGCATAGCAGAAACCCAACATTTGATCAACGAAAAAGCGCTAGCCATAACACCTGTCTTGTGCCGCAACTGAGACGATAATTCCATTTTCCCTGTATTAACCAATCCATCTTCCCTACAAACTTCAACGACTCCAGAACAATAACCCTCTTTAGATCAAACCTAAAACCTCATCATCACATCAATCAGTCTTCAGATCAATCCTAATCCTTCATGAGTCATCTACAACAAAATTACACTATTTTCACATCAAGACATAACGTCATACATGAAACCGGATTAAGATTTGATAATTCTTGCACAATTATCTCACAAAAATAAACCAACAGTAAGATCCATTTCTTCATTGAAGCCAAAAAAAAAAAAAATCATCAAGGCAAGCAGTAACGCAAAAAAAAAGGGAAACAGATCAGATAATTACAAAAGCGACTGATGCTAAAATATGACCTCTCTTGGCCAGCAGTGTCCCAAATCTGAGCCTTGATGACTTTACCATCAACGGTCAAGCTTCTGGTGGCAAACTCAACGCCGATAGTTGATTTGGACTCAAGGCTAAACTCATTCCTGGTAAATCTGGAAAGCAAGTTGGATTTCCCGACTCCTGAATCTCCTATCAATACCACCTTGAAAAGGTAGTCATAATCGTCTTCTGCTCTGTAGCCCGCCGCCATTAAACTGTACTGATTTGAATCGGTACTGGATATGAAGATCTAGTATATAAAAATCCTCTTTCAATATACAAAATCCAGTGAGGGAGTTCACACTAAGATCTTGCTGGGTACTTTTTCTGATTTTCTCACAACTGTTATTTGAAAGTTCTTACGTTTCTTCTCTTTTTGAACTCCTTTTTGCCTGTTTGACTCAGTGGACTGCTGTCAAGTGCTCAATTAGGAGGAAAATGTTGAGTGGGCTTTCTTTTGATTTTTGTTTGATCTGTACAGATGAGGGTCGTTTAGGCCCAGCCCAGATGCAGCCCGAATATGGGTTCAGGACCAGAGATAGAACGGGGAAATAATCAAAGACCCAATCTACTATTAAAAGAGTGATGGTAACCTTGGTGCCATAACGATCTTAAATGGGCCAAAAAGTGTTCGCGTCGTGAAAATTTCCACGACACTGTAAATCAATGGCGCACATTCTAGTAGTATCCGCTTGTGCAGAATTACAGTGTCGTCGGCTTTTTTTTTTTTAACTTAAAATAAATCATACATAATATTAACTAAAATAAACTCATTAATTTAAAAAAAAACACATTACAATAAAAACCACACATTACATTAAAAAAAATTATAAACATAGAAATAAAAGCCTAATTCTCGTTCTCGTCGGTAGGTTACTTTGCCCGGATTCGAGCTTGTTGAAGATATTAATGACTAACGATGTAAAAACATGTAAAATGGACTTAAAATGTAAATACTCTAAACAAAAAAGTATAAAATGAAAAAGTAAAAAAAATAATAAACAACAAAACCTAGCTACCTTCTTCTTCCCTGCTTCTTCTTCCTACCGCCTGCAAACAACAAAAGAAAAAAAAAAAAAAAAAGCAAACACAGAAACAGAAACACAAACACAAACATAAACACAACATATAAACACAACATCCAAACACGAACACAAACAAACCCACCAAAAAGAGAATAAAAAAAAATAAACAACAACGCAGCACCGCGTGGGCTGGCCACCACGGCGCAACCACCTATGGCGCCAACCCCGGTGTCGTGCGCCGTCAAGATTTTTGGGCTGCTAGGGAAAACGCCAGCCATGGCGCGATGGTACCCCTCTCTCTAAAGTCACTTGAGAGCAAGTTGGAAGCGGTTGAAATGAGAATGTTATGTTGGTCGTATGGTCGCGCAATGTTGGATAGAATCTGATTTTCAGAAACACGCTTGATGTGGCGCCCATTTCAGCGAAAGTTAGGGAAGGGAGATTGAGATGGTTTGGCATTCATCTACTCCGGTGAGGAGGGTCGAGAGTTTATTGGTTGTCGGGGAGAGGAGGAGAGGCAGACCGAGGAGGACGTGGGAGGAACAGCTGAGATTAGATTTGCAGGCCTTAAACCTTTCCGAGACCATGACTGTTGATAGGTGCTCTTGGAGGCGACAGATCAGAGTTGTAGATTCTTTTTTAGGGAGCGGTGAAGTAGTAGAAAGCCTCAGGGTTGGGTTGTCTCGATTAGCTTTGACCTAGAGCAGTGCATTTTTTTACTTTTATTGTATATTTTATCATATTGTCTTTTGCGTGTGGTGTATTTTTGACAGGGAGCTGTGCGCAGAGTCAACCTCTCTTCTGTTAGAGCATCGTTCATCGAGAGTGCAGTTGCCAAAATCCCCTTAGGTAAGGACATATTTGGCGTATGTTTGGATGACCACTTAATCTAGATTATAATCTTAATCTAGATTAAAGTTAGTCAAATAATCTAATTTGACTTTCAAAATCTTGTTTGGATGGTGCTAATTTAATCTAGATTATAATCTTAATCTAGATTAAATTCAAACGCTTTCGAATATAGCTTTCAACCCAAAGCTACCAGATTTTATTTTTTCATTCCGATTTTACCCTTAATGTATGTATGTGTATATATATATATATAAATTTTATTTTTTCATTCTGATTTTACCCTTAATAATTATTTGTATAAAATTTATATAATAATATAAGTGATAACATAAAAAAACCTAAAATACCATTAGAAGTTGAAAATAAAATAAATAATAATATTGCATAATGTCAAAGAATAATAAGCAACATAAGAGTTAATATATAAATATTAAGGTTGTTTTTGCAATATTATAATATAACAATAAATATAAAAAATGTACTTTTATGTCATTTTATAAATTTCAGCTAATATGATAGCTAGTTTTGCCAAACACTTTTAGATACAATAATCTAAATTATCATACAACAGCTAGATTATCAATTTTCAGCTAGATTATCCGATATAATCTAGATTATTGGTTTTCAGCTAGATTATCAATAATCAGCTAGATTATCAGTTAATGCATCCAAACATACCCTTGGATGACCACTTAATCTAGATTATAATCTTAATCTAGATTAAAGTTGGTCAAATAATCTAACTTGACCTTCAAAATCTTGTTTGGATTGTGCTAATTTAATCTAGATTATAATCTTAATCTAGATTAAATTCAAATGCTTTCGAATATAGCTTTCAACCCAAAACTACCAGATTTTATTTTTTTCATTCCGATTTTACCCTTAATAAATATTTGTAACAAATTTCTATAATAATATAAGTGATAACATAAAAAAAACTTAAAATACATTAGAAGTTGAAAACAAAATAAATAATAATATTGCATAATGTCAAAGAATAATAAGCAACATAAGAGTAAATATATAAATATTAAGATTATTTTTGTAATATTATGATATATCAATAACCTTTATGTCATTTTATAAATTTCAGCTGGTGTGATAGCTAGTTTTGTCAAACACTTTTAAATACAATAATCTAAATTATAATACTACAGCTAGATTATCAATTTCCAGCTAGATTATCTGATATAATCTAGATTATTGGTTTTCAGCTAGATTATCAGTTAATGCATCAAAACATACCCATAATTTTGTTTGGGTGGTGTTAATTTAATCAAGATTATAATCTTGATCTAGATCAAATTGAAACGCTTCAAAGTATAGCGTCCAGCCCAAACTGGAAAACAACACTTATATCTCCTGATGTGTACTGTGGTTGTGAATCAAGTTTGGCATGAACGAAATCGAAGGAGAATTCAAGATGACAAATAGGGAGTCGAGGAATTGGTGAAGGAAGGAAGGATGATCATGGCGATTTGCTGTAAAAAAGATCCTAAGTTAGCAAGTTTTACATTCTGTTATTACTTGGTGAATGTAGCTTAGATTTCTTTGTTGCTGAGCTTCTCTGGTTTGTACTAAAACCGATTTACTGGTGAAATAAAATGATTTATTTACCAAAAAAAAAAAAAAAGTATTTGGTGACTATGAAACAAGCTAAACAACATATCAAATGTATATGGCTCACTGAATGGAGTAACACTTTTAACCTATAAAAACAAGAAAAATGCATTAAGAAAATAAAATGAGAAAGCTCACACGATATGAAGAAATCATTCCTTAGCCTATTTCATGCACAATGATTTAGAAACAGTATGATAAATATGTTATAATTAAGATATATAACCTCAAAAGTCTTTGCACTACTACAAAACTGGCTTTTAACAGCGGTTAAAATGCCTAATTAACGGCGGTTTAAAAACCGCCGTTATATGTACCGCCGTTGTTATTAACGGCGGTTTTAAAGACCGCCGTTGAATTTGCCAATTAACGGCGGTTTGATCAACCGCTGTTACACTTGATCTTAACGGCGGTTCTAGAACCGCCGTTGAATTTTATCATATCTTACGGCGGTTTTAGTAAACCGCTGTTAAATGTGAAAAATAACAGCGGTTGATGGTAACCATTGTTAAATCGGCACTCCACAGCGGTTATCAAACCGCCGTTAAGTGTAAATTAACAATGTTATGGAGGAACCGTTAAAATATAAATCGCTTAATCCAGTTTTGGCCTATTTTGCACAATTCAAGACTGAATGGATCAAACTAATCAATAAACCACCAATTCATCGAATCCAAACACACCAAAAAGAACTAACCAACACCAAATTCATTGAACCACCAATACATTGAAAAAGATAATACAAAAATCCCAATTCATCCAAAAATAATTCATACAAATATCCAATAACCAACACCAAATTCATCAACCACCAATACATTGAAAAAGATAATACAAAAATCCCAATTCATCCCAAATAATTCATACAAATATCCAATGTATTCACACAAAAACACCAAAATCATGTCGCGAGACGATTTCGCACCTCCAAGAAATAAAGTCCCCAATCAACTCGAATTTTATCAAAAACATCTTCAGACAGTGCTCCAACATCATCAAACATCTGCACATATAAACGTATAATAAACAAACTTTAAATGTAAAAGAGTAAACAGTTTTATCACCACTTCAAGTAAAAAATATACTACCTCCATCCAACCATCCAAAATACGCGCTCGGACGATAGTCGACATCCAAAGGCATAACATAATAACCACACTCCCAACCTCCATTTTGTTTATTACACTAAAACAAAATAAGACACAATTATATGAGTCGCTTTCAGTAAATAAAATCAACACGTACACAACATACACGCTTAAAAAACACACACCGACACAAACACACAATGCACAAAAAAAAAACACACACACACACACACAGCACAAACAGAAAAAAGAAAAGAAAAACAACAATACAAACACACACACTGCACACAGCATAAACACAATACACACACAAACATAAAAAAAACAACACAAACATAAACACACACAACACACACACACACTGCACAAACCGAAAAAAAAAAACACAAACACACACACACTGCACAACAGTCGCTTTTGTTCTCTCGACAGATACACATCAATGTGAGTCGCTTGAGGTTCCGATTAAAAACATCGAACTTGACACAAACCCTAACCAAAACACATCCATATAGCACCAAATCTTCAAGCACCGGGCAACTTGAAAAAACCCCTTTTTCAAAGGCCATCATTCGAAAAACAATAGCGTGAAAGTGAAGAACATTCGAAATGCATATGATCTCGCAAGCTTTGATGAATGATCCGTAATTTAAAAACAGATCCTAACATGCCAATTTGATTTACATATACAAATGCAGATTTCAAGTTCTTATCATTAAAATACCTAAAGTATGGATGTATACTATGATTAAAGTAAACCTATCCAACGGGTTATCGCGAGCCTCATGTCATACGATTAAAAACCACTTGGCATGCTTGTTCTCATTTTTCTCTCTCACGCACACATTAGATGCGATTACCTAAAAACTTCACAATTAGAAAACTACGTCCCTATAAATGTCAACGTGGTAAATAAATGATTCGATAAAATGGAGCAACATTACATGAAATCTTGTCCTAAATTGTGTCTAATTATATGATGAAATCATGTGGATGTTGAGTCATATATAGAGCATTATTTTCGAGGTTTAAAAAGTAAAAGAGTTATAGTAGTAGCTAATCCCTGGATGCAACTTGAAATTTGTTTCTCAGATCAAGAAACTCAACTCATAAATTATATCCAACATAATCCACCTCTTTGTGCATAAAACCAGTTCAACAAAACATATCAGAAATCTAGCTTTTTCTTTGGTGTATGTTTTTGAAAAAAAAGGTAGTTCCACTATTACACACTTATTAAAAAAAGGTAGTTCCACTATTACACACTACTTTAAAATGACTGCATCAGGACAAAGCAAGATATTGTCACTAAATGTCTTAACCATCAGTGCCAAGGCAAAAAAAAAAAAAGTCATGAAAGCAAAAAGATTTCACCTTCACTGCACACACACACACACACACTGCATAGAAAAAAAAACCAACACAAACAAACGGACACTTCATACACGATATGTTGGGAGAAGATCCTTAAGACGAAAGTTAACATCTATCCCAAAGGGAGAAGATCCTTACGACGTTAACCACGTCTATCCCAAAATAATTCGTGTTTCCAAAATAATATTGTCGTACACACTCAAATATTCATACACACAAACACACATATTTACACTCATGTAATTAAATGTATTACCTTGGGATATATCCAACTAACCGCCTGCTTTGATTTACTTGTATGCATACCATCCATGGTCTTGAATGCGGTCACGGACCGCTTAAAAGTAACAATAATATATTGAGTCGTTGATATAAAATTTTAAAGCAAATATATTATAAATAAAATCTTACTTTTGGAGTATGGCCTTAATGCGAGAGTCGTGCCTACTATGTAGTGAGCAAAACCATATAATAGTTCCTCTTGGCCGGCACAATGACCAAGTTGCCAATGATGCCTACATAGATAAATGCATTTGAAAGAAAGAACATATTACTACGGTATGTTGTAAAAAAGGAAATAGTTTTGTTAGAAAGAAAATATTTTGAAATTTACAATCTTTTATCTTACTTATGATGGTAAGCTCCCATGTATATTTGCTTCTTCGACTCAAGCATACGCGTCGATATATATCTCGAGATCTCCTCTCCCCTCTGTCCCATATTTTGTATGGATTGAGGATCAAAATATCCATACAAAACCTCGTCCATCGTGCCGACATTCATAGTAGACAAATACCTAATTTGTTAAGCAAAATATTAATATAAAAAAAACACTCCACACACTGCACACAAACACACACAAACAGACTTTTCACACACACACACTGCCACACAATAAAAACACACACACACACTGCACACACAAACACTGCACGCACACAGCACATACAAACACACACACACACACACACTGTACACACACACATACTACGAATGTAGAAAGATTCCATAAAAAAAATTACTCACATAGTCCAAAGTCAGAAACTGATAAACTAAGCCACTCCTTTCCTTGAAAGATCTCTATTATATCAGTGTGAGCGATGTACAATGGAACATCATCACCACCACACCCAAAGATAGCCGTATCCCACGGCACCGATATCGGACTATTGTACATACTCGACGCACCCATAAGTAAGTCTCTCATGATGTCATCTTTGGTCCTCGACCCGTCATTCCGACGAGCCCGCTTCTTTGGTCGCCGAATATCCTATTTCATATAGTATAGTGTAAAATACAAGTAAATTTGAAATAATTTATTTTGTTTTCTTTCCATTGTAACTTCGTAAAGGATGAAGGATAAACGTATCTATTGAATACTATATAAACTCATTAATAATGACCCGAACCTATATCTATTTTTTGAATATTAAAAGAGTAGAATTGGTGCGAATTTCTTGTATATTGAATAAAGAATATTCATTCATCAAATCATTCACTCCATAGTCCGATAAATCTTTTAAAGAACCGATTAATCACACGAAAATAAAGAGAGTCCCATTCTACATGTCAATACATGTCGTGGGTTAAAATATTTTTATATATATACTATCTAAATATATACTCCAATAAAGTCAATAAAACAAAAAAGAATAGGGCTTATTATTTTTATTTATTATTATTCCTACATGTTTCCATTCCTTTGGGATGTTACTACGCATTTTGGTTGCGTTTAATCTTTTCCATATTAGAAATCATAATCAATTTATATCGATTGATTTTGCAATAATGTTTGGTAGTTACTAAAAAGAAAAAGAAAACTTTTACCTTTGAAAAATCGGAGAAAATAAAATCTCGTGGCCATGCAATAAATCCACCTAAAGCTTCCCCACGACTCTCACCTCATCGCCGCCACAGGACTTCAGGCCAGCATCTACGGCCTCCTCAACCACTACCTTAACCAAATGAGCCGGTAAAGGAGCACAATGTAGGGTCGAATCGCCCGAATAACCCTACCGATAGCAACTAGACGGGGAGGATGCTCGTCCACATAAAATCCAACTCGATGAGTGTCTCCAGTCACGGGCCTCTCTCCTAAGGGCCATAAATAGCATCAAGACAACTCCCCTTCGTGCTAACACGAGTAACCTCATCCGTGTATGAATATCAACAGTCACTGGGAACTAGCACCCATTGTCTGGCCGAACTCTTTCCTCAAATTCGTTGTGACATCAAGGGTGATCTCTTTCCTTAATCGCTCCAACACATCTTTACTTACTAAGACGTCAATCCACATGATCGTCCAAAGTAATCGCGAATACCCACACCAAAACCAATGCCACGAACACGACTGTGGTGCTCGGTCTCCCAATGGCACCGCCAATATATCCTGTCGTCCTCAGAATGAAGGTACCTTGTATATCCGCTTCTCCAAATCATCCTACAAAAATTTAATTTGGCACCATATTACAAAATTTTGAAATTTGCAAACAACTGATACAAGTTGATGAAGGAGAAAAAACAATACAAGAATGTAGATAAAAATAATTGGGTAGAAAAGTGGTTATTTACATTTAATAAAGCAAATAATATTACAAAACTGCCACAGAGGTTTAATAATTTGGGATAGTTCAAGATAAACCCCTGATATTGTTTGAGGTATTTACCTAAAAATCTCGAGGCTTTTGAAAATCACAAAAAAAAAAAATTCAAGGTTTGTTGTGTTACAAATATAAGGGGGCTTTTTGGATTGTGTTTGCTTATGAAAGGAATAAAGTATGATACAAAATTAAACCTGAATGATCTTTTTTGGAGGTAGTTTTTCACAAACCTTTGTTTTTTGTGTAATTAGCCTAAACCCGTGGGGTTTATTTGTAATTATCCATAATAATTATAAAAACCTCCAGATATCTCTCAAAATGAAAAATACCCCCTTAGTGTGCGAAAGTTGGATGTTATAGAAAAAGATCAAATACTTCATACTGAAAATTTTTAATGTTTGCTAACACTTAGCAACAAAAAAGGGGAGCTTTTTCTTTTTCTTACAAGAAAAAATAATTCTTAAAAAAGAACTTACAATCCTCTCGACAATCTCCCGTGCAGCATCGGATGACGTACCCTCCCGTCTTTTTGTGTGACCAAGCTTCCACCTTTGATGACGCGTAGGTGGAGACGGAGGATCAATAACAATATCTTCTTCAGATTTGGATACTTCTCGACGCTCCTTCATCTTCCTCTCCATCTCCCGTATATCCACCAAGTCGTACCCTCCTCGAGCCATATAATGCGGAATGTTCATTTTGGCTAATTCTTGTTTCTTACTTCTTTGTTCCTGATACAAGTATCAAATAATCCATAAACAATTTTATAAATATTTTGATTCTTGTAAAATTATTCAGATTTTATGTTATTAATTAGAAATTGTTTTATTTGATTGTGCGTTCATTATTTTCAAGATTGAACTTAAAAAAAATTAAAACATTTTTTTATTTCGATTTTATGTTATTAATTAGAAATTATTTTATTTGATTGTGCGTTCATTATTTTCAAGATTGAACTTTAAAAAAACTTAAAACATTTTTTTATTTGATTGTGCGTTCATTATTTTCAAGATTGAACTTTAAAAAAAAAACTTAAAACATTTTTTATTTGATTTTATGTTATTAATTAGAAATTATTTTATTTGATTGTGCGTTCATTATTTTCAAGATTGAACTTTAAAAAAACTTAAAACATTTTTTATTTCGATTTTATGTTATTAATTAGAAATTATTTTATTTGATTGTGCGTTCATTATTTTCAGATTGAACTTAAAAAAAAAAATTAAAACATTGTATTCGGTTTTACCTCCCAAGCGGAGTCCTCACGAATCCTTTTGAAATCTCTCCAGTCCTCCTGAGATACCATACTTGTCACAAGGAGATTTTTCTTTGCTTGGACCATATATGTACTCACCGGTCAAATCGGACTTAAATCGCCTCCATTTTACGCCAATGGATCGTAAACACGTCTTTGAAAATGACCAAGATTGCTAATCGCTAACATCAAAATTGGCCTACATATTGACAATTAAAACTAGAGTTAGCCACACAATGAGTGATGTAAAAACGAATGCCGCCACAACATAAAATACATAAGGTTATATAGCTAAAAGTCAAAAGTTCTTTAAATTTGCAAATCTGGGCTTAATATGTGTTCTGTGAATATGTGGCCTTAAGCATTGGTAGATTTAGGGCATATCTAGGGTAATCTTGTGTTTAAACAGCTTAATATTACATCTAGGGTGAGATTTGATCTCAATAAACTCAGATTAGTCAAACTTAAGTTGCAAACAAAAAGTCAAAATAAACCTTAGAACCAGTTTAAGTAGACCTTGTGCCGCATCAAGTGATCCTTTTTGGTGATTACGCTTTCTTGGTGAATCAAGTGAGGCACCCGTGAAGAATCAATTGACAATGTTGTTTATGAAGAGGATGATAGAATTAATGGTGGCATTGCATCTGATGATGATGAAGTACAATCTGGAAACTCTATTGATGTGAGTGATGAAGAATTAAGAGATATAAGAGTTCAGAAAATGGAGGAAATGAAGTAAAAGAAGAAGAGGACTACTACAAAATCAGAATCGTTGACATTCAAGAAGAACAACCTAATTTTGTTGAGGACAATGGCCCAATACTTGACATCCAAGTGGTTGGTGAGTTAAGTGATGAATATGAATTTGACAAGTCTTCATCATCAGAAAGTGTTGAGGAAGATAAAGGTCCAAAGAAGAAGAAACAATTTAAACCCAAATGCCCTGTCTGGAACCCTAAGAGGGATATTTTTACATTTGTGCCTGAATTGTACCAAAAGTTCAAAGACACTAAGCAGCTAAGGGACTGTCTGACAGGATATGCAGTTATTAAGGACCTGGGCATTTATTTTGATAGAATCAGTAAAGATCTCTTGCTTGCCAAGTGCCAGCAGAAAAAGTGTGACTGGAGGTTGTGGGCCGTAAAGATGACCTACGAAGATAGTGTGCAAATCACATCACTAAACACAGATGCTCAATAACCTTTGATATTAAGATAGTCACAGCTGAGTGGTTGGCTAAGGTATATCAAAAAAAAAAATTGCTTGATAACCCTCTGTGGAAGTTGAAGGATTTCATGACTAATGTGTTGTCATGGTTCAGGGAAGCCAAGTCGATGATAACGAAGAGATACGAAGAATCTCTGGGGCAAGGCGGAGAAGTTTCGATTCTGGCTCAAGTATCTCGCCTTAGAAATAATCTCAAATGCATCGATTAAGTTACTTAATTTCATGAACCTGATTTGGACCATGTCAAACAGATTGTTTAAAGTAAATTAGAGAATTATAATGCTTTATAAGTCCAGTTAGGAATAAGTTTTTCATAAGAAAAAACTATGAAAAAAGTTTTAGGCCACAATTTTATTTTTGCGCATTACCACCAAAATGTTAGGACCTTCCGGCCACCCTCTCGCTTCGTGGTGGCTACAACACTGATCACAGTCACAATATAAAAATATAGTCCACAAGTTGCGGCTACATTTTGTGACTGTGATTGTGCCGCATCAGCTAGGTTACCCCATAATAGAGTGATCACATTACACCAGATAATGACCACATTTACATAGATGCATAATGCATCCATACACACACACACACACACATAAAAAACGCTCACTGTGTGTTAAGTGAACCATAAGAAGAAAGGGTAAACTTCCTCCGCATGCATATTCACTATAATTACAATACACCTCTTACAAGAATCAAAAGGCCATAGAAGAAAATAAACAAGGTAAAACCAAAGTTTTAAACCCCAGACTTTCTTTCCTTTCCTTCCTTTTTTTACTATAATTCTTCATTCTCTGGTTTAAGAATTCCTCATAAAGATTGCAGTAAGTTTTATTCAGCTTCTATTTACCATAAACCTTCAATTTTTCTGCGCACCTGTTAAGGGCATCGGCGCAAGTCCATTTTCTGGGAATCCATTAAAAGCTTTTCGCAATCTACGATACGGGTGATGGCGACTGAGAAACCTCCGATGTTGAGTGTAAACTGTTTTATTTCCATGTTTCAACTGGATGTAGCTTGTGTTTTCTTCACATATAGGACATGCATGATGTCCCTTCACACTATATCCACTCAAGTTTCCATATGCAGGAAAGTCATTAATCGTACAAAATAACATTGCACGCAACTTGAAACTTTGCTGGCGGTAACCATCAAACACGTAAATCCCTTCATCCCACATCATTCTCAAGTCATCAATCAACGGACTTAGATAAACATCTATGTCATTTCCTGGTTGTTTTGGTCCTGAAATCATCATTGACAACATAACGTACTTCCGTTTCATACATAACCAATGAGGTAGATTATATATCACAAGTAAAACAGGCCAAGAGCTATGCTTGGTGCTTAAGTTACCGAACGGATTCATTCCATCTGTGGAAAGTCCAAGCCTAAGGTTTCTTGCGTCACTCCCGAAATCTGGAAATAAATGATCTATTTTCTTCCATTGTGCAAAGATCACCGGATGACGAATTAGCCCGTCGCATTTTCTCTCATTTGCGTGCCATGTGAGATTCTTTGCATCATCTCTATTAGCAAACAATCGCTTGAACCTTGGAACAATCGGAAGATACCATAACACCTTCGCGGGAGGTCCTTGTTGTGTGTTCTCTCCATCATTCTTCACTTTGTATCGTGATACCCCACACCTAGGACACTTATGCAATTCTTCAAACTCTTTTCTGTACAGTATGCAATCATTGGGACAAGCGTGTATTTTTTTATACTCCATACCCATCGGACACAAAACCTTCTTCGCCTCATAGGTACGCTTAGGCAATGTATTGCCTGTTGGTAGCATCTCATTCATCAACTGGAGCAATTCGGTGAAACTTTTGTCACTCCACCCATTTATTGCCTTCAAATTAACCAGCTTCAACACGGCAGATAGACGTGTGAAATTTTCACACCCCAGATACAATGGAGTCTCTGAATCACTTTTCAACGCATCATAAACATGAGCTCTTTGAAATGATTCTTGTCCGACATCACGAATCATTTCTTCAAATTGATCACCATCTATATCTACATGAGTGTTTCCAGTTGGAACATCTACTATTTCGCCATGCCATATCCACACCGTATAGTTGGTGTTTATCCCCTCACAAACAAGATGTTCACGAATTGTGTCAGCCTCATGTCGTCTCCCATTCATACACTTCACACAAGGGCAAAAGTATCGTTCATCGGGTTCCAAGCGATGTTGTCGAGCAAATTTAAGAAATTGCTCAATTCCATTGTCATACTCCGCACTCGCACGACTTGCATTCATCCAACTTCGATCCATTTCTTCTTTTCTGTTACACATACTATGTTCATCAATTTTCTATTGTTTTGTATAAAGGGGAAGAATTTCATTTCTATATGATTAATAACTTTTTGAAAATTGTTTTGAGAGAGAATGACAAAGGTATGGTTGTCCTATTATTGTTTTTTACATTATAAACATGAACGACGGTTGTCAAAATAGAATTAACAGTATACTACGTCAACTTATGGCTTTGTCAAGATTGCTAACTCTATCTGCACGAACCGTTGGGAGAAGATCCTTAAGACGAAAGTTAACATCTATCCGAAAGGAAGAAGATCCTTAAGAAGTTAACCAAAGCTATCCCAAAATAATTCGTGTTCCACAAAATAGTGTTGTCAAAAGCAACACACATAATTAAACACGCACACTCAACTAAATCGATTAAATTATACGACAAACAAGAAGAAAATAACATGTAAAACTACATTACACACAAACAATACACACAACACAAACAAACACGATACACACACACACACACACTGCCACACACAATACACACACACTGCCACACACACACACACACAATACACACACACACTGCCACACACAATACACACACACACACACTGCACGCACACACACTGCCACACCTATATATGCACATACACACACAACACACACATTAAACATCACACAACAATCCTTAAAAGACTAGATAAAATTACCAAATAGGAACAAAGAAGAGAGTTCGGAATAATTACAAAATAATTCGCGGTGGTCGATTGCGAAACGCCGAGGAGGTTGCGGGGGTCGCGAGGTCGCCGGAGTTCGCGGGGGTCACGAGATCGCCGGAGGTCGCGGGGGTCACGAGGTCGCCGGAGGTCGCGGGTCGCCTGTGAAAAGTCGCGGAGTCGAGCGTAGGAAGAAAGAAAGGAAAAAAGAAGAAAGAAAGAAAGAAAAAAGAAACGGTGTAATTAAAAGGAAGATTAACAGGTTTTCATGTAACCGTTAGAACCCGTCCATTAACGGCGGTTTTAAAGTAACCGCCGTAAAATATGAAAAATTAACAACGGTTCTTACAGAAACCGCCGTTAATTGGCAAATTTTAACAGCGGTTTACAAGAAACCGCCGTTAACTGGCAGATTTTAACAGCGGTTTACAAGAAACCGCCGTTAACTGGCAGATTTTAACAGCGGTTTCTGTAATAACCGTTGTTAATTTTTCATAGTATTTACGAACCGTGCCACCGCACAAATTTAACAGCGGTTTTACGATAACCGCTGTTAAATGTCCGCTGTTAAATGGGTATTTTGTAGTAGTGTTGTCACACGCATAAGGGCTTTCTAGTGCAGCAATACATATCCACGCGACCCACTTCCGAGGTGGCAACCCCCATATGTGGGACCACCATTAGGTAACCCCTTTCTGCAGCCTGCCGGAGTCCGGCAGATCGGACCAAATTGTTAGGCATATAAACTAGGGAGTCCAAACTTAACCCAAAACCATGGTCAAAAGGTAAATGATTGACTTCCACTTATGTATCCTTCCACACTTTTATGTGGAATATTGTAACACATACTGTCGTATTGTCTCCTTGATCAGATACGAGATCAGCTCCGGCAGCTTCTTCGGTCAAGGCACATGGCCTGACAATTGTATACGGAATTCCGCTTTCCCTTATCAAATCCTCCCCCTGATTTACAAAGAGAAAAAGCAGATTTAGCTGTAGTAAGTAAATATTTCACAAATGAATGAAATGTTTTGATGGATGGGAAATTTAGCTGGATAAGTATATATATAAAAATTGCTAACCGACCATCATTGGTCCGTCACAGTGTCAAAGCTTGTTGTATATCCAACTGCATCACAATCACGGCTGGTTCGGATAGTGAGCTTATATCGACGGCCATCACCTTTGATGCGTAATACAAGACCATCATATGCAGACAGATCTTCTGGTATAGAGAAGTTCTGCAGAAAAAAAAAAAAAACTCAGAAGTGTCTTCACCTATAACTCGGCAGTTTTGTACGACTGTTTCGTTTTTATACATAAACTGGAAACAATAATTCAGCCGAAAATAAAGAATGTGCGCCATTATGCTCGACTTTAGAGAAAGCATTTCATATACATATCTTAACTACAGAACTGGATAGCCAATACTAATCACTACTTCTCATTCGGTCCTATAAAAAAATGTCCAATTTAAAAGAGAAATTTTATCCCATAAAAAGAATCCACTTTCAAAGATCAACATCAATATCTGACTGAAATTTATAACAATACTTCTCAAATTGATGTTTTATGTCATATAAATTACAGTATTAGTTGATATGGACAAAAAAAAAGAGACAACAAAGTGAACGCGTATGGTTTAATAAAATGATTAAAATTAAAAAGATGTACCTTAATCAAAGTGGGCTCTTTTTATTTGACAGATGCAGTATTTTTATTAGATCCTATTCATAGGAAAATAATATTCTTGCTTGAAATGACCACATAGTACATATGTCATTTGTGTGGAAATGCCTTTTAATTGCTACGTACGAACAGAAAGATAGATGCAAAGCACATAATGAGCAATAAAAAATTATACGATTTCGGAAATGGAAACAGAAATTACACATTACTTACGTTCTGATACTGGTAAAACCTCCACTGTTAGCAGTGGAAACAACTTCTGAGGGAAAAAAACATAAATAGATTGATTAAACGAACAATTAGCCACTATTAGTGAAGCATAAGTACCCCATGATACCTCTTCTCTGATAAATTATATGTGGAACTTAATGGAAGCATGTAAACATAAAGAACCGTGAAAACAATATCGAAAAATCACCGGGGACAAACAAAGGTTTTCATTGTAGTTTCGTACATTTAGAAGATCTGCCTAATCTTTCCAAGACATACGGAGGGATCTATAATAAGACTATAACATCTTTATTTTTGGAATTACCTATCTATATATATTCACACGACTTCGATCATTGCCAAATTCACTTCATTTCGATAATGTTGTGCAATATTATCCTATCTAACATGTCAAAATGTTCATAATTTGACATCTTATAACTGTACAAACATATTACCTTCGAATTCAAACACCAGTTTTCCTCTAGGAAGTCCAATTGTATCTTTAACAGCATTAATCAGATTTTTCATCCCAACGAACTCCACAATTTCAAGGGAATCACTTTTAATCTATTTTCACCAATCACATAATATAAACAGCCAAATAAACTTTGTAACAACACAAATGTTGTTGATTGCTCACAATGAAGAAAGCTGGCATAACAAGAAAATCGAACTGAATCACTTAACGGCAAACAAAGAAGAGAAAGGCCACCGGAACTGGAAGTAACTACTAAGCTAATGAACTTAATGGTGGATTGAGTTCGTGTGGACAAACATTTTAGGGTGTTTATCTGCAGCTTAATCGAAAATATAGTGGTTTAATCATATAAGTTATTTTGGAAACTTGTCCAAATTAAATCAACAGAATTACCCTCCCTAATACTTGAGTTAAAAAATCCGAATAATATTTCCAATTCTAAAATTCATTTAAAAAATCACAAAAGGAACTGAAAATTCTTGGATTTCTAAAAAGTTATTCGAAGGAATCTTAGAGCTATTTTCATACGATTATCATATAATTATTTATTCTATTTTTTTTAAAAAAAACTTTAGTATAATTTAAATATATCTAAAAGATTATTCTATATTTAAGATATGCAAAAATATCTATGGAAGACGGGAAATATTTTTTGAAAAAACAATTTTCTTAAAAAAAATTAAACTCATTTACAAAATTATAGATATTATCCAAAATTCAGAAAAAAATTATAAAAACTAAATTTATGAAATAAATAGATTTGTTTAATTCAAAAATAAAATAAAATTTTCAATCGCTTTTAAAATTTTTAAATAATTTATAAAAACATAAATATCCAATTTGTATGAAAATTATTTTTTAAAAAAAATCAGTAAATTTTCTGACAAGAAATTAAAGATTCATATCATTCTTCAACCGAACCCAACCGCTCAAGTATAATGTATAAAAAATCCTGCTCAAATATAGGTAAAGTAGAAAACTTATTAGTTATGCGTACTATCGTACTTGCATATATACAATCTACCCAAATTTAGAAATTTGTTTATAGTATATTTTTAGATAAACTAAAGAAATTGAAACTAGTGTTGGGGATAAGGGTTTTTATGGAGATCCGGATTTTCCAATGGATCGTGTAAACACTTTCCGAATTGATATTTCTACCTTATGCCTATGTTAAATTCAAATTTAGGATAATCCAATGGAACACTTACGAATCTAGGCACAGAAACGTAAGCCAAATTGCTAGAGAAATTCTGTGTTTTTCAGAAAGATCGAGAGCTCAGAAAAAGGGTGTATTCCAGACTCATGAGGAGAGCCTATTTATACATGTCGGATTAGGGTTACAAGTAGGTCGATTTTAGGGTTTTGAGAGCGGCGCCGTCATTAGTGGTCCGAAATTAGGGTTGACGGGTGGCTTAACAAAATTGACGAAATTAATCAATTTTACCACAGTCTCCCTCTAAAATTCGGAAATATCACTAAATCCCAAATCTAAATTTCCGAAGACCTTTTGCGCCCCAACTCCTGAGGGCTCTGCCTCGACCCCCGTAGGGCTCACCTAGACCACCGAGGGGCTCGCCCTGACCCCGACATATCAGACGGCTTATAATTCGATCTTATATATGTGTGCACTCCGCACATACCCGAACATATATTAGAATACGAATTATAAACCCCTTAGCTCACATATTAGTTCTAATTACACAAATTGAATGGTGACACTAAAATCACCAACAACTAGCTCAATCCAAATTTAAAATTTAACCCAACCAAAATTCTATCAGTTCATCGCGTATCAAAATAAAGGTTGTAAAAATCAATACTCGATCCTACTCAGTTTAGTTTTTAAAGTACTCGGAATGAGTACTCGGAGACTAATCGAGATGAAAAAATTATTTTTAATATTTATTTATATTAATAAAAACAATAACTTTTTTGATTTAAGCAGTACAAATTTAATTAAGTATTGTTTATAAATAGATAAAAATTAATAATTTAAAGTAATAATGAATAAAAATATTGGATGATTTGAGTATACTTAAAATTATTAATTATCTCTATATTTGACTATGTATTGATTTATAAGATTACTCGATTAATTTTAATTGAAGACTCCAGTCGTCCCGTGAAATTATTTGCACATTTACTATTTATTTGGTCAAAATTGGATAATTTTTCATAATTTTTAGTTATATGTAATAAAATATATTATTCGTCAAACATGATTCTTGGAGACCGTGCAAAACACAAATGAACACGGACATATGGAGTATCTCTTTATTGTAGTTTTTATTATGACAATTGATGTTTATAATCATATTAACATATAACTTTGTAAAGAAAATTTTAGACCACTTAATTTGCTTGAATTAAAAAAGATCAAGTATTTTTTAATTAAAATAATGAAATCCGAGTACTCTCCCGTCGAATTTGGTCGATTTTGACCGAGTTTGACTCGAGTGTTGAAGCATTAATCCTACACGAGTAATTACAAGTCTTGCACTTAATATATTAAGATCCTGGACTCCTCCATTGGCAATTGATTTTGAGATAGAACTCCATACTTTAACATGATATCGGAGCAGACTCTCTGCACGTGCGAGCCCAACAGCCCACGATATTCTAGCTCCACGCCACCCGAATTAAAAAGTCCACACTGTAAGCCTTGCTCCGGCTACACGTGAAGGGACGTGTTGAAGCATTAATCCCACATCGGGTAATTACAAGCCTTGCACTTAATATATAAAGATCAGAGCCGGTCCTGCCATTTCGTTGGCCCTAGGCGAAGTCTGATAAATAGGCCCTTTTATTTAATTTAGTATACGTCCAAATTATTTTTTAAAGCAAAACGGAGTAATGTTTAATGAGTCTCGTTAAAATTTTGTGGTGTAAAATCCTCTTGAAGGGAAACACCATCAAGAAAATAGTACCCCATCCTAATTTATTGGAAGAAATAACGAAGAGTACAAACACCTGGATGATAAAACCAAACCGAAATGGAATCATAGAAGCAAAATGACAGATTCCTAGCATGAGAACAAGGCAATACAACAACCAACTAATAAATAATTTTTCCTACCATTAGCATAGAATTAGAAACAAAACCACATATTCCTATTTCCCTAACATTAAAACGTCCCTAATTCCTAATTTCTCATTTTCTCTTAATCAATTTTTCATTTTCTTTCGGAATAGGCATTAGAGGAATAAATACAACCAAATACACCACTTAATGTTATGTAAACAACTAAACTTGCATATTATATAACCAATTGAATGGAATTGCGGGAAAGAGAAGAGAGTAACATAATTAATTTGGAGTTCTGCCAAGTTGGAAAATGAAAACAATCCTGCCCAACTTTAATCTTTAAATTACAAAATTGGAAAGTAGAAAGAATCTTGCGCAATTTCAATGTTGTTTTTCATACGCAGACACGCTAATCTTAAACGGGTATCTATTTTTTTTTTCATTTTAAAAAAAAAAAAAATTGGGCCCCTTTTGGGTTGGGCCCTGGGTCGGCGCACTCATGGCCTACCCTCATGACTGGTCCTGATAAAGATTCTGGACTACTCATCTAATTGTCAATTGATTTTGAGATGGAACTCCAGAATTTAACATCGAGATTACTCAAAAACCCATTTTTGGTCTGAGTAGTGTCAACCCGACTCGATTGAGGATCGATTTCCGAGTACTAGTCCAAATACTCATCCGAGTTTATCGATTTTTACGACGATGATCAAAATTCAATGAATCCACTACTTAAGATATATATACAGTAACATAATTGAAAATTCAAGTATACAGTAAACAGGGCCGGCCCTGGCCCATGGCAAGTGTGGCTTGGGCCATGTGCCTCAAGTCCAGTAGGGGGGCATCATCAAAATGGTAAGCCTTGTAGTATACTGTATATAGCATTGATTTGGGGCGAGAAAAATCAAAAAATCATCTCAGAAGATCAGAAAATCATCTCTCATTAAAGTTGTTGAAGTCATATCCACGTTCTACTATGAGACAAGAAAGATTGAACGGGTTAGTAGTTTTGAGTATTGAGTAAGTTTTTAGCGGATGTTAACTATGATAAAATAATTGATATTTTTGCTTCAAAAATGCACGAAGGCATAGTTTTAAGTAATGTATTTTATGATCTATTATACGAGATTTTGGTTTATGTCCCGCTCGTTGTACTATTTTTGTTTCTTTTAATAAAGATCCGGCGTAGAGATGAGCCGCCTAGCTTGACTAGATTTCAAACCCCGTTAAATTATTTTTCGTTTTTGTTATATAGGGACTGTCGGCAGTCGATCCACCTGGGCATCCACCTAAGCGCTTCGGGCAGTCGAACGGCCGAGCAGATCCCGGAGCCGAACCGGTCATAGACTTGATCGTTTCTCGGGCTCACGAAAAAACCGGACCGGGCAGAGACCTTAGCGCCGACCCGGAATCCGGACCAGAAAGACCGAGCAGACCCTATGTGAATACGCTCCATAACCACGAATAAGGCCGACCAGAGTAGCCACAAACTCGAAGGCCGACCCCATTGTCGGTCATAACAGATAAATATCAAAAGCCCGAAGAACAGGCAGACAGGACAGTAAAAAAGAGTTGTCATGTCCCTTCCCAAAGCACACTTAAGAAGGTGACACGTGTCAAAGGAGTCACCTTCATCGTGACAAATGTCATCAGCATATTCATCTCAATCTTCCTACTGTCATCTTATGAATGGCTGACATTGCCTATATATATGCCAGGAGAATGTACAATAAAAGGATCTTTTGGATTTCTGAGCATTAATAAGAAAGAGAGAAAAAAGAGAGATTTGAGATATACTGAAAAAGAACAAAAAAGACTTGTAATTAACAAGCAAATTATATAGACCGGCACACATTATTCTGCTCGGCTCTATGCTATCAAAAGGTCATTAATAAAATTTAGTGATCAAATATCTTCCATCTTATTTAGTATTTTCTACGTGTCTTCGATCCATTTGTCCCGATCAGTACACGTGACGTTGACCAAACCAGACGTCAACAGATTGGCGCTAGAAGAAGGGGGGCAACCCGTTCCAGTTGGCGGGACACTTTGACACACCTTGCGTCCATCCGGGAATGACCACACCCACCAAGGGATGGTGAGATGAAAGCATAGGAATCATCGTAACTGCGAGTCGAAAGCATATGAATCATCGTAATATGAAGTTGAAAGTACATGAGCCATTGTGACCACGGGTTCCTGCTCGACTCGGCTGACCTTTTAAAGGTCATAACTCGAAGGATATCGAGCGCAGCTCAAAATTCTAGAAAAGGTCTCGAGGAGTTCTCGTATCCTTCAAATTAAAGTTGCAGTCAACATACACTGCAACATCTGAAAACTCCTTCGGAATCCCCATCCACACCCGCGAAGGTCCTGGTAATCCGGACGGCACTGGACCAGCTGCCGAAAACATCTCCAAGTATTGAGCCATGTGTTCGAAAAGCAGCGGCGGCCCTTACAAGTGAAGTGGAAGACGAAGTAAAAAGTAATCTGTAAAGGAGTTTTCAGTATAATCACCCGAGCAGCAGTCGTTAGGATGCCAACGACGAAACTCAAAACTCAAAATGATGAAAAAACCGCAGAAAATGGAAGATATTAGTAAAACCAAAATAAGTAGAGGAAAGAGGGGCCCGGCCGACCGAGTCACCAACAATCCTGCAGCGGCCGACCCAAGAAGAATCTCAGGCGTTCTGCGACGACCCCCGTCTACGAAGCAGTTTATTCATGTCGCAAGATTCGCAATCCAACGGACAAGTCGGGGCGGTTAAATGCAATGAGGAAGCAATACCTTAAGGCCCGCCTTGAAAAGCGCAAAGGGTCACGGTCTGAAAAACTCTCTGAAGACTTGGTAATACCTCGGTCCGCCGATTGAAAAATATCTTCGTAGCCTCCGGCACTGAGGCAACGACCCCGGTCGGAATTGGAACACGCCCACAGGAGAATTC
Organism: Orobanche coerulescens; assembly: GCA_033398695.1. Classification (NCBI taxonomy): domain Eukaryota; kingdom Viridiplantae; phylum Streptophyta; class Magnoliopsida; order Lamiales; family Orobanchaceae; genus Orobanche; species Orobanche coerulescens. Next base: position 11,145,376 of record CM065813.1, on the reverse strand, counting down.
GTTTCAAAAAACAAGGTCAATGTGACCCCGAGAACTGGGACCTCGTCGCCCAAAAAGGCGGAACGTCTTCTACAAAACATCTGAGGATCATCAGAATTTCCAGGTCAATGACCTCATTATCGAACGAGCGCTGGGGCCCGACACGGGACCTCCTGAATCCAAGTAACAAAGCCCGTCAGAACGGAGGTTGCTAGCTAGAATATATAAATGACCAAGGATTAATTCATTTGTTGAATGCCATGAAGGTACAATCAATAAAATTCAACTCTATTTTCATCTCTGAATCAAATACACCTCAAAAGACCGGTCCACCCGGCACTGAAAGTCCGAGCTCGCCTCGGCACTAGGGCTGGCAATTTTCGGCACGACACGAAAACACGACCCGAACCGACACGAAATTAATGGGTTAGTGTCAAGCCTTATTGGGTTCGGGTTCTTATCAGGTTGACCCAATAAGGACACGATAATTTCGGGTCGGGTTCGGGTTGGGTTCGGGTCGGGTTTAGGTAACCCGTTATAATTTATTTTTTTTAATAAATATTTATTAAAAAAATAAATATTTAATAAATATTTAATAAATAATATTTTAATAATTTATTTCTTTTAGACTTTTATTTGAGGTTTATAATTCTTATTGTTTTTTATCATTTTTTTGTTAGTATTTATAGGTTATCAGGTTGTTATCGTATTGAAACAGGTTTTTAACGTGTCGTGTCGTTATCGTGTTGCTATCGTGTCGGGTCAACACGAATCCAATCGTGTTTTTATCGTGTTCGTGTCGTGTTCGAGTTTGACCTTATCAGGTTGGGTTCGTGTTCGGGTTTAGGTAATCCTTATCAGGTCGTGTTCGGGTTTGACCTTAACAGGTCGGGTTGTTATCAGGTCAACCCGATAACGACCCGACCCGCACGATTTGCCACCCCTACTCGGCACCTCAAAAGACCGGTCCACCCGGCACTGAAAGTCCGAACTCGCCTCGGCACCTCAAAAGACCGGTCCACCCGGCACTGAAAGTCCGAACTCGCCTCGGCACCTCAAAAGACCGGTCCACCCGGCACAGAAAGTCCGAGCTCGCCTCGGCACCTCAAAAGACCGGTCCACCCGGCACAGAAAAGTCTGAGCTCGCCTCGGCACCTCAAAAGACCGGTCCACCCGGCACAGAAAGTCCGAGCTCGCCTCGGCACCTCAAAAGACCGGCTCCTCCGGCACTATAAGACCGAGTTCGTCTCGGCACCTCGAATGACCGGCTCCTCCGGCACTATAAGACCGAGTTCGTCTCGGCACCTCGAATGACCGGCTCCTCCGGCACTATAAGACCGAGTTCGTCTCGGCACCTCGAATGACCGGCTCCTCCGGCACTATAAGACCGAGTTCGTCTCGGCACCTCGAATGACCGGCTCCTCCGGCACTATAAGACCGAGTTCGTCTCGGCACCTCGAATGACCGGCTCCTCCGGCACTATAAGACCGAGTTCGCCTCGGCACCTCAAAAGACCGGTCCACCCGGCACTGAAAGTCCGAGCTCGCCTCGGCACCTCAAAAGACCGGTCCACCCGGCACTGAAAGTCCGAGCTCGCCTCGGCACCTCAAAAGACCGGTCCACCCGGCACTGAAAGTCCGAACTCGCCTCGGCACCTCAAAAGACCGGCTCCTCCGGCACTATAAGACCGAGTTCGTCTCGGCACCTCGAATGACCGGCTCCTCCGGCACTATAAGACCGAGTTCGTCTCGGCACCTCGAATGACCGGCTCCTCCGGCACTATAAGACCGAGTTCGTCTCGGCACCTCGAATGACCGGCTCCTCCGGCACTATAAGACCGAGTTCGTCTCGGCACCTCGAATGACCGGCTCCTCCGGCACTATAAGACCGAGTTCGCCTCGGCACCTCAAAAGACCGGTCCACCCGGCACTGAAAGTCCGAGCTCGCCTCGGCACCTCAAAAGACCGGTCCACCCGGCACTGAAAGTCCGAGCTCGCCTCGGCACCTCAAAAGACCGGTCCACCCGGCACTGAAAGTCCGAGCTCGCCTCGGCACCTCAAAAGACCGGTCCACCCGGCACTAAAAGTCCGAACTCGCCTCGGCACCTCAAAAGACCGGTCTACCCGGCACTGAAAGTCCGAGCTCGCCTCGGCACCTCAAAAGACCGGTCCACCCGGCATTGAAAGTCCGAGCTCGCCTCGGCACCTCAAAAGACCGGTCCACCCGGCATTGAAAGTCCGAGTTCGCCCCGGCACCTTGATAGATCAGCCCGTCCGGCACGATCAACAAAGGGTGAACAGAAAGGACGACGGTCAGACCAACCGGGCCCAAACACAAAAAAGCAACAAAGGCCATAAAAAGATTTTATTCATTCAAAATAAGCTCCATGTCAGAATACAAAAAGAGATCAAGGAAAAACGGCACGCAGGCCATACACGGAATAAAGCAAAAAATCTACTCGGCCTTATCCTCCTGATCGGTCGCCTGAGAAGACTGTCCTTCACCTTCACCAGACGGGATCACCACCGGATCTTCGACAGCTTCGGCGGCCTTCGGCTCATCATCCCCGAGAGTTTCAACCTTTAGGTCGGTCGCCTGAGACTTTACGTAGGCTTGGACCTCCTCAACGGTCTTCCCTTCTTTCATGAGATCTAATATCTCATAACAAGTGGAGACATAGTTGAGGTTGATCAATTCCTCATACTCGGGTGTCTTCTGAAAAGCAGCCGCTCCGTCAGCAAGGCCCCTGGTATAACCCGCAGATTCACAAGTCTGGACCCGCTCGGTCAATTGCTCAAGCTAGGCCTTAGCACTTTGCAAATGGGCCTCGTACTCGGCCCTGATAGCCAGGCACCGCTTTTGCGCCTTCTCAGCCGTCGTGGCCATCTCGTCAGCTTTCCCTTTCCACATATTGGCCTCAAGGGCCCGGCTTTCCAGAAGCTCCACCTCACCCTTCAGAGAAGCCATCTCCTCCTCCAAAGACTTGATAAGCGAAGGGCAGAGATGGTGTTCCTCCTGTAAGGCCTTGAGATCGGCCTCTGCCTTTTTATGTTTCCCAGCCGAAGCGGTCAGCTCCCCAGCGGCCTTCACATAGGTGCACAACGCTCGGCCCAAAATAGCATTTCCAAAATGGATCTGCTCATCCGGATCCATGTCGTTGGTCAACATTTCCATTTTCGGCGTCCAACCCAAAATGGGGACATAGCTGGACTCAACTACCGATGGGGGGACCCGGTCGAGCATCTCGGCAGTTGGGGTGGCTGCCCGGACGTAGTCGAGGAACCAGCGCGGTCTCCGCCCTTTCATCCGGGCACAAGGTTCTTCCCGATCCTTATTCACCGGGAGATAGTGGCCCTCCAAATCAATCAAGGGCTCCTTACCCTTCGCCCGGCCCGTCCGTACAGGGCTCAGGGCAGGCACAACAATCTCAAGAATGGAGAAACCCTCGGCCCTGGTCATGTTATCCTCAGGCCCGGCCTCTACTCGCTTCCGCTTGCCCGCGCGCTCCCTACGCTCGGCGGCCTCTGCAGCCAGCCTCGCCACCCGCTGCGCAGGCGTCTCTTTCCGTCCAGATGAACTCCGACCCCTAGGGACTGGATGGGGAAGAAGGGTTAAAAAAAAAAAAAAAGGGCTACCTGACGAAGACATTCGGTTCGGGTTAGTGGATCGAAGTCCCGCGGCCCAAAGATTATCCTCAGTAACCAGAAGGTATGACTTCCTCCGATCAGCGGGAAGATCCAAGAGCTGTTCAACCCGGTCGTCGAACAAAGAAGAGGTCTCTGAAGCCGGGATACGTTCTGCACAAACAACAAATTATGAGCGTTAGACAAAAAAGGAACAGCAGTAAAAAACACGACACTTACTCATTTTAGCAGTGAAGTGTTCGGGGACCCGAAGTTCGGCGTCTATTACGCCAGGTTCCCACTCATCAACCGAACTCCTCCACGGCCCCCTACATAGAAACACTGTTCTTCCCAGCTATGTATGGTCTCCGGCACCTCCACCAATTCTTTATACATCGCGTGCCGGGCTGTCAAGTAAAACCAGCCAGAACCAGATCGGCCGACCGATCTCCATAGGAAGAGACTGTTAATCTCTTCAAAGCTGGGCTCGGTCCATCCATGCTGACTAAAAAGGATCAAAAGACCCACCATCCGAGCCCAAGAATTCGGATGAATTTGGGCAATGCAAAGGCCCAACTGCCTCAACCACCGAGAAATTACCAACGGAAGAGGAAACCTTAGCCCGGACAGCAGGGAGCGGTAATACACCGCCGTGCAGCCGACGGGAGGGGTGTGGGGTCTCTCCTCTGGGTCCGGAACAAACATCCGCACCACCACGGGTATCTTAAATCGCCCCCGCCAAGCCTCCAACTGCCCATCGGTGACCGTGCTGCGTATCGAGGCCGAATCCCATTCCGCCTCAACAAAAGGAGACGGCCGAGGCCGAACCCAGGTCCCAGTCTCGCCAACCGCCGTCAACGACGTCGCCACCTCCACGCCTCCAGAATCTGCATCTCCAGAATCCGGCGACCTTGCGGCCTCGCCTCCATCCTCATCGCTCCAGTCAACGGGAGCATCATCTATCGACAGATCCGCCACTCCCGTGCGGTCCAGAGACACAACCGACTCCTCCGTCGTATTCCTCCGCTCCGACATCATAAAATAAGAAAAAAGAGGAGGAAGAGCAAGCTTACCGGGAAAGTCTGCGAAATCAGAAAAGAAGAAAAATTGTCGGAAAAAATCTCTCTCTGCAACAAAAATGGCGAAGGAAGCAATGAAGAAGAAGACTCTCTATATTTATAGGATGAGACAGGGGCATTAAATACTAAGCGGCGATTCATAATCGTCACGAAGATTAAGGACGCGTGAGACACCGCGACGAATTACATCCCGCCACGCGTCCCCCTCACTATGACTCTTGGAGATCCCAAAGTCAAATCGACGCGACTCTCAAAGATATGCCCCTTCAAGGGATCTTATCCACCCTCAAATCGGATCGACCTCAATCAGAAACGATTCCAGCACCGGCCAACCCGGCACGACCCTGGACTCGGGGGCCCTTGTCGGCAGTCGATCCACCTGGGCATCCACCTAAGCGCTTGGGCGGCGAGCAACGGCGAGATCCGGAGCCGAACCGGTCATAGACTTGATCGTTTCTCGGGCTCACGAAAAACCGACCGGCGAGACCTTAGCGCCGGAATCGGACGAGAAAGGCGAGCGGACCACATGTGAATACGCTCCATAACCACGAATAAGGCCGACCGGAGTAGCCACAAACTCAAGGCCGACCCCATTGTCAGTCATATGGATAAATATCAAAAGCCCGAAGAACAGGCAGACAGGACACTAAAAGAGAGTTGTCATGTCCCTTCCCAAAGCACACTTAAGAAGGTGACACGTGTCAAAGGAGTCACCTTCATCGTGACAAATGTCATCAGCATATTCATCTCAATCTTCCTATTGTCATCTTATGAATGGCTGACATTGCCTATATATATGCCAGGAGAATGTACAATAAAAGGATCTTTTGGATTTCTGAGCATTAATAAGAAAGAGAGAAAAAAGAGAGATTTGAGATATACTGAAAAAGAACAAAAAAGACTTGTAATTAACAAGCAAATTATATAGACCGGCACACATTATTCTGCTCGGCTCTATGCTATCAAAATGTCATTAATAAAATTTAGTGATCAAATATCTTCCATCTTATTTAGTATTTTCTACGTGTCTTCGATCCATTTGTCCCGATCAGTACACGTGACGTTGACCAAACCAGACGTCAACAGGGACATCTTTTTATTTTTCGTCATGGACATCCGAAATCTCAGGACCGCCCCTAACAGTAAAAACCCAAATCTGAGGGCTGATGCTGGATATTAATGGTGCATGCACGAAAGCGCTAAGAAAATTGGCCGGCGGCTTGTTCAGCAGTTCCCACCTAACTCAGCCTCCACGCGGCGTCCATAAGACAATCTGCGTAATGTTGACCTTGACAGGGAAACTCCAATTCGAATTCCACCTTTTAGGACTCCGTCGTATCTTTCCAACTTTGAATTTTCCTCCTTCAGTTTTTTGTATATAAATAGTTTATATTCGCCTAATCTATATATATATATATATATATATATATATATAAAAGTGGTGATGAAAATGAAAGGAGAGACATGTCACATGGGACAAAATTTTAGGTGGCGAATTCCAGCAAAAAATAAATGATTTAAAATGATTTCAATTATATTTTGCCATTCAAAATAGTTTGTTGAGTTTTCCACAATTTTAGCCAAAAGCTTACGTGGCAAATTCTAGCGGAAAAAAAAATGGTCTAATATTTTTTCGTATATAAAAAACAATTCAAATTATATTCTGCCACAATTTTAGTTATTTATAATATTTATCATACTATCCATTAGTTAGTTAGATTTATAAGATTTTGTAGGGCACCAATAGTCATCATAAATCCTATAAAAAATTAATTGATTTAAAAATATTTCAGCTACAAATAGGGACCTGATGGCAACTTTCAGTTAGATTTATGAGATTTCTTGGGAGCAGAATATTTATCACAAGAAAAACCGAGTGCTATATAAATGATATATGGAATTCCTTTTCCACAATTTTAGCCAAAAGCTTACGTGGCAAATTCCAGCAGAAAAAAAAAATGGTCTAATATTATCGTATATAAAAAACAATTCAAATTATATTCTGCCATAATTTTAGTTATTTATAATATTTATCATATTATCCATTAGTTAGTTAGATTTATAAGATTTTGTAGGACACCAATAGTCATCATAAATCCTATAAAAAATTAATTGATTTAAAAATATTTCAGCTACAAATAGGGACCCGAGGGCAACTTTCAGTTAGATTTATGAGATTTCTTGGGAGCAGAATATTTATCACAAGAAAAATCGAGTGCTATATAAACGATATATGACATTCCTCATACTACAAGGTCAGAATACCTGTGCTTATCTCAAAATATTTGATTCGAAAAGAATGATGATTATCGATAACTACGCAATTACAAATCTGCCATATGATTTAATCATGTGCATTATGGAAAAGCTTGCACGTCAATCGACCAATTTGAGCAAACGCTATCGCTGGTATTTTGCAGGTTTCAAAGGCTCTTCATTCACTGCCCGTTATTGTATATATGTATAAAATTATTATTTTCTAACTACAAACAATACTACGTTTCCCAGCTGTCGGCTCTTCTATGAGTTGGGTAACACAACAAGCATTTTGTAGCAGCTTAGTTTTGACATGCAACATGGTGTTTCTCCCCCAATGTTAGATAAGCGGTGGCTTCTAAAAATCTTGAAGACTGCTCGTAAAATCATTGGTACATTAATATCTAATTAGTTACTAATTATTTTTATCTCATCTTCTCCTAATTTTATTACTATCTCATTTTTTTGTAGTTAAAGTTCTTCGTCGAAGAAAATGAAGACGAAGCATTTGAATTAATGATTATCGCCCTAAACCTCAATCACCATGAAGCCTCATATTGTTTAAACTTCATGAAGTTGTTTAGTGGTGATGAAAAACACAGAGAAGAGGGAATTCACGGGTTGTCGATGTTGGAGGATAATTCTAAGAGTGCATACTATGTGACATCATGCAGATGGCAACTGAAAAAAAGACTTTCAAAAATGAAATTCAAGCTTCCTAACTACCTTGGTGTTCCATTATTCTGTAATTCAAGTGACGAAGAATTTCTATCGCATCTAAAAAGACAACTTCCGCACAACCAGCGCCCTAGATGTGTTGCTGATATTGAAGTGGTCTATATGAATGCTATAAGTACATGTGAGCACGGCGCCAAAACCTAGGAGTATTTCAATATTGTTGTAATTGTCTCGATTCACATTTCTCAAGCAACTTATATTTGTGAATCATATTCACTTATCTTGGGTTTCAAATTCTCACTTTTAATTTCATGTGTGTTTCTATTATTTCAAACATGTTAACCGATTCTCCTCGGAGCGTATAACATTGACAATTAGATATCTAATAGATAATTGGCTTTGTATAAATAATTGAAAGCTAGATCCTAACAACTATAGCAAGATAAATAACTTATATTTATAAAAGTTATAAATTACCTGTATTAGATAATTCCCATGTTTCTATGATTATTTTTATTTAATTCTAACTAAATAAAAAGACCGAATCAATTATTTTTATAGATAATGACTTGAATATTTTAAATGCTCGAATCAAATTGTAAATTAATCTGATCAAAATTATTAACAGTCTTTCAAAAGATAAGGACTCTTTTAATATTTAATAGAAACTGACATACTAACAACTCTACAAAAATAAACACCTTACATTAATAAAAGGTTATAAATAATCTGTTTAGCTAATAAGATATCTACTATATTAATCAAAACAATGTTCGTTTAATTCTAATTTGTTCGATCTTTTAACGCGCACTGAAGGACTGATTTATAATATTGTCAAAGACCATATCAAATTAATATTTAAATAACTAAAATTCGGATAATCTTAACTGAAACCTAGATCCTGAAAACTCTAGAAAGTTGAACCACTTCCAACTGTTTTGTTATATTTTCGAAGAGCATATCAAATTGATACTCAAATAACTAAAATTCGGGTAGTCTTAACAACTGATACCTGTATCCTACAAACTATAGAAAGTCCAATTCGGACTGTTTTATAATATTTTAAAAGACCACATCAAATTGATATTTAAATAACTAAAATTCGAATAATATTAACAACTGAGACCAAGATCCTGAAAACTCTAGAAAGTTAAACCACTTCAGAGTGTTTTAAGATATTTTAAAATACCGGCTTAAATTGATATTTAAATAACTAAAATTCGGATAATCTTAACAATTGAGACCAAGATCCTGAAAACTCTACAAAGTTAAAACACTTCAAACTGTTTAATGATATTTTAGAAGACCAGATCAAATTGGTCACTTGAATAGCTACAATTCGGATAATCTAAACAACTTAAACCTGAATCCTATAAACTCTAGAAAGTTAAAACACTTCAGACTGTTTTATGATATTTTAAAAGACCAGATCAAATTGAGTTTTAAACAGCTTAACATTCGGATAATCACAACAATAATTGAAAACCTTATCCTAAAGTCTTTTACCGAATCAACTTGCAAATTGGAGAACTAAAGAGTCCGGTAATCTAAATAATTGAAAACCATATCCTAATAATCCTACAAGTTTAAACCACTCGATTATAATAACCTAGATAATAAAATATCTATCATCAATCCGATTTAATTTTATTTCTGGTCGAGATAATCAAGTCTTTTGAAAAAGATGGTAGTAATGAAATTTTCGGATAACGACGTAAAATTCAATGGGTCATCTTTTCAACAGACGTAAATTAAGATCAGTTCCAAATTAAGACTCCTACAAAATACAGTCACTCGAGGCAAAGGCCTGTTCTACACTATAAATAACATATTACATCTATGTTTTAATCACTGCGAAGAAAATATTTCAGATCTTATAAACATGTCAAATATATTTGTTCGAGGAATTAACAAGGAGACCAGCAACAGGACCATCACAGTGAAGATCTTGCGTTTATGGATTCCAACTGACCAACAAAAGAAACCAGTTTCGATCGAGGCAATTCTTATGGACAACGAGGTATAAGGACTCCACAAATTTTTTATTATTTCCATTCAATATTTTCATCTTAAACTAAACCGCTATATATCATAGGGATCCAAAATACCATCTTACGTGAAAAGAGGTTTACTATCAAATTTCAAAAAGCAATTAACCGAAGGAGATACAGTGAGTATTTCTGCTTTTGGTGTTGAGGACAACCGCCAAAGCAAATGGAACAAGGCCATAGTAGAATGCCCAGTAAAATTGATATTCAACTATATTACAAAAGTGTCCAAGTGTAAGCCCGACATGTGGATTCAGTCAAATGGACTCGAACTGATTCCTTTTGATGACATTACTTCCTTTAATGGAAAATATTTTATTGGTAGGTTGTATGTTATTGTATTTTTATGATCTCTTGATAAATATTATTATGCTGATATATTATCAATATTTTTCAGACGTAATAGGACGCGTTATACGAATTGGCAACATTATTTATGTCGATAAGGCACATGCTCGAAAGTTAGACATCGAAATTCAAGATGAAAGGTAACTTAATTTCGATGTTTTTTCTAATTTAAATAATTATTTTTAGTATTGCATTTTATCTTAGACTGTATAACATTAATGTAGGAATGTTAGCCTAAAGGTAGTGCTATGGGAGTCGTACGCGGACAAGCTGCTAGAAATAGCACCTACCAACAATAAGCTTAAAGACGGGCTTACTATAGCACTGCAGTTTGCACACAAGTCCATTTGGCAAGGTCATCAGTATTTCATACCAATTTTAAAGTACATTTCATTATTTTAAACACATACTAATAAAATCACGCACATTTTAACAGAAGAGCTATGTGTGCAAACTACTATGCATTCCACCAAGATGCTCATAAATGGAGATTTACCGGAGTTTGAGGACTTCAATATGAAGTACTGCAGAGCAGTCTATTATACAAGTGTTTTTTAATTATCGTTCTATGTTTTTTATAGACAAAACATTATTTTTTTTAACTCAGCTCGCCATTTTATAGGAAGAAGATGTCCGGAAATGATTCAGTTAGTAGATCAATCACATTACGGAGTGACATTCGTACACTGAAATCAGAGGAATGGTTGAACATGGACAAACACAGGACAACTTCTCAGATCAAGAAAGAAAGCGAGGTAAATAACTCTACTTTATTTGATTTATAATATCTTTGAATCAATTTAATTAATGTATATTTAACATTTTCCAAAGATGGGTCCTATATTCTATTTGTCAAGTTCACCGACATTGGAGATACATGGTACTACAATTCATGCGTGCATTGCAAAACAAAGACCGAGACAAAAAGATCAAGACATCTGTCCGAATATAAAGTGTAGACGTAAAATGGAGTCGATTGTACCTAGGTAATCAGGTCAATTTAAGTCATTTATACTTAATATTAGATACGTTTCTTAGCGATAGATAAAACATGTTCAGGCTCAAGGTTATAGCAACAGATTCAAAATCAAACGATAAAATTACCATTGTTTTATTTGAGGATATAGTTGCAAACCTTATAGGCAAATCAGCTGCTACCGTTCTTGCTTCCCTCATTGAGGTATTTTCTGTTTCAATAAGTTTCATTATATATAAACTGCTAGGAAATTAGTATTCTGACAATGTTTTTTCCTCACTGAAGGAAGGAGATGAAGAAGCACTACCCATGGACTTTCAACCAATACTTTTCAAATATTATTTGATAAGAATCCGAGTGTCAAGGGAATATAACATTGTAAAGGGTTATAATGACTACAGTGTGGAACATCTAACAGCTGATGACAAAATCATTGGTGAATATTGTGGTCTAGCAATGAACGTGAGATTACTCTACCTATTATATTTTTACACTTAAAATTAATATCATTATTTATCACACCATTAACATATTATAACTAACTATTTTAGGAGGTAGTATCGGAGTCCAAGAGGTTGGTTGAATGTGCCAAAGAGAAATATGTTGGAAAGGGAAAAGAAAAGGTTGACAGTGAATTTAATGATCAGGGCTCTAACGATATTTCCGAGACAACACTTACTCCTGCTAAGCGTGGCAGAGAGATTGAAATTGATGAAGAAGTCAGTATTATAGGACTGCAAAGTTCTTCAACTAAAGTGGTGATAAAGAAGGAGAAAAGTATTCCATAATTTGGGGCGTTTTGGAACAGTATAGTTTATTTTTTTAGATATCTTTTGTTTTGTTTTATGTTTTGATTCCGTTCATCACACTATTTTGATATTTGGGACCTTTAGTAGTAATTTCTTAATGATTAATTGCATTTTGTTTTCTTCGATTGTCTGCTTATAATGATCAATTGCACTTTATTTTCTATGATTGCCTTAAATACAAACTTATCCATAACTCTATAATTTTATTTTGTAATATTCAAGTTAAGAAGTCAGTATTATAGGACTGCAAAGTTCAACTAAAGTGGTGATAAAGAAGGAGAAAAGTATTCCATAATTTGGGGCGTTTTGGAACAGTATAGTTTATTTTTTTAGATATCTTTTGTTTTGTTTTATGTTTTGATTCCGTTCATCACACTATTTTGATATTTGGAACCTTTAGTAATAATTTCTTAATGATTAATTGCATTTTGTTTTCTTCGATTGTCTTCATATAATGATCAATTGCACTTTATTTTCTATGATTGAATTAAATACAAACTTATCCATAGCTCGTAATTTTATTTGGTAATATTCAAGTTAAGGAGCCTAATCAAATCTATTTTGAAAGTGAGAACTATAACTTAACAATTATATACATACAATCCATACAAGTGTTTAAAGAGTTAGATGTCAATCATGATTAGCAAACTGAACATAATAAATAATTAGAGTTAGAAAGAGATATACCTCACGCATACGGCTTTGGCGATTTCAGGACCTCATGCATACGGCTTGAGCGATTTCCAGACTCGAATTCGTTACGATAAATAAATTACATATAAATATTTATTTACAATCACAGCCTGCCAAATTACATTCTAGATTTGAATAAGAGAAGATGTCTATTCTGTCGAGTTCCTGAACACTATAAGGACTTCTGGGATACCAAATCATATAATTCGACTTAAGGTCGGTTGTCCTATAATGCTTCTTAAAAATATTGACCAGTCTGCCGAGCTTTGTAATGGAACTAGATTGATTGTTACTGCGATTGGCAAGCACGTTATTGAGGCTAAGACGATACATGGAAAGAACGCTGGAGTGAAGGTTTTCATACCAAGGATGGTACTTTCACCTTTTGATATTACCAAGTTTCCTATTAGATTTCAACAAATGCAATTTCCTATATCAGTTTGTTATGCAATGACTATCAATAAGAGTCAGGGACAGTCTTTATCTCATGTTGGGCTCTACCTCCCAAAGTCTGTTTTCAGCCATGGCCACTCTATGTTGCATTTTCCAGTAACAAGCGAGAAAGGGGCTCAAGGTTTTAGCATTGGATGAGGAAGGCAATCCCACCGACACGATCACCAACATTGTATACAAGGAGGTGTTTTCAAAACTTTGAGGTATAGATATCGTTTTGCAGTTGGCAATTATTCAGATGTCTACTGTGATTGTACACGGTGACTTTGCATTCTCTTTCATATTTTTCGATATACCGAACCTTTGATTCTATTTAATATTATTTATTGTTTGGATTCACGTATTACTGATTTAAAGAAAATCATGCCGTGGCAACGCCACGGGTTAGTACTAGTGTATAAAAAAGACTGGGACTTTATTTAGTAAATTAATAATCAAAAGCTGAGCTTTTTCATTAACCTTTTATCTTAGAATTCCCATATTTTTATAATAGTCCAACTATCCATCCCCATTAGTAAAGTATTTATTAAATATATTTGCTGGTATATTATAATTAATGTATTATTATCATTAAATATTTTGCTGCTACATTATTATAAAAATTATTATTGAATACATCTAGTGTTGTCGAATCCTCATAAAAGCCCAACTATCTACCTCCATAGATAAAATATATATTATATATATATATATATATTGATGTATTATGATTGAATGTATTTATTAATATATTATTTGTTATTTAAAATTTAAGATTTTGGTATTTTATTATTATCAATACATAATTTAATATTATTATCAAATATATTTGTTAACATATTATTATTCAGTTACTTTTCAAAATACTACATATAGTAATGGTTTATATATTATAATAATTACAATTACAATATCATTATCAAGAATAAAAAAATAATCGATGTATTTATTTTACTAGCATAACGCCAAGATTTTTTCGTAAATAGCTATCACAATAACTAATCAAACCAGTTAATACAAACAAATAACAAGTAGCAAGTAATAAAATCAATCAACACTTCATATCAAACAAGGCAATAGATAACAACTAATAAAATCAACTAACAACTAACGGTTAATAGCTAATGCCTAATACCAAACAAGTCTACATATTTAAATGAAGCAAAACACCAACTGTTTTGCATAGCAATTAGGAGTTGGTAAATTATAATAATCTTGTCGAAATCACAAATTGCAAAAGTCAAGGAAAAGTAAGTTTCATGTAAGACTGGTTATATGGATCTTTTCAATATTCCGAATCCCTTAAAGATTAAATTAAAAAACAAAAAATAGAACTCCGAGAAAAATAAACTAAATAAAATACTAAAAGCTGAACCTTGAAATTTAAAGATGAATTCTGAAATAAAAACTAAAAGATCTTAAAAAATTTATGCAAAAAAATTAGAAAATCATAAAAATTTTCTCTCAAAAAACTGGAGAAACAACAACTACAAAATTAAAGTGGATATAGTTGACCTGACCCATCTTACAAAATAGAACCGACCCAACGACCTAACCGACACATGAATTTGGCATCGGTCGGACCTCTCTCGGAGAACGAAAGTTGTTTAGATGTGTAAATTATTTATAATACTATTTAACACAGTGTGTAAATTTTTGATTTGAATGATGTAGAATATCATTACTCAGATGTCTAAAAGCCCAAAACTAGCTCCCAATCTTGGTTTTGGATTATGCTGAAAGTGTTCACACGTGTATATATTATTGCTCGTGTGTTTAAACTTGTGGACTGATAAAGGACTTTGAAAAAGGAGTAAGAATTTTGTAATCAAAGTTGCAGGATTTGTTTTGGGTAAAGTTCGGCAGGACTATTAGTATAAATGAGAATATTAGAGTCACCCGCCAAGACAAAATTAGAATTAGATGATTTGAGGCAAGTCAACGGTGATATATATTAAGGGGGTGTATTAGATTGGAATTCTGTAGGATTTTTTTGGATTTTTAAAAGTCCATAGACTTTTGAAATCTATAGATTCCGCTGGACATCAACAACGGCTGGGATAGACTCCCTTAGATTTCTGGTGACACCCTCTTCTTCCCCGGCGACGCTCGACAACCCCGCCTCCACCACGACTCCGATTCATCTTTCTCATATCCGGCAGCAACGGCGACAATTTTAACAATGGTGACGTCGACGGCGGTGTGGGCGGGTCCGACGAGATTCCGAAGGCGGAGAGTGGCGTCGGATATAAGGGGGAAGTTCAAATGACGTAAGCGACTGTTGGGTGACAACGGGCGCTGAGGCATAATCCATCGAAATCTCATGTGTGAAACTCAGATTTCGTCCTTTGTAATTTTTTTGAAAAATCCATCAGAATCCATGGATTGTTAAAATCCACATAATGTTGAATACCACCAGATTTTTAAAGACTTCAAAAAGTCCAGTTTGAATACATCTGAATTTTAATAGACATTAAAAAGTCTGAATTGAATACCTCTGGATTTTAAAGGATTTTTAAAAGTCTGGATCGAATACACCCAGACTTTCATAATCCTTTAAAATCCTAGAGAGTCTCAATCCAATACACCCCCCTAAGAGTAAAATGAGAGAAAATCGACTAAAATGGTATGATCGTGTGTAAAGAAAACCTCTTGAGACCGAGATTATAGACAGCAAATGGAATCAAAAGAAGAGAGGACGGTCGGAGGGGAAATTATTCGAAGGGACATGCAATAGATGATCTTAACAAATAAGATGATCCAGCATAGAGCTGATTGAAGACATCATATCTATGTAGTCGACCACACTGTAGTGGGATAAGCCTTAATTTGGTTTTGATTTGATTAATTATTCATAATGAGAATATCTTTCCATTATAACCAATAGAAAAATAATTTATTTGGCTAATGCATTTTGTTATAATTTTCATACATAATCGATTTTTTTTTCAATTGCATCATTATACTTCCGTATGTTTTCAATCTTGTCACTCCGTCAATTTAACCTAACAACATGGCATATTGGAAACGCACTCGGAAGTAGAATGATGCAATTCAAAAATAAAATAAAATTAGATAATATAATTGAAAATTAAAACAAAATAGACAACCTAAATCTTTCATTTTTCTATCCAATCAAACTTAAATTTATGAAGTCCCCCATTTATTTCAAATATGTAAATAGGAAACAACTTTGACTTGGCACAAGCCCAAGTATCTTAAGGGAGAACTTAAAAAACGGACCTATCTAACAAGTGGTCTTGGTTCATTTACCATGGGGCTTCCACTTCAAGTCGGAGATTCGAGTTCGAGTCCCTCAGTCTGAGGACAAGAATTTTCAAGGGTTTATGAATATTTTCTCTATGATTAAAAAAGAGACCCTAGCCCTTTGAGGTATGCTGATGGAACAATTAAATATTGAGGACTTCAAGCGGCAGTGTGAAAGGCCAGATCTCGGTGGGACTCTACGGTTGGATTTGAGAGGGTCCAACATGGAGCAATCACTTGGGTGATGATTCCTTATGTGTGTTAGTTGAGAATATTTATGAAGCAATTTTATGGGTCCGAAACTATTATCCCGAGGACTAGTTAGTGTAAACTTGGAAACCTCGCATTATAAAAAAAAAGACCTATCCAAATGCCGTTCTTTTTAAAACCAAACCAAACCAAACATACCTAAGATATCCCGCTCAGAGCGAGTGCAGGAGGGTAAGATGTCTGTGAGACCACGCCCTACTTATTGCAGTAGGGAGGTGTTTCAGTGAAGACCAGAACAGTGCGTGAGAATCTTGTGTGATAAATACAAAGGAAAACATATGATTCGAAAAGCTCGAGACCATCACCGAGCTCAGTCGCATGGAACTGCACAGCGGAATTTGGCTTCTTGGCTCAGGATGAGCATTTAACGCTTCTAACAAAGAGAAAGACTGCTCTTTCCCAATCCAATTATTATTATAATATAAATACAACCTCCACTCCCTTTTACTTTTTCTCCACCCTCTTTCCCAACCTAAAATCCAAGAAAAGAAAATATCGGTTTTCTCTCTCTCTCTCTCTCTCTAAAATCTGTGTTGGCATAATTCTTACACCAATGGCTTTAAAAGCCTTAGTACTTCCGATCATGTGGTTGGTTGGTTGTGCTGCCTTAGTGCCCTTTGTAAATGGAAGAAAGTTAGTGGAGAAAAATTATGTCCCACCACCACCATCGGCAGACAGTTTGTATATGGCGGCGCTTCCTAAGGGCACCGTGCCGGTGTCCACTCCGAGCAAGAAAGGCCACGCCTCCACCGTTGACCAGAAGCTCATCGCCCGCCACCTCGCCGCCACTGACCGGATTTTACAATCTGTTCCTAGTCCCGGAGTTGGCCACTAGCTATAGAATTCATACTCTGATGATATTCATTTCTATTTAATTTTTTGATTGAACAATTTTGAATTCTTTTAGATATTAGGCGGTAGGTTAGACTTTCACACACGAAAATGTATAGAAATATAGAATGTTAGTTTTTTTTTTTTAAAAATATACGTACACATGTATTGTTTTGTTTGATCTTTAGTATACTTCCATTCTTTGTTTATTTTCGAATGGAAATATATTATATATATTCTATGTTTGATAAGGGTGTCTCAACAAAATTCTATTACTCTCGCATTTTCAAAATATGATTTTGTCCCAATAAAAAATATTTATACTTTTTAACATCTCATGTTCCGTTGGATGTGATTAAACGCGGTGTAAAATTTATTGCCAACTTATAAGTATGACTACAATTAGCGAAAATTAAAAAAATAAGTTTATTTGGTATATTTTATCTTGTAATCAATAAAAAAATATACATTTATTAATGTAGTAACTCGTATTACTGTACGATTATTTACAAAACAATGTCTTTTTGAGTTAAAAATTTAAAAGTAAATGTATTTTGTTTCAAAATGATGTTTCCTCTTGTACTTTGGGTTGTTGTCCTAAAACGAATTTCTTTTATCTGAACAAACTTAAAGTTGATTGCGAAATTGCAGAAAGAACCAAAGGCCCAAACGATCAAAAATTATCTAAGAAATCAAACCAGAAACTACTCTCATAAAAAAACACTTAAAATAATATTGGCTAAAATACTCCTGGGGTCCCTTAACTTAATTTCAGATAACGATTTAGTCTTTTATCTTTTTTTTTTGTCCCAACTAAGTTCTTTATCTTTCTAATTTTAAGCAAATTTAGCCTTTTCCGTTGGTCTCCGTTAACTGTTGTCCAGATGGCTGTTAAGTTGCATACGTGGCTATAAACATACCTGTGTGGAGAACAAAGTCAAATTCCTAACCTATGTGTCCATTTGCTAACCTACGTGTCCATTTCCTAACCTCCATTTCCTAATTTTACCTGAATTTATATATATATTTTTTCAAGAAAATAATTTAATTTCGAAAAAATATTATTTTGCCAAAAAATACCTTTTTTTCCAGAAAATATTTTTTTAATTATTTCGAAAAAATATTTTTTTATTTTTTTTCCAGAAAATAGTTTTATTTTTTCGAAAAATAATATTTTTTTTCTAGAAAATAATTTAATTTCGAAAAATTATTACTTTGCCAAAAAATATTTTTTCCTCCAGAAAATATTTTTAATTTTTTTGAAAAAATATTTTTTTTATTTTTTTTCCAAAAAATAATTTTTTTTTCGAAATTTAATTATTTTCTGGAAAAAAATATTATTTTTTCGAAAAAATAAAAAAAATTTCTGAAAAAAAAAATAAAAAAAAATATTTTTTCGAAAAAATTAAAAAAATATTTTATGGAGGAAAAAATATTTTTTGGCAAAATAATATTTTTCCAGAAAATAATATTTTTTTCCAGAAAATAATTTAATTTCGAAAAAATATTATTTTGCCAAAAAATATTTTTTCCTCCAGAAAATATTTTTTCAAATTTTTTTGAAAAAATATTTTTTTATTTTTTCCAGAAAATAATTTTTTTTCGAAATTAAATTATTTTCTGGAAAAAAATATTATTTTTTCGAAAAAATAGAATTTTTTCTGGAAAAAAATAAAAAAAATATTTTTTTCGAAAAAATTAAAAAAAATATTTTATGGAGGAAAAAATATTTTTTGGCAAAATAATATTTTTTCGAAATAAAATTATTTTCTTGAATATATATATATATATATATATATATATATAAATTCAGGTAAAATTTGGAAATGGAGGTTTGGAAATGGACACATAGGTTATGAAATTGACACATAGGTTAGGAATTTGACTTTGTTCTCCACGCAGGTATGTTTATAGCCACGTAGGCAACTTAATGCCCACCCTGACAACAGCTTAACTGAGACCAAAAGTGCTAAATTTGCTTAAAATTAGAAAGATAAAGGACTTAGTTGGGACAAAAAAAAGATAAAGGACTAAATCGTTATCTGAAATTAAGTTAAGGGACCCCAAAAGCATTTTAGCCAATAATATTTTATATCTCATGAGTACTTTAAGAGATGGTATTAATATTTACCAAATACAAAGATGTTTAAATTCATAGCCTATTATTTTCAAATTACAACTGCAAAAATATTTTTTCTGGCAATAATATCAAATTAGGCCTTTAGTACGCAAAATGAAAAGACGATCGAGGATGAAAAGGTAATTTCGATGAGTTTGTTTAGACTTTTATTTTATTCGATTGGGAGGTCTTAAGTAATACTCCCTCCGTCCCGCCCAAAGGTTTACATTTCTATCAAAAAGTAGTCCAAGTAGTAAGTCTACATATATCACTTTTTACAATCAAATCAAACAATCACTTTTTACTTTTTAATCTCCACCACTCATTCATCATCAATACTTTTTACTTTTTAATCTTCACCACATATTTAATCATCATTATTTATATCAATTATTACCTAAAATATACCAAATATACACCCTCTGTCAACCTTTGGCCGGGACAGAGGGAGTACACGCTTTTAAAATAAACTAGTGCAATTCTAGGGCCACATTAGCCATGTGATTAAACTTTAGTAGTACTGTTGAAAGATGCTTCATGAACTTCTATCCAATGTCAATGGAGTGGAATTTCGTGTTGTTTCAGAATCTACTATGTACGTATTCTTTAAAATTGAGCAGTATGCAGTATCGGATACGCATATCTTTGCACAGGATACGCGTACGCGGACAAGCTGCTAGAAATAGCACCTATGGGAGTCGTACGCGGACAAGCTGCTAGAAATAGCACCTACCAACAATAAGCTTAAAGACGGGCTTACTATAGCACTGCAGTTTGCACACAAGTCCATTTGGCAAGGTCATCAGTATTTCATACCAATTTTAAAGTACATTTCATTATTTTAAACACATACTAATAAAATCACGCACATTTTAACAGAAGAGCTATGTGTGCAAACTACTATGCATTCCACCAAGATGCTCATAAATGGAGATTTACCGGAGTTTGAGGACTTCAATATGAAGTACTGCAAAGCAGTCTATTATACAAGTGTTTTTTAATTATCGTTCTATGTTTTTTATAGACAAAACATTATTTTTTTTAACTCAGCTCGCCATTTTATAGGAAGAAGATGTCCGGAAATGATTCAGTTAGTAGATCAATCACATTACGGAGTGACATTCGTACACTGAAATCAGAGGAATGGTTGAACATGGACAAACACAGGACAACTTCTCAGATCAAGAAAGAAAGCGAGGTAAATAACTCTACTTTATTTGATTTATAATATCTTTGAATCAATTTAATTAATGTATATTTAACATTTTCCAGCATGGGTCCTATATTCTATTTGTCAAGTTCACTGACATTGGAGATACATGGTACTACAATTCATGCGTGCATTGCAAAACAAAGACCGGAGACAAAAAGACTGAAGACATCTGTCCGAATATAAAGTGTAGACGTAAAATGGAGTCGATTGTACCTAGGTAATCAGGTCAATTTAAGTCATTTATACTTAATATTAGATACGTTTCTTAGCGATAGATAAAACATGTTCAGGCTCAAGGTTATAGCAACAGATTCAAAATCAAACGATAAAATTACCATTGTTTTATTTGAGGATATAGTTGCAAACCTTATAGGCAAATCAGCTGCTACCGTTCTTGCTTCCCTCATTGAGGTATTTTCTGTTTCAATAAGTTTCATTATATATAAACTGCTAGGAAATTAGTATTCTGACAATGTTTTTTCCTCACTGAAGGAAGGAGATGAAGAAGCACTACCCATGGACTTTCAACCAATACTTTTCAAATATTATTTGATAAGAATCCGAGTGTCAAGGGAATATAACATTGTAAAGGGTTATAATGACTACAGTGTGGAACATCTAACAGCTGATGACAAAATCATTGGTGAATATTGTGGTCTAGCAATGAACGTGAGATTACTCTACCTATTATATTTTTACACTTAAAATTAATATCATTATTTATCACACCATTAACATATTATAACTAACTATTTTAGGAGGTAGTATCGGAGTCCAAGAGGTTGGTTGAATGTGCCAAAGAGAAATATGTTGGAAAGGGAAAAGAAAAGGTTGACAGTGAATTTAATGATCAGGGCTCTAACGATATTTCCGAGACAACACTTACTCCTGCTAAGCGTGGCAGAGAGATTGAAATTGATGAAGAAGTCGATTATAGATCGCAAAGTTCTTCAACTAAAGTGGTGATAAAGAAGGAGAAAAGTATTCCATAATTTGGGGCGTTTTGGAACAGTATAGTTTATTTTTTTAGATATCTTTTGTTTTGTTTTATGTTTTGATTCCGTTCATCACACTATTTTGATATTTGGGACCTTTAGTAGTAATTTCTTAATGATTAATTGCATTTTGTTTTCTTCAATTGTCTGCTTATAATGATCAATTGCACTTTATTTTCTATGATTGCCTTAAATACAAACTTATCCATAACTCTATAATTTTATTTTGTAATATTCAAGTTAAGAAGTCAGTATTATAGGACTGCAAAGTTCAACTAAAGTGGTGATAAAGAAGGAGAAAAGTATTCCATAATTTGGGGCGTTTTGGAACAGTATAGTTTATTTTTTTAGATATCTTTTGTTTTGTTTTATGTTTTGATTCCGTTCATCACACTATTTTGATATTTGGAACCTTTAGTAATAATTTCTTAATGATTAATTGCATTTTGTTTTCTTCGATTGTCTTCATATAATGATCAATTGCACTTTATTTTCTATGATTGAATTAAATACAAACTTATCCATAGCTCTGTAATTTTATTTGGTAATATTCAAGTTAAGGAGCCTAATCAAATCTATTTTGAAAGTGAGAACTATAACTTAACAATTATATACATACAATCCATACAAGTGTTTAAAGAGTTAGATGTCAATCATGATTAGCAAACTGAACATAATAAATAATTAGAGTTAGAAAGAGATATACCTCACGCATACGGCTTTGGCGATTTCAGGACCTCATGCATACGGCTTGAGCGATTTCCAGACTCGAATTCGTTACGATAAATAAATTACATATAAATATTTATTTACAATCACAGCCTGCCAAATTACATTCTAGATTTGAATAAGAGAAGATGTCTATTCTGTCGAGTTCCTGAACACTATAAGGACTTCTGGGATACCAAATCATATAATTCGACTTAAGGTCGGTTGTCCTATAATGCTTCTTAAAAATATTGACCAGTCTGCCGAGCTTTGTAATGGAACTAGATTGATTGTTACTGCGATTGGCAAGCACGTTATTGAGGCTAAGACGATACATGGAAAGAACGCTGGAGTGAAGGTTTTCATACCAAGGATGGTACTTTCACCTTTTGATATTACCAAGTTTCCTATTAGATTTCAACAAATGCAATTTCCTATATCAGTTTGTTATGCAATGACTATCAATAAGAGTCAGGGACAGTCTTTATCTCATGTTGGGCTCTACCTCCCAAAGTCTGTTTTCAGCCATGGCCAGCTCTATGTTGCATTTTCCAGAGTA
Organism: Orobanche coerulescens; assembly: GCA_033398695.1. Lineage (NCBI taxonomy): Eukaryota > Viridiplantae > Streptophyta > Magnoliopsida > Lamiales > Orobanchaceae > Orobanche > Orobanche coerulescens. The sequence continues at coordinate 11,122,493 of CM065813.1, read as the reverse complement.
ACAAGCAGAAAGGGGCTCAAGGTTTTAGCATTGGATGAGGAAGGCAATCCCACCGACACGATCACCAACATTGTATACAAGGAGGTGTTTTCAAAACTTTGAGGTATAGATATCGTTTTGCAGTTGGCAATTATTCAGATGTCTACTGTGATTGTACACGGTGACTTTGCATTCTCTTTCATATTTTTCGATATACTGAACCTTTGATTCTATTTAATATTATTTATTGTTTGGATTCACGTATTACTGATTTAAAGAAAATCATGCCGTGGCAACGCCACGGGTTAGTACTAGTGTATAAAAAAGACTGGGACTTTATTTAGTAAATTAATAATCAAAAGCTGAGCTTTTTCATTAACCTTTTATCTTAGAATTCCCATATTTTTATAATAGTCCAACTATCCATCCCCATTAGTAAAGTATTTATTAAATATATTTGCTGGTATATTATAATTAATGTATTATTATCATTAAATATTTTGCTGCTACATTATTATAAAAATTATTATTGAATACATCTAGTGTTGTCGAATCCTCATAAAAGCCCAACTATCTACCTCCATAGATAAAATATATATTATATATATATATATATTGATGTATTATGATTGAATGTATTTATTAATATATTATTTGTTATTTAAAATTTAAGATTTTGGTATTTTATTATTATCAATACATAATTTAATATTATTATCAAATATATTTGTTAACATATTATTATTCAGTTACTTTTCAAAATACTACATATAGTAATGGTTTATATATTATAATAATTACAATTACAATATCATTATCAAGAATAAAAAAAATAATCGATGTATTTATTTTACTAGCAGCTAACGCCAAGATTTTTTCGTAAATAGCTATCACAGTCAACTAATCAAACCAGTTAATACAAACAAATAACAAGTAGCAAGTAATAAAATCAATCAACACTTCATATCAAACAAGGCAATAGATAACAACTAATAAAATCAACTAACAACTAACGGTTAATAGCTAATGCCTAATACCAAACAAGTCTACATATTTAAATGAAGCAAAACACCAACTGTTTTGCATAGCAATTAGGAGTTGGTAAATTATAATAATCTTGTCGAAATCACAAATTGCAAAAGTCAAGGAAAAGTAAGTTTCATGTAAGACTGGTTATATGGATCTTTTCAATATTCCGAATCCCTTAAAGATTAAATTAAAAAACAAAAAATAGAACTCCGAGAAAAATAAACTAAATAAAATACTAAAAGCTGAACCTTGAAATTTAAAGATGAATTCTGGAAATAAAAAACTAAAAGATCTTAAAAAAATTTATGCAAAAAAAATTAGAAAATCATAAAAAATTTTCTCTCAAAAAACTGGAGAAACAACAACTACAAAATTAAAGTGGATATAGTTGACCTGACCCATCTTACAAAATAGAACCGACCCAACGACCTAACCGACACATGAATTTGGCATCGGTCGGACCTCTCTCGGAGAACGAAAGTTGTTTAGATGTGTAAATTATTTATAATACTATTTAACACAGTGTGTAAATTTTTGATTTGAATGATGTAGAATATCATTACTCAGATGTCTAAAAGCCCAAAACTAGCTCCCAATCTTGGTTTTGGATTATGCTGAAAGTGTTCACACGTGTATATATTATTGCTCGTGTGTTTAAACTTGTGGACTGATAAAGGACTTTGAAAAAGGAGTAAGAATTTTGTAATCAAAGTTGCAGGATTTGTTTTGGGTAAAGTTCGGCAGGACTATTAGTATAAATGAGAATATTAGAGTCACCCGCCAAGACAAAATTAGAATTAGATGATTTGAGGCAAGTCAACGGTGATATATATTAAGGGGGTGTATTAGATTGGAATTCTGTAGGATTTTTTTGGATTTTTAAAAGTCCATAGACTTTTGAAATCTATAGATTCCGCTGGACATCAACAACGGCTGGGATAGACTCCCTTAGATTTCTGGTGACACCCTCTTCCCCGGCGACGCTCGACAACCCCGCCTCCACCACGACTCCGATTCATCTTTCTCATATCCGGCAGCAACGGCGACAATTTTAACAATGGTGACGTCGACGGCGGTGTGGGCGGGTCCGACGAGATTCCGAAGGCGGAGAGTGGCGTCGGATATAAGGGGGAAGTTCAAATGACGTAAGCGACTGTTGGGTGACAACGGGCGCTGAGGCATAATCCATCGAAATCTCATGTGTGAAGCTCAGATTTCGTCCTTTGTAATTTTTTTGAAAAATCCATCAGAATCCATGGATTGTTAAAATCCACATAATGTTGAATACCACCAGATTTTTAAAGACTTCAAAAAGTCCAGTTTGAATACATCTGAATTTTAATAGACATTAAAAAGTCTGAATTGAATACCTCTGGATTTTAAAGGATTTTTAAAAGTCTGGATCGAATACACCCAGACTTTCATAATCCTTTAAAATTCTAGAGAGTCTCAATCCAATACACCCCCCTAAGAGTAAAATGAGAGAAAATCGACTAAAATGGTATGATCGTGTGTAAAGAAAACCTCTTGAGACCGAGATTATAGACAGCAAATGGAATCAAAAGAAGAGAGGACGGTTGGAGGGGAAATTATTCGAAGGGACATGCAATAGATGATCTTAACAAATAAGATGATCCAGCATAGAGCTGATTGAAGACATCATATCTATGTAGTCGACCACACTGTAGTGGGATAAGCCTTAATTTGGTTTTGATTTGATTAATTATTCATAATGAGAATATCTTTCCATTATAACCAATAGAAAAATAATTTATTTGGCTAATGCATTTTGTTATAATTTTCATACATAATCGATTTTTTTTTCAATTGCATCATTATACTTCCGTATGTTTTCAATCTTGTCACTCCGTCAATTTAACCTAACAACATTGCATATTGTAAACGCACTCTTAAGTAGAATGATGCAATTCAAAAATAAAATAAAATTAGATAATATAATTGAAAATTAAAACAAAATAGACAACCTAAATCTTTCATTTTTCTATCCAATCAAACTTAAATTTATGAAGTCCCCCATTTATTTCAAATATGTAAATAGGAAACAACTTTGACTTGGCACAAGCCCAAGTATCTTAAGGGAGAACTTAAAAAACGGACCTATCTAACAAGTGGTCTTGGTTCATTTACCATGGGGCTTCCACTTCAAGTCGGAGATTCGAGTTCGAGTCCCTCAGTCTGAGGACAAGAATTTTCAAGGGTTTATGAATATTTTCTCTATGATTAAAAAAGAGACCCTAGCCCTTTGAGGTACGCTGATGGAACAATTAAATATTGAGGACTTCAAGCGGCAGTGTGAAAGGCCAGATCTCGGTGGGACTCTACGGTTGGATTTGAGAGGGTCCAACATGGAGCAATCACTTGGGTGATGATTCCTTATGTGTGTTAGTTGAGAATATTTATGAAGCAATTTTATGGGTCCGAAACTATTATCCCGAGGACTAGTTAGTGTAAACTTGGAAACCTCGCATTATAAAAAAAAAGACCTATCCAAATGCCGTTCTTTTTAAAACCAAACCAAACCAAACATACCCAGTATATCCCGCTCAGAGCAGGGTCTGAGGAGGGTAAGATGTACGCAGACCATGCCCCTACTTATTGCGGTAGGGAGAATTTTTCGTGAAGACTAGCAGACAGCAGAATCTTGTGTGATAAATACAAAGGAAAACATATGATTCGAAAAAGCTCGAGACCATACCTGAGCTCATGGCTTGATCCACATGGGACTTACCTAAGCGGAATTTGGCTACTTCACTCCAGATGAACGCTGCTCTAACAAAAGAGAAGTACCGTTCTTTCCCAATCCAATTATTATTATAATATAAATACAACCTCCACTCCCTTTTACTTTTTCTCCACCCTCTTTCCCAACCTAAAATCCAAGAAAAGAAAATATCGGTTTTTCTCTCTCTCTCTCTCTCTCTCTAAAATCTGTGTTGGCATAATTCTTACACCAATGGCTTTAAAAGCCTTAGTACTTCCGATCATGTGGTTGGTTGGTTGTGCTGCCTTAGTGCCCTTTGTAAATGGAAGAAAGTTAGTGGAGAAAAATTATGTCCCACCACCACCATCGGCAGACAGTTTGTATATGGCGGCGCTTCCTAAGGGCACCGTGCCGGTGTCCACTCCGAGCAAGAAAGGCCACGCCTCCACCGTTGACCAGAAGCTCATCGCCCGCCACCTCGCCGCCACTGACCGGATTTTACAATCTGTTCCTAGTCCCGGAGTTGGCCACTAGCTATAGAATTCATACTCTGATGATATTCATTTCTATTTAATTTTTTGATTGAACAATTTTGAATTCTTTTAGATATTAGGCGGTAGGTTAGACGTTCACACACGAAAATGTATAGAAATATAGAATGTTAGTTTTTTTTTTTTTAATAATATACGTACACATGTATTGTTTGATCTTTAGTATACTTCCATTCTTTGTTTATTTAGAATGGAAATATATTATATATATTCTATGTTTGATAAGGGTGTCTCAACAAAATTCTATTAGTCTCGCATTTTCAAAATATGATTTTGTCCCAATAAAAAATATTTATACTTTTTAACATCTCATGTTCCGCTGGATGTGATTAAACGCGGTGTAAAATTTATTGCCAACTTATAAGTATGACTACAATTAGCGAAAATTAAAAAAATAAGTTTATTTGGTATATTTTATCTTGCAATCAATAAAAAAATATACATTTATTAATGTAGTAACTCGTATTACTGTACGATTATTTACAAAACATGTCTTTTTGAGTTAAAAATTTAAAAGTAAATGTATTTTGTTTCAAAATGATGTTTCCTCTTGTACTTTGGGTTGTTGTCCTAAAACGAATTTCTTTTATCTGAACAAACTTAAAGTTGATTGCGAAATTGCAGAAAGAACCAAAGGCCCAAACGATCAAAAATTATCTAAGAAATCAGATTATGTTTAAATTCACAGCTTATTATTTTCGCATTACAACTGCAAAAGTATTTTTTCAGACAATAATATCAAATTAGGCCTTTAGTATGCAAAATGAAAAGACGATCGAGGATGAAAAGGTAACTTGGATGAGTTTGTTTAGACTTTTATTTTATTCGGTTGGGAGGTCTTAAGTAATACAAGCTTTTAAAATAAACTAGTGCCATGTGATTAAACTTTAGTAGTACTGTTGGAACTTCTATCCAATGTCAGTGGGATGGAACTTCGTGTTATTTCAGGATCTAAGAACCAGTTATATTTTCTTAGCGAGGAAACAATTCGAAAAATGAGTTACATACTTCTAATTTAGTTGAAGGTGAGAGGTTCAATTCCTAATAGCAATATTTTAAAATTGAATTTCTCAAGGCCCAATAATCCTTTATTATTTGACTAAGAATTAAGTCCTAATCCTCCGGAGTACGCTGTTGGAATAATTAAATATTGATAGCTTCAAGCGGCAGTGTAGGAGGCCAGATCTCGGTGGGACCCTGTGGTTGGATTTGAGGGGGTCCAACATGAAACAATCATTTGGGGACGACTCCTTGTGCGGGGTAGTTGAGGATATTTAAGAACTGGGAGCCAGATACACATCTCGCGATTTAACTAGTAACGGTACTGTGGAGCCAGAACTATTATCCCGAGAACTAGTCAAGTGTAAGTCTGAAACTTCGGTATCAAAAAAATGAGTTATATTGCTAGTCAGTAAGGTTTGTCCATGCTTCATGCCTAAATTTGACTCCTGAAGTGTCGGGCCCTAAAAGCGTGTAAAATAAGAAAGAGTACATTAAACTTGTTCATTATTCAAAAAATTTTTTTACAGGATTTTAAATTTGAATATTGATTTGCGATTTGCACATTATTTGGTCATTAAGTGTATGTTCTATAAAAACAATTACTTTATAAGTTAATTTGTTTTTTGAGTTTATTTCATAAAGTCTCATTCGTTGGTTTATAAATTAGTTTATGAATTAGCTTATTAGCATCACAATACACTAACTTATCAACCAACAACTAGCTTATCGACTAGACTGACAAACATACATGAAATAAATAATCTAAAAATTAGATTTGAATGATGGGCTGGAGTAGGCTTCAGATGGACTGGAATGGTGAGGCGGGACGGGTGGGCTAGGCTGGGTGGCTGTGGGTCGGGCTGATCTGGGCTTGGGGGCGGGCTAGGCGGCTTGGGATGGAGGAACAGAGCCCAGGACCTCCCACAATCACGGTGGGCGGGGCCACGAGCGTGGACTGGGCCAGCCCACTAGGCCCAGCTAGACTAGGTGGGACCGGCCCACTTACTAGCCTTAAGTACAATACAAGTGACCAGCAAGGTTAACCCTTACAAAAACTCATGACCAAAATACAAAGGATGAATGACAACACGTGTGTACCCATAGTACACAATGGTTCAAAGACAATTACATACCTTTACAAGGCTTAATACACGACAACGGAAGAAAAATACAACTCAAATGACACAAATGATTAAGCGACTCTCATGTGATTAACATCGATGTCCTTTCATCATCTTTCATGTCGATTCCGTGAAATCTCTTGCGAACTGCAAATACTTGGCATGCATAAATGACATTCACCTCCAGATTGAGGGGTAGCACTGGGGAGTACAAGTATTCTAGTGACTGAGCCATATAAACCACATTCCAAATATAAACAAGCAAGTCACTTCACAACAACAACAGACAAGTCAAGCCTGAAATAATCTTTGTAAATCTTGAGATATATTCGCTTAAATAAAAAAAACCTTCAAAACCTTTGAGTTCCAATGAATCGTTGAAATAATATGTTAAAGTACTTTTGAGAATCTCGGTAGTTTTACGAAAACTATAAACCATAGATTATATACATATCTTTTTCTTCAGGTGCCATTCTAGCCAATTACTAAAGTTCTATATGTAATGCATCTTAACGTAGAGAACAAAACATTGTGATATTCCAGATATATCACAACTATCGTCAAAAGTCTCTCGAAAATAATCCTCGTGACAAGGCCCCTTAGCCAAGTCTCCGTGGATCCTGTCGAACCATTTCCGGATGAGAATATCACGTCCTGACCTGTCCCCAAAGTACCAGTCATCGAAGGTCCCGTCGAACCTTCCCCGAATCAACATCTGACAACACATACAAAAATCACATTTCAGACATTTACATATTTCAAACGTTAAATTATAATATATATAGTCGAGGCATTTATTATAGATGACCACTTCATAATACATGGGTACATATTCCAAACCAAGACATAATACATTTATGATCAATCCAACATGCATCAATATTCAATGGTACACTAATTGCAATTCCATCGCGTACCCACAATGTCCATTTTCTCAATTTCACAAGGACCATTTACACAAATCCTCAATTCAAGCAATAACACGGATTCACAATTATAGATGGAAAATGCTACTTTCCCAACCTGGATAACAACGCGGTTGACAATTTGTGTATGTGGCACGATCCTGTGAAGTGAAATAAATGTGATTGTGACATTTCACTTTACAGGATCGTGCCACGTATACAGATTGTCACCCTTGTTGTCAAGTGAATTGTGCAAGTAGCATTACTCATTATAGATTATGCCAACAGACAATAATTAAACAACGCATTTATACAATTCAATCTCAACACAAATTCTAAACAATCGGCCCACATAATCATCATTTAACACAATTATGTAAATATGATGGCACAAAACAAGCATATTTATATTCACAAAAATATGAAATGTACAAAGCAGGATGCTTGCCGTTCATCGGGTACGCTCAAATCGACAAGATAGCTCTCGATCAACCCTGCGACCCCAAGCCTCAACTTTTCTCCAAAACAGAGTCCACCCAATAACTCATGATTTAGAACTCCAAATCACGAACCGACCAGTCATGTTGAAGGTTCGTGTGTCTCCAGCACGCTATCCAAATTTCAGCCAAATTGGTCCATGTATTCTATTACATACAGCTGCTCCCTCGCAAATAAAACATAGCCCGGACTCCACAAAATTTTCCGCTAATTCAGCCCCCTACCGTCAATCTACCTTCAGCCACGACTGACTCAATCCCCGCCAACACAAGTCCACAACTCACCAACCGGAAAAACTTGCTGTCATGAAGACCCGACAGTCGAGTCTCAGCCCCAATATCAGAAACCGAAGAATGTTCCAAAGCCTCGTTCATTCCATCCACTACCACCAACCACCAGAACCGACGTTTGTCGTCGGAAACCCGTGCCACAACAATCAACCCCTGTCAAAAAGCCACATCCTCGAGAATGGTCTCAGCGGCACCTTCCTCACTTGAACTCACCTCCAATCTGGAAATAAATCCCATCATTGCAAATGCCAGACCACCGCCGTCGTATCAGTTGTTGCCGGAAATACAAACCCGTCGGAGAATCTGCTGCTGTGAAGTGCTGGAATCAAATCCGACAGTCGCGCCATAACCCTAAAAGTCGGAGAGACCAATCGGTGCCGTACGAGTGTCGTCCACCACCACCATCTGCTGAACCGCTATTCATCCGACTGTGTGGTAATCTGAAACCCGTCGGTAAATTCTCATCCGACCCAAACCTACCAGATCCGGCGATATCTCCTAACCGAACCTCCGCTGATTCATTGCCTCAATCTACAGGAACTGACGCCGTCGTATTCCCTGGTCATCGACTCATCGTCGTCGCCGTGAAGAGGGAAAAAACTGCGAATATCGTGAGGGAAGGAGACGTTGCGAGAGCGAGAGCGAGAGAGAGAGAGAGAGAGTAAAAAGACGACGGGCTCGGTTACTCCCAATAATTAAACCCGTCAATTTCTTGTAGGAGTAGTTGGGCTTCTAGGCCCAACTTGCAACGGATCATAATTTGTAAATAACCATACACTTAGAAGAATTTTAGCCCAAATTGAGTTGAAAATCTAAAACATTTCTTGACATGCGAATCAGCCAATGGGATGGCATATACAACACAAAAGAAAACAATCAAATGCACATGGAATATTAACTATAACTAAGAATAAATAAATAAATAACAATAAAAGATTGAACTAAACAATACAAAAAATAAACAAAATAAATATTTAGACTAAAGTCTTTACGGGAAACGACGCCAAATCGTATCTCAAAAAAGACTTGCATCAAAAAATAAATATTATGCATGCAAAAATAGAAAAAATATTTCATAAATACACCAATCCATTTGGGCAATTTGTAGAAAATAATAAGGCGAATTAAATTTAATTAACTAAAACAAATGAATTTAATTTAATTATCCAAACAACTATCAAATACTTTTAAATTTAAATTATGGAAAAAATATTTAGGGATTAGACTTCATCCTATTGAATTTTCAATCCGTGCAAAAATAATTAAAGTTCACACATAGTAAATTATTTAATTAAGGGACACTAATAAAACTCAATTACTATCATATTGATGATTTTTATTAGATGATTGCACTATAATGAAAAATTCAATTATTTTTGTATTCATAGATTTTTCGTTCATGAACATGATTAAATAAGATATTATAATATAAAAACCTCGGGTTGCAGCCACTTCTCATTCTTCTGAACTTCTAGAAACTTAGGACAATTCCTCTGGGTGCAGTAGAACCAAAAATTTATTGGATTCGTTAATGATTTTAATTTAATTTTGTAAAATTAACATCATAAGATCGATTTACGTTCCGAGTAGATGATCGTGGTATATTCACTTTCTCTAAATCGATTCCCGGTGAGTGATAAATAGTGAATTAAAGTTTGTCACTTAATTATGAATAAATGAGGGATGACTATCCCACATTGAATAATGAGCTATCATTGTTCAAGTATATAAGGAGTTACCATTATTCATGTAATAATTAATGGCACATGTGTACGGGCTTAAAGCCCACACGCGCGCATCGCCGCCGCCCGCCCGCCTCGGCCGCGAGCCGCGTGCCTTGGACCTTGGATCTTGGATCTTGGATCTTGGCAATTGGTCTTTGGGCTATTCTTTGGGCCTGGTCGTGGGCTTGGCCTTGGCTTGCCTAAAGAATTTTTTGGACTAGCTCAACAATGTAGTTGGGCTCGTATGTGCACATAAGGATGTCCAGATACATCCCTCGAGCGGTTAAGGAGCTGAATACAGTCCGGGTGTGTCCTGACTGTTCAAATTCAGTTCAAACCCGGAAGTAACCTCCAGGTGTAATGAGGAAGAGTAATTGGCAGGTTTGAATTATGTAACTCCTGCCAATATTTAAAATTCGAAACTCCTGTGTTCAATGCAGGCATGAATGCCTACATTATGACAGCCTTAAGGGGTGTGTTTAAACCTCCCCTGCAGGTGTGAATGGCTTATAAATAGGCATGCATCCCTTTGCATCAGTACAAGCAATTTCGAAAATACTTCACCATACACAGTTTTCTGCATACATATCATAAATTCGGAGCTCTGTCCTCGCCTCGTTCTAGTTCGTCGGAACTCGAAGGTCTGTGGTGCTACTACCTTTGATAAGAAACTGTTTTATCTTTGGGGACGACACGCTTAAACCGAGAGCACTACCGGGGCGTTTCTCGTCTTGCGGAAAGAGGGCCTTCCTCGACTCAGCTACTTAGCATACGGTTTTTTGTCCTTTTAATTTATTGTTTATTTGTTATCTCAATTCAGTTTCATATATTTCTGTTTTGTCTCGAGTTGTAATCCAGTTTCGAGTTTTATATTTTCATTTTCGTACGAGTTTGTAATTTCTGTTTTCGAGTTGTAATTTTAGTTTCCAGTTGTAATTTGGTTTCCGACCGCCAAGTTTTCCCGAACACGAAATTTATCAACAAGCGCAAGACGAGAAACGTTACTTGCTGTCTTTACTAAATTCCTCAACTGGAGATGTCGACTACCGCTTCCACCGACTCGAACACCACCGCTGCTACCACTACCTCCGCGACCGCCGCCTCGACCATGGCAAACACATTTGCTGCAACTATGTCAAATATGATGAGCTCAACTACCTCAGCAATAATTCCATGGGTGTTTTCGAACCCCTTTCTGACTACCGGTGGATCCACCTCGAGTGGAACCATTGGTTCCACTTTTTGTGGTACCGTAGGATCCATGTTAGGATCTAGTGTTGGAGCCTACGGGTTCAACACGAGTGGTTCTATTTTTGGAACAACCTCGGGGCCTAGGATGATGCCTACTGCCGAGAAGCCAAAGTTTTGTGGAGCCGACTTTAAAAGGTGGCAACAAAATGTGTTATTCTATTTGACAACTCTAGGCTTTGCAAACTTCCTTAAGGAAGATGCGCCACCGGCACCAAGTGCTCAAAGAGACTAGTTTCACAGTCTGAGATGCCTATGACAACTGGAAAAATGGAGATTATCTTTGTAAAAACTTTATTCTGAATTCTTTAGAGGATAGTTTGTACAATGTATACTCTGTTGTAAACACATCAAAAGAGATGTGCGATGCACTTGAAAAGAAGTACCGTAGTGATGATACAGGTACAAAGAAGTTTGTAGTCGCCAAGTATTTGGACTACAAGATGGTTGACTCAAGACCAATCATGGAACAAGTGCAAGAGTTCTAACTCATCATTCATGATGTCAATGCCGAGGGAATGGTCCTGTCGAACGCTTTTACTGTTGCAACCGTGATCGAGAATTTACCCCCCAGCTAAAAAGACTTCAAGAGCTACCTCAAGTAGAAGCGAAAGGAGATGACTCTTGAAGACTTGATTGTGAAATTGCACATCGAGTCTGACGTGCGCAAGAATGATCATAAACCAAAAGGCCTGATCGATGCTAAGGCCAATTTGTTGGAGCAAGGCGGTCCCTCCCTTAAACGAGCTCACCCAAGTGCTCAAATCAAGAACAAAGGGAAGCAACCAGTCAAGAAGTTTGATGGTGATTGCTTCAACTGTGGCAAACATGGGCATACGGCGAAAGACTGTCGCAAGCCGAAGGCCAACAAGAAGAAGAAACATATTGCCAACATCGCCGAGATTAACGGCGAATGGAAAGAGGATGACCTTGCTGTTGTGGTCACCTAGGAGGTCAACCACGTTGAGAACCAAGGTGGTTGGTACATCGACACCGGTGCTCCCACCCACGTTGGTGCCGATAGGAGCCAGTTAAGAACTATCAAGCTATTGAGGGGAGGAAGCTCAACATGGGGAATCCATCTTCATTTGAGATTATTGGAGTAGGAGAAGTGGACCTCAAAGTTACATCCGGACAGACACTCACCTTGAAGAATGTGCTTCATGTTTTGGATATGAGGAAGAACTTGATCTCGGGCTCTATACTAGTTAATAAGGGGATTAAACTAGTGTTTGAGTCAGATAGAATTATCATAAAAAAAGTTTGATAGGTTTCTTGGTAAGGGTTACCTCACGGAGGGACTCTTTAAACTCAATGCTTTGGCTATACGCCATGTAACCAAGTGTGCAAATGCTAATAAAAGTGCTACTTCTTCATATTATTTGACTGAGTGTTCTGATTTACGGCATTGTAGATTAGGTCATGTGAATCTAAATGCTATAAAAAGATTAGTAAACTTAGATTTACTAAAATTAAACGAAGTCAATACTCAAAACAAATGTGAGATTTGTGTTGAAGCAAAAATGACGGAACTTCCGTTTCATTCGGTAAAACAAAATACAGAACCCCTTGAATTAATTCACACATATGTGTGTGAATTAAAATTTGTGCAAACTAGAGATTGTAAGAAGTACTTTATCACTTTCATTGATGACTGCACAAGATATTGTTATCTTTATCTTTTGAGAAGTAAAGATGAGGCTATTGCAGCTTTTAAGAACTTCAAGAATGAAACCGAGAATCAATTAGGCTATCGTATTAAGATGGTTCGAAGCGATAGAGGTGGCGAATATGTAGCCCCATTTGAGGAATTATGCAACGAGAGTGGTATAATTCATCAAACAACAGCTCCATATGCACCACAATCTGATGGCGTTGCTGAACGTAAGAATCAAACACTTAAAGATATGATGAATGCCTTATTTATTAGTTCAGGGTTGCCCCAGAACATGTGGGGGGAAGCTCTCTTGACAACCAACTACATATTGAATAAGATTCCACGCAAAAGTAAGGATGTTACTCTTTATGAGTTATGGAAAGGTAGAAAACCTTCATACAAATATTTCAAAGTGTGGGGGTGTTTGGCTAAGGTTGAGGTGCCTCTACCTTAACAAGTTAAATCGGGCCTAAGACGGTTGATTGTATATTTATTGGGTATGCACTGAACAGTAGTGCCTATCAGTTTGTTATCCACAAGTCAGAAGTACCTGAAATGACTGTGGGAACAACAATTGAATCAAGTAATACTGTATTCTTTGAAAACATATATCCTTGTAAGGACAATGATAAAGTTGAGAACAATTCTAGCAATAGAGTTGAAGATGAAGAAACAAGTTCGAAACTTGTGGATGTAGATCCAAAGTCACATAAGCGATCGAGATCTAATCTGGAAGATGTAGAACCGAGATGTGATAGTAGGGTTAGGACACCAAAGCCATTTGGAGCTGACTACATAGCATTTATGTTGGATGAAGAACTAATATCAATCAAAGTAGCTTATGCTAGACCATACTGATTGCTCTGGAAAGAAGTTGTTCAGAGTTAAATTGACTCAATTTTACAAAACCAAACTTGGGTTTGGTTGATTTACATGAAGGTTGTAAGCCCTTAGGATGCAAATGGATCTTTAAAAGAAAGTACAAGGCGGATGGGTGAATTGATAAGTATAAAGCTCGTTTAGTAGTCAAAGGTTTCAAGCAGAAGGAAGGGTACGATTTTTTCGATACCTATTCACCTGTAACAAGAATTACATCTATTCGAGTGCTTCTCGCGATTGTTGCTTTTCACGATATTGAGATTCATCAAATAGATGTTAAGATTATTTTTCTGAACGGTGATCTGGATGAAGAGATCTATATGGAACAACCTTAAGGGTTTGTAGTACCCGGACTAGAGAAAAAGGTATGCAAACTTGTTAAGTCTCTATATGGATTGAAACAAGCTCCACTACAGTGGCACTTGAAATTTGATAATGTAATGTTATCAAATGGTTTCAAAATAAACGAGTGTGATAAATATGTTTATATTAAGAACACTAATAACGGCTATGTTATTGTGTGTCTTTATATAGATGACATGTTAATCATGGGTAACAATATACAAGTGATTAGCGACACTAAGAACATGTTAAAAAGAAATTTTGACATGAAAGACATGGGGCTAGCCGATGTGATTCTTGGAATGAAAATTTTGAGAAAATCTGATGGAATCATCTTGACACAATCTCACTATGCCGAGAAAATTCTCAAGATAGCTTGCCGGCTAAAACCCCAATAGATTTAAATGATCACTTGAGCAAAAATCGAGGGGAGCCCATTGCACACGAAGAATATGCACGAGTCATTGGGTGTTTAATGTATCTTTCAAATTGCACTAAACCCGATTTATCTTGTGCTGTGAATAAATTGAGTCGTTACACGAGCAATCCAAGCAAAGAGCATTGGAAAGCTCTCATTAGAGTTTTGAGATACTTAAAGTATACTCAAAACCTTGGGTTATACTATTCGAGATACCCTCCGGTACTTGAAGGGCACTGTGATGCGAATTGGATATCCGATACGAAAAGTTCATTTTCTATAAGTGGTTACGTGTTTACCATTGGGGATGGAACTGTCTCGTGGAAGTCCGCGAAACAAACGTGTATAGCCCGATCCACCATGGAATAGGAATTCATAGCTTTGGGCAAAGCTGGTGAAGAAGCCGAGTGGCTTAGAAACATTCTAGAAGATATTCCACGTTGGTCATAGCCAGTGCCTGCAGTGATGATTCACTGTGATAGCCAAGCTACTATTGGTAGGGCGAGAAGTAACGTGTATAATGGAAAGTCTCGACATATTCGATGACGCCATAATACCGTGAGACATTTGATCAAAAGTGGGATTATATCTATTGACTATGTGAGGTCATTGTATAATCTAGCGGATCCGCTAACCCAAGGGTTAAACCGTGATCAAATAAATAAATTACGAGAGGGAGTGGGTTTAAAATCCACAAATTGAGAATTATCATAGTGGTAACTCAACCAAGATGATTGGAGATCCCAAGAACTTGGTTCAATGGGAGAACTAAGCTATGAGAGTTCGTGTGAAATACTCATCTAAGTTTATTCCCTATAGAGCAATTGAGTGTTGAAAGCTTGCCTTGTGGTGTGGTTAAGTCTATGACTTTTAATGATTCCTAAAGATCTCGAGGAGGTTGAGTATGGCAAGATACTCGGTAAAGAATCACCTATATAAGTGAGAAGTGGGGGAAGCTTCATGAAATACACTTATGAATCCAAATGGGTGTCCAAGGCCCGCAAAGGACACAAAACATGAGAACGGATGAGGTTGAGATGTTCAAATGTTAGCACCATTATCTCAGTGCACGCCGTGGGGGAATAGTTCAAAGCATCAAGCCACTAATCTTCCTGTGTACCCGATGATGTTAACTATGGAAAGTTTAAAGTCACGAACTACTTATCCTTATACTTTAACGCCTCTAGATGACTGAGCTTGAGTCTGCATATTACATTTGGGCTATTTCCACTCATGTGGGGGATTGTTGGAATCATTAATGATGTAAAATTAAACATCATAAGATCGATCTACATTCTGAGTAGATGATCGTGGTATATTCACTTTCTCTAAACCGATTCTCGGTGAGTAAGATATAGTGAATTAAAGTTTGTCACTTATTGTGAATAAATGAGGGATGTCTATCCCACATTGAATAATGAGATATCATTGTTAAAGTATATAAGGAGTTACCATTATTCATGTAATAATTAATGGCACATTTGTATGGGCTTAAAGCCCACACGCGCGCGCCGCTGCCGCCCGCCTCGCCTCGGTCGTGGCCGCGAGCCGCGTGCCGTGGATTGTGGACCTTGGACATTAGCCTTGGCCATGATCTTGGACTTGGACTTGGACTTGGATCTTGAATATTGGATCTTGGATCTTGGCAATTGGTCTTTGGGTGTTCTTTGGGCTGTTCGTGGGCTTGGCCTTGGGCTAGGCCTTGGCTTACCTAAGAATTTTTTGGACTAGCTCAACAATATAGTTGGGCTCGTATGTGCACATAAGGATGTCCAGATACATCCCTCGAGCGGTTAAGGAGCTGAATACAGTCCAGGTGCGTCCTGACTGTTCAAATTCAGTCCAAACCCGGAAGTAACCTCCCAGGTGTAATGAGGAAGAGTAATTGGCAGGTCTGAATTCTATAACTCCTGCCAATATTTGAAATTCGAAACTCCTGTGTTCAATGCAGACATGAATTCCTGCATTATGACAGCCTTAAGGGCTGTGTTTAAACCTCCCCTGCAGGTGTGAATGGCCTATAAATAGGCATGCATTTCTCTGCATAAGTACAAGCAATTTCGAAGTACTCCAGCATACACACACTTTTCTACATACATATCATAAAGTCGGAGCTCTGTCCTCGCCTCGTTCTAGTTCGCCGGAACTCGAAGGTCTATGGTGCTACTACCTTTGATACGAAGCCGTTTTATCTTTGGGGACGACATGCCTAAACCGAGAGCACTACCGGGGCATTTCTCGTCTTGCGAAAAGAGGCCCTTCCTTGACTCGTCTACTTAGCATATGGTTTTTTGTCCTTTTAATTTATTGTTTATTTGTTATCTCAATTCAGTTTTGTATATTTCAGTTTTTTCTCGAGTTGTAATCCAGTTTCCAGTTTTGTATTTTCATTTTCGTACGAGTTTGTAATTTCTGTTTTTGAGTTGTAATTTTAGTTTCCAGTTGTAATTTGGTTTCCGACCGGCAAGTTTTCCCGAACACAAAAATTATCAACAAAACTTTGGGTAGGAGTCTTTGCAGCCTCCACCTTCACAGAGTTTGGCTCTAGTTTTGGCATATCTTTTTTGTTTTTGCCCTTAGACCGCTCCTTCTTAAACCCCACTTTCTCAAAACCTTTACATTTGTTTATCAAGAAGGCCTCATGTTCGGGATAAAACTTGATCATTGGCTCAGTCGTTTTAAGCACCCATGTATCTCAGTCAATGATTTTTCCATTCCATTCATGTTATAGTTCGTCGTACAAATATCATAACTAACATGAAGCGAATGGAGAATGATGTCAATAGACAACTTTGAGCTATAGCCATAGGAAACACCCAACGTCATCATGTTGTCGAAATATTCAATCATCTTCAACACATGAGGTGTTGGGAAAAACCGACAATATAATGTCACAACGAAAAATGCAGAAACTCATTTGACAACTTTTCGAATCTTCAATTGTAACTTTGAAGTTACCGACGAGTAGAGTAAATCAAATACAACTCGATAAACAATACAAATGATATCCAAAACAATAAACAACGAGACACGATTTTTAGCGTAGAAAACCCCTCAAGACGAGAGTAAAAACCACGGGACCGAAGCCGCTTAAATTCACTATCACCAATACACAATACACAATTCGTTCCTAGTACAAACTAGAGGTATACAACGATAATCTTCAAATACTTGGTAATAAACAATCTTCAAGTATTTGGAATACACAACAACAACAAGATCGAGAAATACAAACACAGTAAATCGCTTACACAAAAAGCTAACAAAATACCCGAACTTCCGAACTCAAAACCTCGATCTACTCTGGTGAAAAGATTTGCCCAATCGCTACTAAGCTCTTGTCAAAGTATCACGACGATCCGATTAGTACAACTCCGGAAAATCGAACAAGTATTTCTCTCTTTCTTTTCTCTCTTGTACCTCTCTCTTTGTGTATGTCTCTCAAGGGGTGAAGTTGGAATGAAAAACGTAGGAAAAAGCTGCTAGAAAGAAGCCCCCAAGGGCTGGGTTGACTTCGTGTGCCATGGCCCGGACAATGTGTGCCGCGACACACTCAACAAAATGCCTGTTGAAGGCGCCCAGGGGGCCGCGGCCCGGATGGCTTGCGCCGCGGCCCGGAGTACAGCAGGTCGGATGTGGAGAGTGCCAGGGGGCCGCGGTCCGGAGGCTTTGTGCCGCGGCCCGGAGTCCAGGATATGGAGGGGAGTAGAGGTAAAATGTGTGCGCCGCAGCCCAGAGGGCTTGTGCCGCGGCTCATAGTCCAGTCGACTCCGAGAAGGCCTTTATTTCGGAATTAACTCCTACAAATCTCCCCATTTCCGGAATATAGGAAGAGTTCGCCATCTCGGCGATCGAACAACATACTTTAACCTTATCTCTACTCAACACCTTAGTTAATATATCCGAACCATTATCATCGGTGTGAACTTTATCAAGTTCAAACAAACCATCCTCCAATGTATCTCGAATCCAATGATATCTTACATCGATATGTTTTGTTCTCTTATGAAAAGTCGCTGATATGAACCCGGCTTCTTGATTGGAGTGAACTCGATCTAAATTGATCAATCAAAAATAAAGAAGCGAAAGTTAGACAAGATTTTGATCGTCACAAACGATCGGAAACAAATATGTCTTGAAAACCCGACTTCTCAATTGAAGTGAACTAACAAGTACAAGTATTTGTGGAATTCTACAAGTCTTAGAAAGAACTTAGAGAATTTGAGAAAAAACACTCAAGGTGATATCAATATATTTCATCAAAGTTGTGTCCTTACAAATGACCAAATGTGGCTATTTATAGCCAAAATCCTACTACAATAATAATATAAAAAATAAAAAGAAAATTTCCAAGTAACTTCCTATGAAGACTAAGATAAAATAAAATAAAATAAAATAAAAATCAGCCAAAGAACAAATCAAAGAGAATCAAAACCAAATAAATGTGAAGATTTGATCACAAAGTGGTCAAAGATTGGTGTAGGAGGTTTCTACTTTGGTGGAATAAAGTGCTGAATATTTGCATGGATTGTACCGATCGATGGAAGCTGATTTGGACATTCGACCATCAAACAAGAATCGTAGATTTTTCTGTTATATTTCCGTGGCCACTTGAAACACCTTAATCGGACTTCGGAAGAGAAAGTTATGACCACAATACCAAAACTGGTACATACTCCTCTTATGCGGGGAAATTATTAGTTTTCCGATTTTCGTCCGCCTTTTGCCTTTTACTCACGTCCTTGAGACTTGATTATTTTGGACTTTATTTTTGACACAAATACAACTAAAAAAATACAAACAAATAAACGTACAATTCGATAAACAAAATACATACGACTCGATTAAATTGAACAATCACACGGCTCAAGTTACAATACTCGAATTTTATTAAAAAAAAGGCATAAAATCCTAAAGTACTTGTATGAGAGAAATTAAATAGCTTGATTCACTCTCATTATCCTTCGACCCATTATTCACATGGTGTACTATCAATCCGTTTAGAGCTGTTTTGAATCGTTTGATCCGACCTCTTGTCATAGGTCCAATAGTCATTTGAATCGGGTCCGTTTGTACTGTTTGGATCATGTTGGACTGTTCCACGTCAGTCGCATTCTTCACCAAATGAATCGCACTCTGACTATCACAAAGAACCACGTAACGTCGTTGTCGGAAGCCCAGCTCTCGTAAAAACATTTTCAACCACAAGAGCTCTTTACTCGCTTCCACCGCCGCAATATATTCGGCCTCCGTTGTTGACAAGGCAACACACTTTTGCAATCTCGATTGCCATGACACGGCTCCCCTGCAAACGTCATCAAATAACCAGATGTGGATTTTCGGTTATCTTCGTTACTTGCCATATCAGAATCGGAATATCCAACAAGCATAGCTTTCCCATTTCCAAATGTGATCCCCAGTTTGGAAGTACCCCGTAAATATCTAAATATCCACTTTACGGCTTCCCAATGCTTCTTTACCGGATTCGATAGAAAACGGCTGATTACTCCCACGGCATGAGCAATGTCGGGCCTCGTACATACCATGGCATACATCAAACTCCCGACCGCAGAGGCATAAGGAACTTTATCCATTTCCTCATTCTCTTCCTTCGTCGTAGGGCAATACTTGCTCGTCAATTTAAAATTGTTAGTAAGAGGCGAACTAACAACTTTAGCTTTATCCATGTTAAACCGCTTAAGCACCTTCTCAATGTATTTCTCCTGTGGCATGTGCAATTTCCAGGCCGCTCTGTCCCGAGTGATTCGTATCCCTAGAATCAGCATAGCGGGCCCCAAGTCTTTTATGGCCAAAGACTTATTCAACTTTTTCTTCAAATTGGAAATACTTTCGGCATTCTTGCCAACAATCAACATGTCATCCACATAAAGTAATATGATGATAAAATCATCATCTCCAAATTTCTTGAAAAACACGCAATGGTCCAGGGTCGTCTTCCGGTAGCCTTGCTCCCCCATAACCGACTCGAACTTTTTATACCATTACCGTGGTGCTTGCTTCAAACCGTATAGACTCTTACGGAGTCTAAAAACATAATCCTCTTTTCCCTTAACCTGAAACCCTTCAGGTTGCTTCATATATATCTCTTTATCGAGGTCTCCATGAAGAAATGTCGTCTTGACATCCATTTGCTCAATCTCAAGGTCAAGACTAGCCGCTATACCAAGAACCAATCAAATCGATCCTATCTTCACAACTGGAGAAAAATCTTGTCAAAATCAATGACTTTCTTTTGAATAAAGCCCTTGACTACGAGTCTAGATTTGTATCGGGGCAATGAAGTATGCTCCTCCGACTTCACCTTATACACCCATTTATTTCTCAAAGCTCTCTTGCCCTTCAGCAACTTCACCAACTTGTACGTATTGTTCTCATGCAACGAACCCATCTCGTCTTGCATGGCATCCATCCACTCCTTCTTGTTCTCATCCTCCATAGCCTCCTCAAAATATTTGGGCTCTCCCTCGTCGGTGAGTAAAACATACTCATCGGACGAATAACGAGTAGAGGGATGACGATCCCTCGTCGACCGTCTAAGTGGAACAAAAGATGGTATGTTCGTCACGGGTAGCTCGGGATGAACTCCATCGGTGTCATCTTGTACCAACTCATCATTGTCACTGGCATCATGTTGTTCATCATTTTGTCCATCATCACCACCGGGTGTCTCAACATGTTGTGGAGGAATGGGGTCCAAATCAATAAGATCATAGTCATGTTGTGGAGCCGACTCTCCCTTCTCAACATCCTTCATCGTTTGATCTTCAACAAAAACAACATCTCTCGAACGAACAAGCTTCTTAGTCGTCGGGTCATACAATCTATACCCGAACTCATCAAGACCATAGCCAATAAAGATACATGGCTTCATCTTGGAATCAAGCTTCGACCTCTCATCTTTAGGTATGTGTACAAATGCTTTACATCCGAAAATCCGTAATAGCGATATGAAATGTCTTTACCGCTCCACACTTTGTCCGGACATTAAATTTCAAAGGAACACACGGCGTCAAA
This sequence comes from Orobanche coerulescens, assembly GCA_033398695.1. Taxonomy (NCBI): domain Eukaryota; kingdom Viridiplantae; phylum Streptophyta; class Magnoliopsida; order Lamiales; family Orobanchaceae; genus Orobanche; species Orobanche coerulescens. Next base: position 11,101,093 of record CM065813.1, on the reverse strand, counting down.
TTAATCACATGAACTGCCATGTTCAAAGCTTCTCCCCAAAATGACTTTGGTAATCCGGCATGTGAGAGCAAACATCGAGCTCTCTTAACCAAAGTCCGATTCATCCTCTCTGCCAAGCCATTAAGTTGCGGAGTCTTCGGTGGTGACTTTTGATGTCGGATCCCTTGCTCTCGGCAATATTCATCAAAAGGTCCAGTGTATTCTCCACCATTATCCGTCCGAATACACTTTAACTTCTTCCCGGTCTCTCTCTCCACCAAGGCATGAAACTGTTTAAAAACATACAAAACTTGATCTTTGGTCTTTAAAGTGTACGCCCACACCTTCCTCGAATGATTGTCGATGAATATGACAAAATATAGGTAACCACCAAGCGTACTAGTCTTCATAGGACGACAAATATCGGAATGTATAAGATCAAGAATATTTTCCTTCCGTGAAAGAGTATGGCTCTTAAAAGTGACTCTCGTTTGCTTCTGAGCTAGACAGTGAGAGCACCTTTTAAGATGTACATCGTGAACCCCGGATAACACCTCATTCCTTGACAATAGTGCCATCCCTTTATCGCTCATGTGACCGAGCCTCTTATGCCATAGCTCGGTTATGTCATTATTGTCAACTGTGTTCACGGCATTAATCGTGACCTTTGGAAGTGTAACATACATTTTCCCTGTCTTCTCTCCTCTTGCGACAATCAAGGAACCTCGAGTGAGTTTCCACACTCCCTTACCAAAACCGCTACAATAGCCATCATCATCGAGTAAGCCAACGGAAATCACATTTAGCCTCATATCCGGGACATGTTTCACATTATGTAAAACAAGTTCCACACCGATTTCGAACCTCAAGTGTACGTCTCCTACTCCAACAATCTTAGATAACCCATCGTTACCCATCTTGACTATCCCATAGTCACCCGGAGTGTAAGAGGAATAGAAATCCCTACTTGATGTAACATGACATGTAGCTCCACTGTCGACCACCCAACTCGACTCATCTCTGGCAAGGTTCACCATGTCATAATCGCAGCATACAAAGAACTCCTTGGTAGTAGTATTTACTTCGGCTTTTTCATTACTCCCGCTCTCATTCTTTTGAGTGTTTTCTCTACCTTGGTGATTTTCCTTCTTTAGTTGTCGGCAAAATTTCTTCTTATGCCCTTTCTTACCACAATGGTAGTATTCAATATTGGCATACTTCCCTCTGAAATTACTTTTTTTTGGTCCTCTATTACTCGGACCTCTGCTTTGACCTCTCCTCCGTCTTTCGGTAACAAGAACATCCGACTGAGACGGAGATCCCTGTGACTTTCTTCGAACCTCCTCGTTCAGCATGTTCCCCTTAGCAAGTTCCATCGAAATGACACCATCAGGGGTAGAGTTAGACAACGACGTACGAAATATCTCCCAAGTATCGGGCAATGTGCCCAACAACCACAAAGCTTGAACCTCCTTTTCGAATTTAATGCCCATTCCCGCAAGTTGATTAATGATGCCTTGGAATGCATTCGAATGATCCTATAGAGGAGTCCCATCTCGATATTTTAGATTCATCATTTGTTTAATGAGGAATGGCTTATTATTCCCCGTCTTCCGAGCATATAATTGCTCGAGCTTGTGCCACAATTCTCGAGCGCCCTTTTCTCCACTAATATGATTCAACACATTATCATCAACCCATTATCGAATATAGCCACACACTTGGCGATGCAAAATAGCCCAATCCAGGTCGGACTTGCCTTCCGGTTTGTCTTTGCTAAAAACCGGTAGATAATAATCCTTCACATATATAAGGTCTTCCATCTTGCCCTTCCATACATGGCAGTTCGAACCATTCAAATTCATCATTCTACTTGTATTGACTTCCATCTTACAATTGAGATAATACAACCACGAAACAAAAATCCCGTGGCTCCGATACCACTTTGTTGGGAAAAACCGACAATATAACGTCACAACAAAAAATGCGGAAACTCATTTGACGACTTTCCCAATCTTCAATTGTAACTTTGAGGTTACCGACGAGTAGAGTAAATTAAATACAACTTGATAAATAATACAATTGCTATCCAAAACAATAAACAACAAGACACGATTTTTAGCGTGGAAAACCCCTCAAGACGAGAGTAAAAACCACGGGACCGAAGCCGCTTAAATCCACTATCACCAATACACAATACACAATTAATCCCTAGTACAAACTAGAGGTATACAACGATAATCTTCAAATACTTGGTAATAAACAATCTTCAAGTATTTGGAATACACAACAACAACAAGATCGAGAAAGAAAAACACAGTAAATAGCTTACACAAAAAGCTAACAAAATACCCGAACTTCCAGACTCAAAACCTCGATCTACTCCGGTGAAAAGATTTGCCCAATCGCTACCAAGCTCTTGTCAAAGTATCACGACGATCCGATCGATACAACTCTGGGAAATCGAACAAGTATTTCTCTCTTGTACCTCTCTCTTTGTGTATGTCTCTCAAGGGGTGAAGTTGGAATGAAAAACGTAGAAAAAATCTGCTAAAAAGAAGGCCCCGATGGCTGTGTTGACTTTGTGTGCCGCGGCCCGAACAGTGTGTGCCGCGCCACACATAACAAAATGCCTGTTGAAGGCGCCCAGGGAGCTGCGACCCAGAGTACAGCAGGTCGGATGTGGGGAGTGCCAGGGGGGGCGCGACCCGGAGCCCAGAAGATGGAGGGGGTAGAGGGAAAATGTGTGTGCCGTGGACCGGAGGGCTTGTGCCGCAGCTCTGAGTCTACTCGACTCCGAGAAGGACTATATTTCGGAAATAAATCCTACATGAGGCCCAGCGAACTTCCCTTTATCGGGACTAGTATCGAGAATTACTTTAGAGGTCTCAAACCTCTCAAAGTTGTACGCATCCACGTTTCAAATTGGTTTTACTTCTCCGGCATGTCTCTCACTATACATGATTTGATTCGTGTAAGATTCGTTAATTATTCGTTTATTCTATAATTGTACTGTCCACGACTTCCTAATTTCGTAGTTGACTTTGCCTCATTTTTCTTATTTGATTAATTCTACAACTCTACATTTCCTAGGGTTTCTACTGCTCACATAAGTTTCTGATATAGCAGATATTATACGGCTAAGGTTGTGTGCTGTTATTACCTGTGTTTTGTGTTGTTTTTAAAATAAATGCATTTGTTATATATATTTATTATCTGGGATGTACTTGTTCCGGGATATTCTTTCCTTATTGGTGTCTTATCTAATACTGGTTGTAGGGGGATAGAGATATGGAAGATTCTAGACTCTTCCAGAGGTAGTAGGATCCTGTTAGATGTCTTACCTTAACTAGGAATCCTATGTATGGAAAGACTCTCATTTTAATGCCTATATAAAGGCCCCTCTATTCATTGTTATCAATACAATTGATTTGCTGTCTTTTACTTTCTCCTCAAACACGTTATCAGCACGTATCTCGAAGACGAAAAAAAAAACCGGCCCTGCACCATCGCCGCCGCCCAGCGCCGCTGCCCAGCCGCCGCCACTGCCCAGTCCCGCCGCTGCCATCCGCCGCCACTGCCCAATCCCGCCGCTGCCCAGCCACCGCCGCCGGACCACCACCATCACCGCCGCCCGCCGAACGCCTCCGCCGACCCAGTCCAACCGGAACGCCGCCGCCGATTCAATCCAGCCGGAACGCAATCGCTGGACCATCGCCGCCGACAACTGCCGTCGATCCAGTCCAGCCGACCACCGTCGGACCATCGCCACCGACCACCGCTGCCGATCCAGTCCAACCGACCACCGCCGCCAACCATCGCCGCCGATCCGGTCCAGCCACCACCGCCGGACCGCCGTCGCCGACCGCCGCTGACCACCGCCGCCGCCAACCACCGCTTACCACCGCCGCCGTCGGCCAGCTCCAGTCCAGCCAAGTCCGACCCGGTTCAGAACCTCGGACCAAAACCCGAACATCAACTTATTTTCGGAAGCCGCCAAAATTGCGCCCCCGGTTTCACGTCATCACATCAAGTACCAACCGGTAGATCGAAGCACACAACAAAGTCATCCATATCACGTGCCTAATTTTATAATCGAGGTAATTATCTGACTTGTCCCTATACAATTCTCTCACTTTTGGGAATTTTTCTTTTGGGGACATGGGTTATTGGGTTTTTTATCTCCCACGCTACTTTGCGGTGGATGAGACCGCGAGAGAAGTTGGTATCTCTGCGTGTCGAAGAAAACTGTGTGACGGTCCTGGGGGAGTAACGGAATTGTTGAAAGTCGATACTTGTGGTTGTTGCATACACCACGTATCTGGGTGTGATTTGATATTGCCGTTTTTTTGTCGACTTTACTAAACAACAATTAAGTGAAGTACATCGAGTAACGGTTATGTTACACGCTTTTAAAAGCATCGATTATGACCGTTTACATTGTCACTGAAAATCCAACAAGACTAACTTCCTCTTGTTTATATCTTGTAGATGGCACAAAGCTCCAATGTTCATCCGGAGTTCGACATCCTTGACCATGCTGGTAAGGATTACCATAGGTGGGTCTCAGACGTTCGCTTGGCGTTCGTCGGTAAGAGATTTACCACCACCATATTTCCCTATAACGAGCCTATTGCTCAAGAACCGAGCGAGGAAACCAAGGCTAATGCACTAATGTACTTGCGTAGACATATACATCCGTTGTTGAAAAAGTGTTACATGAATTTGCAAACCCCCAAAGAACTATGTGATACACTCGACCAGTTTGGGCTCCTTGGCCTCATATTCGTCCCTAATTTGATTTACCACCAATTGAGAATCACTTAAGACAGTGAGGCGAGCGAGACCGAGGGAGGTCGCCATTTCCAGACTGGGCAGAAGGGCTTCATATTCTGCTTCATTGTTAGTGGCCGGAAAACCTAGCCGAATGGCCGAGCAGAACAAACGTTGATCGGGACTGACGAGGACTATTCCTGTGCCTGCCCGGTCGGCAATTGACGACCCGTCTACGTAGAGTGACCACTCCTCTGATCGGTCATTCTCCTGTGTGATCTTTGGTGTGAACTCCGCGATGAAATCTGCCAGGGCCTCACCTTTTATGGTAGTGCGCGATTCAAAAGTTAAGTCAAACTGTCCGAGTTCGACGGCCCATTTGATCATCTGGCCGGATACGTCGGGTCGGTGCATGACTTGTTTTAAGGGGTAGTTTGTTAAGACAACTACCGGATGTTCCAGAAAATAGGGTTTTAATTTTCGGGATGCCATTATGAGCGCATAGGCCAGCTTTTCCATCGGGGCGTATCTGAGATCGGCATCATGAAGGGCCTGACTAACATAATAGACCGGATGGTAAACCGCATTTTCCGTATGGATTAGAGCAGCGCTGATTGCGAAGTCGGACACCACGAGATACAGGTTGAGAGGTTCTCCGCGGGCCGGTCATTGTAGGATCGGTGCTTCTGCCAAGACTTCTTTGAGGGCCTCTTCTGCCGCTCCGGCCCCCTTTTTCCTTCGCTTCTGAATAACCGGCCGAAAGCTGCAGAGTTCTCCATCTTTCGTACTCCATTATAAAGAGTACACCTTTACTTATTTCAATTTCAACAGAGCATTTTTACCTCTTCTTATGAGCACGGCCTACCTCGCTCTGGATTTTTTGAATTGGTTTTTTTCCTTCCACAAAGCTCATGTAGCTTTTGTTTTGCACACGTTCCTCCATCTGCCGTTTTTCATCGCTTCGAATTTTAGGTTTCACTGCCAGCATCCCAGTGGCCGTCTGCCTAGCGTTTAGGCGAAAAACCCATTTAGGTTCCCATGACTCAATCTAATCTCCGCCTAATCTCCACCTACCAGCGGCTTGAGTTCGTCGGCGATACTGCTTTTGGCTTAGCAAACTACTTTCTTCTAAAATACCTTGATCTTTATGGGGGCCTGGTGAAAGCTTCCAAAAGTTCTTGCAGGCATTGTTGAGTCATTGACAGCTGCAGTGTATGCTGATTGCAACTTTAATTTGAAGGATATGGGGATGATCTTTAGAAACCTTCTGGAGCCTTGAATTATGCTCGATGTGCCTTGAGTTATGATCTTTAAAAGTTCAGCAGAGTCAAGCTAGAACTCATAGTTACAATGGTTCCTGTGCTTTCAACTCATAGTTACAATGGTTCATGTGCTTTCATACCACAACTTATTGATAGCCATGAGGGCAGTCATCCCCCGGATGAACGCATGGTGTTTAAAAGCGCTCCACCGCCTCAAGCAGGTTTTCCTCCTTGAGACAGTTGCAATAGAACAATTCATGTCGCGCCCTTCTTCTAGCGCCAATCTGTTGACGGCTGATTTGGTCAACGTCACGTGTGCTGATCTGGATGAATGGATCGAAGCCACGTAGAAAACAATAAAAAGATGAGACAAATGGGATCACTAAATTTTATTAATGATCGTAATTTTTGATAGGGCCGAGCTGGAGTATTTAAGTCGGTCTATCTTTTTTGCTTGTTTATTACAAGTCTTCTCTTTTTCTCTCTCTTATCTCTCTTTTTCTAAATTCTGAAAGTCCTCTTTTTCTAAATTTTCCTTCTATATATAGAAGGTCTGAACTAATTAGTGGGTGACAGCTGGCGGTTATCTCGGGACGTGTCTAGACACTTGTCAGAGGGAGAATTTGCCTTAAATACGTGGCGGCTCTTGAGACTGCTTTGGGAAAAGGGAGGACAGAATGCACCAAATGTCCTGTGTGCTTGTTCCTCGTAGTTCTGGCGATACTTATCTACTGCGGGCGACTATGGGGTCGGCCCTCGAGCTTCCCGCTGCTCTGATCGGTCGTGTCATAATGGTGCTTTGGAGTATATTTTCTGGTACCTGGTCGGCCCTTCCGATCTGGTCATCGGGTCGGCCCTGATGTTTCTGCCCGGTCTGGTTCTTAGCGGGCCTGGGTGAAAATCCGAGTCGTGCTCGGTCGGCTCTTCTTGCTGCTCTGTTCGACCAGTTTGTCTGAGCCGGTTCTTCCCCTTTCTGGTCTTCTCAACCGGGATGGCTGAGTTGGCAGAGAGTACTTACATGGATGCCAAGACGGATGGGCTATCAACAGGTACAATCCTCCATTACAGGGAGTTCAATTTCTTGTTGCTCAGAGTCAAAAGCTTTTTGTTTTATATTAAGAGTACTAGATGTTCTCCGGTGTGATGCACCGCATAAGATATTCTCTTATTAGAAAATAATTTCTCAATCTTTAAATTTATTTTTGATGATCTTCGACATGAATATCATATTAGCGTAATATTAATAAAAGACTTATTGAGTGTATTATGGGATGTAATATAATTCAAGAAAGAGTACTACATTAGTGGAGTGTTAATAGTGTCCATTACATGAACAAATTTTCTGGACATATCGAAAAAAATAGGATCAAATTTTGGGGACGAAAATAGTATGTGATTAAGTCTTAATATATGTGTGTTTGCTTGCGGCCTATGTTTTATTATTTTTAGGTATTATAATTAAATAAATATCATAATTTATTTTTTATGTAAGCAATAAATGAGTTAATATATTTTTATTTTGTATCAATTAATTTTACTGAAAATAAATATTCATATTTTTTCTAATATAATTTTTTGTGCAATCGGTCATTTGTAAATCCATCAAATTTATTATATTCATATGGATGTCTAGTTGAAAATTGTGAAATAAAAAATAATTTGATATCTTTTTCATTAAAAATAAACTTGATTTAAAAAATTATAAATATTTAAAATTTTAAGCTAAAAAAATAAAAGAAGGATTTTTTTATTGGTAGATGAGTGTAAGTTGTGGAATAAAACTCCCACAATACATATCTAGAATTTTTTTTGGTAATTTAAGAATACATCTCTATATATAAACTATATTTTAAAATAAAAAATCAAAAAACTCACAAAGTGACATGTGTCACGACTCTCTTTTAATAGAAGTGTAGCTGAGATTTCGTATTCTGTTCCAGAGTTTAATTGCTTGTTCTATTCTGCTTTTTTCTTGATTTTTCTTTTTTTCAGAATGGAATCTAATGTGTTGCACATTAGATTTAAAGCCCAAACAACAAGTATTGTTGATACTCGAAGCTGTTATATTTAAGGCCCAAATGAATTTAATATTACTGGGCCCAATATTTATTTTCTAATGTGCAGCCCACCCCAAAAAATTGCCCCCTTACCCAAGCCCGGCTTCTGGATATTTCGTGGCTTTTAATCATGGGCGTTGATTTGAACGGTGCAATCGCACCCGTCCATCGCCCTTATATTAAGCCTACCCAGCCCGAAACCTAGCTCATTTTCTCTCTTTCGTTTCTCTCTCTTCTTCTTCTGGATCTCCGCCGCCGATCTGTTTTTTCCCCTTCCGTTTCTCTCTGAACCTATTTTCATGACTATGATTAATAAGGAATCGCAGCCCCTTGTCAATCTAATGATAAGATTGGTTGCGATTCCCTTGGTTTCAGAGGTTATCGTTGGGATTTTTGGGTATTTATACCCCTTTTCACTGAGTTATTCGATATTCGAGAGAAAAACGAAAATTTGTGTATTGATTTCTGAGATTCTAAGTGTGTTCCTCAGATCTGAGTGAAATCAATTTATGTTTCTGTGTGAAAACCATTTTCTAAGTGAAAATTTTTTAGGGTTTCTTCGGGTACTGTTTTGGTCTTTGAAACCGCTTGATTTGGGGGTTACTTTGGGCTGCTGGAGGCCGACCCCCGGTGAGGGTTGGACGTGGGTATACGAGACTGGAGGACTAAGCCGACTTTCATACGTTGAACGACACCTTCATCCCTCGGGTTTTAGATCTATATTGATCTACTCGGTTTGAATTCTTGAACTTTATTATATATCTCTGTGGTTGCTATTTTATTTTATTTTCGTGTAATTTAATTCGTATTTTGTCTTAGGAATTTTTGTAATCCCTAAACCCCAATACCATAGGTTCAATAAATGTAATTCGTTTACTATTGTTGAGTTGTGTAATCCTATGTATTCCGAATAGATACCTAGCAGTGGTATCGGAGCGACTAAACGTGGTTTCTATTCGGAAGGACGTACGAATTCCGGCCGAGGGATCCGCTCAGGTATTGCAGCTTTCACTCTCTCTTATTTATTTTTCGTACCGTGTGATTGGTGGTGTGTTGCTCCTTAGTAGTAATCTATTTACTTACTTAGCTTCCATTTATTTACTGTGTGTTGTCTGTGTGACCGCTTCGATTTATTGCCTTTGTGTTGAGACTGTTGTAGTCATAATCTCCGAGTACACCAAACCCTTCTGCCTGGACCGTGAGTGTTCCTCAGATCTTGTAGTGGCTTGGGGGTACGATTCCAGCTCGTTTTATTTTAAAATCTTGTGTGATTTTGTTCTTGGTGATATATGTATGATATTTGACTGTCATCTCAGCTTTTACATTATTAGTAGTACCTTGTGTTTTTTGTTAAAATCTTGTGTGATTTTTAGAAACACTAAAATGGGTTCTCTTACTTCCTTTACCATGGCACCTTTCGACGACAAGGGAGATTTCAGAATTTGGCAACAGAAGATGAAATCTATGCTTGTCCAACAAAAATGTTTTAAAGCCATTGAAGGTACTTTCCAGTCAAATGTAACTCCTGAGAAACTTGAAGAATTGGTTGAGTTTGCTCATTCATCTATAATCTTGAACTTATCTGATTCTGTGATTAGACGAATAGGCAAAACTGATAATGCTAAACAACTTTGGGATAAACTGAAAGAAACGTTTACTGAAACCTCTCTACCAAATAAGTTATTACTTCTTGAAAAAAATTTCCGATATAAGCTGGATTTAAGTAAGGATATCGATGGTAATCTTGATACTTTTACAAAGTTAGTACAAGATATAAAAAAATCTGGTGATAAAAACATCGATGATTATACTCCTATTGTGCTCTTGAATGCAATTCCTGATACCTATAATGATGTTAAATCTACTATCAAATATGGAAGGGATTCCGTCACTTTAAATATTGTCGTTAGTGGCTTAAAAAGTAAGGAATTAGACTTAAAGGTGAATAAGTTTTCCAAACCAGTTAGTGATGTCAACTTTGTTAGGGGTAGACAAAATCTTAAAAAGACACCCTTTAACAAAAATGATTCTGATAAGTCTAATAAGAAAAAGTGGCAATGGAGGGATAGATCTAAGTCTTAGCCTAAGAATCGGAAATGCTATAATTATGGGGAACCTGGTCATCACATACAAGAATGCACTAAACCTAAGAAGAATCAGCAAAATGACCAGGCTAATATAGCTATGGGCGATGCTTTTATGGTAATTGATGAAATGCATGCCTCTGTGAATTCTGTGTTGGCTGGTCTAAGTGAAAATGAATGGCTGCTTGATTCAGGATGCACTCATCATATGACACCTTATAAACAGCACTTCACTAGTTACACTAATCTTGGTGATCAGTATGTTTATATGGCTGATAAAGTGAAACGACTTGTGGCCGGTATTGGTAATGTTTGTCTGAAATTTGCTTCAGGTACTCAGTTCACATTGAAAAATGTCAGACATATTCCTGATTTATCTCATAATCTAATATCATGTACTACCTTGGAAGATGAGGGTCTTAGAGGTTGCTGGGGGAATGATTGCATGAAAATCTCTAGGGTTCTTTAATGTTGTTTAAAGGCATTAGGAAATTTAATTTATATATTTGCCAAACTGAGACTACTGCATATGCTAACATGGTTTGTGCCGATAAAATTGAATTGTGGCATAATAGGTTGGGACACCTGAGCATGAAGGGATTAGATATCTTGCATAAACAAGGATGTTTTGGAAAAGATAAAATCTCTAAGATGTCTTTCTGTGACTTGCATGTATGGCAAACAACACAAATTGCAAGTTCCTAAACCTTCCAATTCCCTGATCCTTTTCCTGAGAAATCTAGTAAAAGTTCCAATGTGCTTGAATATATTCATGCTGATGTGTGGGGTCCTGCCATTGTACCAACGCATGGTAGGAACCGCTATTTTTTGTCTATTATTGATGATTACTCTAGGAAGGTTTTCGTATTCTTGCTTAAACTAAAATCAGACGTGTTTGAAAAATTTCAGAATTGGAGAATTTTAATGGAAAATCAACAGGTAAACGAATTCGAAAACTTAGGATTGATAATGGTCTTGAATTTTGCAATGCTCAATTTGATCCTATGTGTACCAAGAATGGCATCCGTAGGCATAAGACGGTTCCCTACACCCCTCAAGAAAATGGGGTAGCTGAGCGAATGAACCGAACCCTTCTTGAAAAGGTGAGGTCCATGCTTGCCACCTCAGGATTGTCCAAAAGTTTTTGGGGTGAGGCTCTTTTAACTGCTGCCTATCTTATTAATAGATCTCCTTCTGTTCCGTTGAATGGCAACTACCATGAGTCTGTGTGGTCGGGTCATTCTATTAATTTCTCAAACATTCATGTGTTTGGCTGTGCTGCTTATGTGCATCAAAATGTTGATAAACTTGAGCCTAGGGCCATAAGATGTGTTTTTCTTGGTTACCCTGATGGTGTTAAAGGTTATCGTTTATGGGTTAGATCTGAACCTGGTTTGAAAGTTATAACTAGTAGGGATGTGGTCTTCAATGAAATTGAATTTCCTTGTCTTGATAACCCATTGCCTGCTCCTGTTTTACCAACCGAAACTTCTTCTCACCCTGTTCAGATCAGGGTGGAGCATCTTAGTGATAGTGATGTACCTGTTGAATCTGAGAATGTGGAAAATCTTGAATCTTCTAATGATGAATCTGATAACTCTGAAAACGAATATGAATCTGATGATTTGTCTGATTATCAATTAACTAGGGATAGGCCTAGAAGGAACATTACAAGACTTGCTCATTTAGATGATTTTCACATGGCTTCTCTTGCTTTCAATTTGTTTGATATGCTTGATGGTAATGAACTTAAATCTTACAATGAAGCTCTAAAATCTGATAACTCTAATGAATGGTTAAATGCTATGAATGAAGAGATGAGATCCTTGCATATTAACCAAACTTGGATCCTTGTTCCGAAACCTAAGAACTGCTCGTTGATTGATTGCAAATGGTTGTTCAAGGTTAAAAATGAAGAAGATAATGTCAGGTTTAAAGCCAGGTTAGTTGCTAAAGGTTTTACCCAATGTGAAGGTATTGATTATACAGAAATTTTTGCTCCAGTAGTTAAATTCACCACTGTTCGCATCATGCTAGCATTAGTTGCACATCATAATTGGGAAATAAAACAATTAGATGTTAAGACAACATTCCTGCATGGTGAATTGAAAGAAACCATATACATGAAACAACCAGAAGGTTTTACAGACAGTAACCATCCTGATCATGTGTGCCTACTTAAAAAATCCTTATATGGTTTAATGCAATCTCCTAACAGTGGAACAAGAAGTTCAATGACTGCATGCTTTCCTTGAAATTTTGTCGTAGTGCATATGATCTGTGCCTTTATTTTAAGAAAGATTCTGAAGTTCCTACTTTCTTGCTTATTTATGTAGATGATATGCTATTGATTAGATCTTGCATTAAATCTATTGATCATGTTCAAAGTTGCCTAAATAAACAATTTGACATGAAATAGTTAGGAGATGGTAAAAGGATAATATGTATGAATATTGTTAGGGACAGACCTAATTGCACTTTATTTCTCAATTAGTCTTCATATATTGATAAAATTCTTGAGAAATTTTTTATGACTGATGTTAAAATTGCTAGTGTACCATTGGTTCCTCATTTCTTATTATGTAAACCTCAGTCACCAAAAACTGACTCCGAAATTAGTGAAATGAGATATGTCCCTTATGCGAATGCTATTGGATCTGTCATGTACCTTATGGTCAATACTAGGCCTGACATTGCTTATGCTGTGATTTGTTTGAGTAGGTATATGGATAATCCTGGTAAACCTCACTGGGAGGCCCTCAAGTGGCTACTTCGTTACTTAAAAAATTTTGTTTCTGATGGTCTTTTTTTCTCTAAATCTATAGATGGGTCATTCTTAAGGGTTATGTTGACTCTAATTATGCCAATGACAGAGATGAATGTAAATCCACAACTTCTTATGTGTTACCTTGTGTGGTTCTTGCATTTCATGAAAATCTCAACTTCAGCACGTAGTTACATTATCTACTACTGAAGCTGAATATATTGCCACCACTGAAGCCTTTAAGGAGTCTATCTGGTTGAAAGGTTTACTACTTGAAATTGGTGTTCTGCGTGATAGTGTTGTGGTATTTTCTGACAGTCAATCTAGTATCCATTTGTGTAGAAATCCTGTTTTCCATGATCGTACTAAACACATTGACGTCAGACGCCATTTCATCTGTGACATTGTGGAAAAGGGCATAATTGATTTGAAAAAGATCCCGGCTCATTCTAATCCTGCAGATATGGGCACTAAGTGCCTACCACTTGAGAAAATTCGATCCTGCAAGTCGGTGCTGAATATCGACACCCTTAACTAAAGACTTTCTAGTTTTTCGGTTCCCTTTTGCTTTTTTAGTGATAGCTTTTCTAGTTTTCTTTGTGATTACTAGTCTTCTTTCTTAGTGATTGATTTACGTCTTTATATTTGTACTAACTTTGTGTGACGTGCAGGTAGTGGTGCCACATTTTAACCAGAATCGGCGGTTCCGTCCCGGATTCGACGGTCCGGGTCGGAACCGGAACCGGCAGGCCGGTTACGGGTCGAAAGTTCTGAGCCCGTGAACCGGCGGTTTTCCGCCCAAATTCAAAATTCAAATTTTCAAATTTCAAATTTTTTCAAATTCAAAATTTAAATTTTTTCCAATTCCCCCCAATTTTATCTATAAACAAAATTCAGATTTTCAAATTTCAAATTTTTTCAAATTCAAATTCAAAATTCAAATTCTTTTGTACATAAATAGAATCATAGAAATCAATGAAGATTTCAATTTTTATGCATTATTTTGATTGTAAATATTTTAGAACTATTTTTACTTTATTGCATTTCAAGTTTTCAATATTTCAAATTTTCAACACAAGTAATTTAATTTAAAAAAAAGTCATAAAAAATATTACAAGTTACTATAAATTATATAAAAAAAATACACAACATAAAGAATTTCTAAATTTTTAAATTATTTAATAACTTATTATATTTTTATTAAATTAACTTAAGTAATTTCAAAGTTTCAACAATTGTAAATTGCAAAATTTAGAAATTTCATCATTTAATTTAGAAAAAAATAAGATATAAATAATATTACAAATATTATAAATTACAAAAAAAAAAAAACGGAACCGGCGGTTCAACCCGAACTGCCGATTTTGGGCCGGACCGAACCGCCCGATTCGGGCCGAAACTGCCCTTTACAGAATACCACATTTGGTTCAGTTCACCTCTTACGTGAACCGAACCGTGATTCCACGGCCCGGTGGCAACACTATGTGCAGGTGGTGTGACGTTCGGCGATGATGACCTCCGTCTCAAATTGTGTACCCCCGGTAGCTCATTTGGTCCGGGTGGAGAAATGTTATATTTAAGGCCCAAACGAATATAATATTACTGGGCCCAATATTTATTTTCTAATGTGCAGCCCAGCCCAAAAAATTGCCCCCTTACCTAAGCCCGGTTTTTGGACATTTCGTGACTTTTAGTCTTGGGCGTTGATTTGAACGGTGCAATCGCACCCGTCCATCGCCCTTATATTAAGCCTACATAATCCAAAACCCTAGCTCATTTTCTCTCTTTCGTTTCTCTATCTTCTTCCTATGGCTCTCCGCCGCCGATCTATTTTTTCCCCTTCTGTTTCTCTTTGAACCTATTTTCACGACTCCGATTAATAAGGAATCGCAGTCCCTTATCAATCTAATGATAAGGTTGGTTGCGATTCCCTTGGTTTCAGAGGTTATCGTTGGGATTTTTGGATATTTATACCCCTTTTCACTGAGTTATTCGATATCCGAGAGAAAAACGAAAAGATGTGTATTGATTTATGAGATTCTAAGTGCGTTCTTCAGATCTGAGTGAAATCAATTTATGTTTCTGTGTGAAAATTGTTTTCTAAGTGAAAATTTTTTAGAGTTTCTTCAGGTACTGTTTTGGTCTTTGGAACCGCTTGATTTGGGGGTTACTTTGGGCTGCTGGAGGCCGACTCCCGGTGAGTGTTGGACATGGGTATACGAGACTGGAGGACTGAGCCGACTTTCATACATTGAACACCACCTTCATCCCTCGAGTTTTAGATCTATATTGATCTACTCGGTTTGAATTCTTGAACTTTATTATATATCTATGGGGTTGCTATTTTATTTTATTTTCGTGTAATTTAATTCGTATTATGTCTTAGGAATTTTTGTAATTCCTAAACCCCAATACCATAGGTTCAATAACTGTAATTCGTTTACTATTGTTGAGTTGTGTAATCTTGTGTCTTCCGGATAGATACCTAACAAAAACTGTGGAATCGAGTCGATCGACAGCTCGAAAACTGAACTTCTTCTAAAATTGAACTTCCTACACCTCCAAACAGCCTAGGAGTATGTATTGGCAAGCAACATTGTGTCAGAGGGACAAAGGGAGGTGGATGATGGGAGTATAGAATGATCGGTCAAAAACTTATCCTAAAAATAGGAGTTTTTTGAGTCGCTCGCAAATATATACGAGGTAGAAGTAGTTTGTGGTGAGTTCTACCAAGGTCTTTTCTCTCGAGGATTGTCCAACAGGGCTTCGTATAATTTTTTGTTATAAATTGCGAGAAATAAATACTAAAATAAAAAAAGATATTTTTGGGTTTTTTAAAAATTAACTAAATTAAAATGCACTATATTTTAAACTAAACTATTTTTAATAAGACTATTTTAATAAGACTATTTTTAACAAGACTATTTATACTAGACTATTTATATTAAGACTATTTTTAACTAGACTATTTATATTAAGACTATTTTTATACTAGTGAAAATGAATAGAATTAAAATGAGTTGGAATTAATAAAATCTAGGGGAATACGGGTTCATTAAATTAGGTATTTAATTAAGTATAGGAATTGATTTATATGGATATAAAAGAAAAAACGAATGTTTATCGAGTAATCAACTTTTCACCTCCGTACTTTCGTAATCAAAGATGTCTTAATCATTGTCACTTTTTAAGATGTTGATAACAAGATTAACACTTGATAGATTGAAAAGATGTGTTTCCAATACACTTAACAATCAATCAAGGAGGTTTCACTAGTAGAAATAGGATATGATCAATCTCTATTTAAACCAATTAGTCCTTTCATTTCTCTAACTTGACTATTTTAGGATAAACGATCGTTCATCGAGTAATCAACTTTTCACCTCCGTACTTTCGTAATCAAAGGTGTCTTAACCACTTTCGCAATCTTAAGATGTTGATAACAAGATTAACATTTGATAGATTGAAAAGATATGTTTCCAATTCACTCAACAATCAATCAAGAAGGTTTCATTAGTAAAAATAGGATATGATCAATCTCTATTTAAACCAATTAGTCCTAAAAATAGTTTAAATCAATCAAATACTCAATATATAACCTAATAGAAATCCCCCTTCCCCTAGGAAGAAAGATTAGCTACTCATCGGTTTATACAAACTAAAATTATAATAGAAATAATTGATATATATAATATATATATAGAAACTTTTAATTACTAGAAATTAAATAAAACTTACTTGAATATGATGAATCAAAGTGCAAGAAACAAACTTCAAAATATAACTTCAAACTTATTTAAAGGTTACAAGCTTACAAAAATTGAAAGTAAAATACTAAGTGCTTATTGATCAAGCACTTTTCAATTACAAACTAAATGAAAGAAAAACTTCAAACCAAAAATAAAATACAAACTAAAATTGAAAGTTCTAAGGAAAATATATTGCTAAAAGAAAGGAGTATTTCTTAGCAAGAAGTTGAGGATTTCTTGGTAAGAATGTGGGTTGGCATTTTTGCAATGGATGAACATGTCCTTTTATAGGTGATTTTCAAGAATACAATTGATTATTTAATTCAAAATATCTATTGTAATATCATTTTTAATTCTTTGTTCACACTTCACCCATGTCTTTGAATTTTCGATTTTTGACCAAAAATATCTTGTGGTTGATTTCACAAGTTGGTCAAAAGTGGACTAATTTTGCATGGCATCTGTGAAACACGGCGATGAAAAGCAGCCCGGTTGCCCCGTGTTTGTGCGCCGTTTGTGGTGACTCGGTCTCTTCCGAATACGCGAGAGACACGGCGCTAAATGCCGGCCGTGTGTGAAACGGCCCAAGACACGGCCCTTGTTGCGCCGTATGTGAAACGGCCGACAGAACACGGTCCATTTTGCGCCGTTTTGTATGGTCGTTTGTCCTGGAAAAATTCCCGTCGTTGGATTTGATCTTGTTTTCCGTTCTTTTTGATGCTTCATGTCAGCAATCTGTAAAATAACCATTTTTAGCTCATGTTTGGACATATTTGTAAAATATATATTTTTAATCACAAATCAGTACAATTATGCCCGGAAAAATGAATATTTTGTATATGAATTTTAGATCAATTATGCACTAATCATAGAACAAATAAGGACATGTAATTATTGTGAGATTCACACTCCTGTTAAGTACTAGTGGGTTAAAAAAAACAGTTAGAAAAGAGATGTAAGTCGAGTCCGTTTTATGAAGGGAATGTGTTTTGGTAAAACGCAACCAACACCGACGATTGAGACCATGGGGAAAGGGACTCTCTTAGATTCTCGTATTTTTAATCAACAAAGGTGTGAAAGAAATTAGCGGAGTACGTAATTATTGATGACTTATCATTTAGATCTGTTGAAGGGAAGGGTTTTGTAAATTCGTTGCGTGAGCCCTTGTTTGATATTCCCGATCGGAAAAAAAGTTGCATCGATGTTTAACGATTTGTTTTTAATGGAGAATGTTAAGATAAAAAGCGTGATTAATAACCGAAAGGTAAGTATCATAACTAGTACTTGGACCTTTTTTCAAAACATAAACTACATCATTTTCACTTATTGGATAGTTACGATATGTTTTTCTACTGAAAATTGGATAAACAAGATAACGGTATGTAAATATGTCATATCCAAATTTTCGGCATACCAAAATCTACCATTTTTCGATATACGAAAAAATTTGATATGATAGCTATATGATTTTTGTCATACAAAAAATTTTGGTACGATGGACAGTTATTTTCCGTATATGTTGTACGAATCACCCCTAATTTTATCATTTAACTTTCGAGCCAACATTGTGCATCCCACATTTTATGTTGGTTCAACGAAAATGTTTTCGGCCCCGTGTTTTTTCCCGCTCTACCCAACAATAGCGTATATCTCAATTATTTCTAGAGTAGTATACTGTCATTTTTTTTTGTATGGCAAATATCATAATTGTTTGGTTTACAAATTTTTCTTCTGGTATCTAGAAATTCTAAATAAAAATAAATAAAAAATTATTAGTAAATCTAAGGGATCGTTGATATATTTTGAAAGTTATGGATATACTTAACGTGTCGGTATTGAAATTTTTGGTATATATAAAAAAATCACTATGTACCGGTATATCGAGTTTTTTTTAAAAACTCATACTGTTATTGTATAAAAAATGTCGATAACAATTTCATATCATATAAAAAGACCGAAAGTTACGATCTTTTTAATATTTTCGGTACGGTATGTTGGTATATATCCAAAGTTTCGGTAATTTACTCACCAATCATTAGTTCATGGGGAAAAGTTTGGAGGCCAACTATCTATCATATGTTCACGCAACAAAAGGAGAAATGATAAAAAGACGTAATTATGGTTCATCTACACATCTAATGAACCACTCTTACGTAAAAATAACTCCTTATGTACATTACATTAATTATTAAGTAAAACTCGCGGGCTTTGATCATATTATGTTTCTTCGATTACATTACACACAAAAATAAAATGGAGAGTGCTAGTAAAATATCATCATCTATTTTTCCCCTACCACTATATTTTACATTTGAGTGTACATAGAATGTTACCTTCAAGTGAAAATACAGTAAACTTTTAATAATAGCAAATATCTAATGAAATTATTTTTACTGAATAAAAC
Source organism: Orobanche coerulescens (assembly GCA_033398695.1). Taxonomy (NCBI): domain Eukaryota; kingdom Viridiplantae; phylum Streptophyta; class Magnoliopsida; order Lamiales; family Orobanchaceae; genus Orobanche; species Orobanche coerulescens. Next base: position 11,082,021 of record CM065813.1, on the reverse strand, counting down.
TGATTTTAATTGATTAAAATTGATTTTTACTAATTCAAACCGATTTTTATTATTAATCGAAACCGACTTTTATGCTGATTCACAATGTATTTTATTATAAAAAGCTACTGTTTTTACTGATTATAACTGAATTTTACAAATCAAAACTGAATATTAGTGATTAAAACTGATTTTTATCGATCAAAACTTAATATATTATCTTTTTTAGTTGGAAAGAAAAAGGCCTTCACATACATAACCAATTTCACCCTTTGATCCAAACGATTAAATTTAAAAAATAAACTTAATTAAGCTTAGTCTAATCTAGAACACGAAATCAACTATCTTTCAAAAATATAAGTTTGTTTGTATGTAATCTCAACTACATTTCTAATACCTAAAATGTGATGTAGTGGATGAAATTGCAATTCGTTATTTGAAAAAGGGTCGTTTTTGAAATATATGGAATTGTAGGTGAATTTTGGTATAAACTCGGTCTTTTCTTATCGGAATCGACCCACTGAATAAGAGTCACCGCTTGCGGTGAGGTCCGTCGTTTTTTGGCCAAAAAACGACGTTTAGGCCTTCGATTTTGCGTTTTAAGGACTTAATTGCAATTTTCTAAGAGCTTGTTTACTTGTTATTAAATTTCGTAAGTTTAACCATATCTTCCCCTCGGTATATATATGCGTGTAAGACCTTTTTTTCAAATGTTCAATGAATTGAAATTTTCTCTAAACTTTCTTGAAATTCTCAGATGGGTTGAATCTAGATTTTTTGGAGGTTGTGTCCAGTGGCGAAGCTAGAAAATTTTCAGTGGGGGGTCGGGATCTAAATTTTTTTTTCCTAACGCTATTTTTCGGGTAATACCGAAATTTTGGGGGGTCGAAACCGAATATACCGAAATTTTTCTACACGAAAACTATATACCCCCTACATCGCAAAAAAAATTTCGGGGGGTCGGGCGCCCCCTCCCGCCCCTATGTAGCTGCGCCCCTGGTTGTGTCTCAAGGACGGCTGATCGTTGAAATATAATTATTTTCTTGTAATTTTCGCTGCATCAGAATGGATATTTGTAATTTTGAGAGATCGTCCATATTTTTCACCTATACCAAAAATAAAAAACTAGTTCTTATAATATACCCCTAAAGAGCCGAGAACTCCACACTCGACTCCATACAGTGTGCTAACTTTTATCCGGAGAAATGGCCGGAGATAAATATACCTGGCTCTGTACTACCATCTGACCAACCTTAAATCCCGGCACCACCGTGAACGCCACCCTTAACCCGCCGCCCGCCTCCCGGAAAATCTCATCCGTCACGCTCTCCATGTACACTTCAGAAAATCGCGAACCCCGCTTCGCTTGAAAAATGCCGACATCGTGTCCGAACGAAAACGCCAAACAATGCAGAAGCCAAACCCTCCTCCCCATCTCAGCAAAGGTCTTGAAAAAATCAGTTTCCGGAAATTCACCACTATTCGCCATTTTTCTCTGGTTCAGATTACCAAAGAATGAAAATTCCATCTTCGGATGCACCAAATGAAGGTACTTCGACTTCAAGAATCTCCCAAACAGTGAATCGGGGTTTTGCTTGAGAAAATGAACTACACTAGCCGATCTCAATTTCTTGAACTGCTCGAAGAAGAGAACCCGGCGCTGATAAACTTCGCCGGAAAAATAATGATCTTCGTTGTTTCGAACCGACAAAAATCCCGGATCATCAAAACCAGTAAAAATTTCTCGGCACACGAACGATTCAAACACGAAGCCCTTATGATCCGTTCTTCCGAAAACAATGCCAGCCTCTATCGCATTAGCCGCGGCCTCAGTATCCCAATTGGCCTTCCGCATCTCGCGAATCAGTAACTTCACAAAATTTCTTACAGATCTATGCAAATAATGCAAAACCAGAACAAAATCTTTAGGATTTAACTCAGAAAACCCAACATTATCGAGGATCGAAAAGGATCCGCTCGCATTCATCTTTTCCACCAGGGATTTATTGCGCTGCACGATTTCCTGCAGCTGATTCTGGAGAGAAATTACTCTCGACTCCTTGTTTTCGATCTCGCTCCGCATTTTTTTCATGGTGATTTCGTAGGTTTTCATCAGAGCCTGCTGCTCTTGAATTTCTGCGAGCATTAGCGTCACGTGCGGCCGAGAAAAATCGATCCGCTTCTTTAGAAAGCGGAGTTTAAGCTCAGAAAGCGCTTTTAATTCGTCGACCACGGATTGATCTGCGATTCGTATGGCGTCGTTGTTGTATGGAAACTGAGCCATTTGGAGCTCGGCGTAAGCGGCTTTAAGGGCTGAGATGGTGGCAAAGAGCTTAGCTATGAATGCTTCGACCGCGGCTCGATTTCTCGACTGCTCCTTAGCTTCTTCGGCTTCTTCTTGCTCGAACTGATGAGATTCGCAGCATCGAAGCTTTTCCTGGGGGATTATGAGGCAAAAGCCGTGGTGATTCAAGCGGTGTTTTGAAAATGTACTTCTTAGATGGATCATTTTTTGAAATGTTTTGGCTATTTTGCTGGTTTTATCGGGCCGGGCTGAATCCATTTTGGAAATAATTTGGAGATTTTTTTTATTTATTTTTTTAGTTGATCAGTTCGTGAGATGGAACTAAATGGTGTGTGTGTGTGTGTGTGTGTGTGTGTGTTGTGAACAAGTGAAATCGGTGAAAAGGAAATAGAAATTAGTAAACATGGAGAGATAAAGGAGGGAAACAAAAAAGAAAAAGCAGGGGACAACTTTGAGTAAGAGGTTTAAGGATGAGATTTTTACTGAAAGTAAAAGCAAATTAGTTATTCTAGATGGCGGGAAAAAGGGGTGGAAACGGGTTTGTGGCCGATTAACCCCCTGTATTTTACTAAACGAATTATTTATCTCTCGTGTATAAATTAAATTAGTTATAGTATTTTCATGCATTCTTCGAAAATGAGCAGGTTATATTTCTGTATAAATTAAGCACATTACTCAGTGTCTTCCGAAAGAAATGTATCTTGCTTCCTCTACCGTCCTGCGCACAAGTGGGTGATCCGACAATGGATCAATCTACAATATTTTGAGAACGCAAGGGAAATGATATGTCTATTGATGTAATCGACCTTGAAAAACACATGGAGGTCATATATGTCTATCCAATTTATACAATTGGATACACAGCTCATTTAGTAAAATATAGGTAGGTAATAATCCGTCATTCGACAGTCGGAAATTGAGTAAACAAATGGCTAAAAAAATGTATGAGGCCGTAAGATATCATCTAAGTATTATTTTTTAGTGCTTTTTTTTTTGTTTTAATTTTGGGGTTTTGGTTTATTTTTTGTTTCTAATCAAAGTATTTCGACTTTTAGAGGGTTTGTTTTTTTTCATATTTTTTAAGTTTTTCGACTATTAGTTCTTTGAACTTTTCTATTTTGTTTTTGATAGAATTTTTATTTTAGTATTTAGTTTGAATGGACCGTTTTACAGATGAAAATTTCGTACTCTAATAATTACCACTTGTGCATGCGGCAGATCATTATTTTAATTAATATAGGCTATATCTATGAATAAGGTATAAAGTATGATCATTTTCGTGTATTTTTTTTTTATCATTTTTAGGGGAAATTATTGAGTAATGCTATTTGATTCCGATCGATCCAGATTAGAACAATATATTAGGAATGTAAATTCATCGAAACGGTATATTAAGAATGTAAAATCAGAAAATCAATAATTTTAGTTTAAATCCCATCACTAAAGTAAAAAAAATCGATACCGAGTAGGATCGGATCGGACCACACAAAATTATTGTTTTTTATGTCATTTTTCTTTTTGTGGATTTTTTTTAATTAAAAATTTTATCTTTAGGAGACGTTTTGCAGAAAAAGATCTACAAATTGAATCATGAACAGTGATGTGTCTCTTTATTTTGTGGGGCTACTATTTAAATAAATAAATAAAAGAAATGAACCTTATATGGTTTTTCCTTTTCTCACCAATTGCCTCACTGTTTTCATACAAACAAAAGGACAAATATTTGAGTGATGTTGAAGGAATAACAATTTATTTTTCTTACCGATAAGTTATGGGAGTTTTTTCAGTTAATGTAGGAATACGTTCAGATACAAAGGTGTTGTCGCGGTAAGAATGGAATTTAAGTTAATAAATATGAATAAAATTTTTATTAGATGAATTTGATCTATAATTTTTTTATTAAAAGAATGATCAAGATTTATTTTTACGAAAAATTATGTATGGAATGTATTATTTTAATGTATCGACATTTTTATGCATATAATATAATTTTAATGCACTGTATATTTTGATACATGAAATGTATGTATTTTATGCGTAAGTTAATCCGGATCATATATTTTACTCAAAAAACCATTCTTATTTGATCCATCTTATAGACATAATTTATCTAGAATTTATATTCTCACCCTATATATGATCATTATTAATGAGAAAATCATCAGTATTTACCATACTTTTATCTATTTTTACTTCACTCCCGTATCAGCACGTAAGTTCTAGAGTAAGTACATACAAAAAGATCGAAAAATTAAATAAAACAAAAAAGAGAATCGACTATTCAAGACCCTGCCTCAGAGCGCCTCCAATGCACAACCCATCGCCCCTTCGTGGCTTCGCACAACCACCACGACATTTATCTTATAGTGTGAGACGTGGCATGTATTTTAGTTTCTTTTTCAGTTTATTACGAATTTTTGGGTTTTGTAAATTTTTCATTATTTTTAACTTCTCAGGGTTTATCCTTTAATATTTTAGTTAATCTTATTTCCTTAATGTTTTTCTTATTTTTTATTTTAAAATTTATGGGACCCGGTCTCCAATGAAAGCAATTTATAGGTCTAGACCCACTCTAAAAATAAACATGATTATCTTTTTTTTTTTTTTTGGCATTCAAGCAATAATGCTCCACTGCTCATGATCCTATGTTTCACGTATCGTTTCACGCAGATATCCCACGTAGTGAATGCCACGGATGCACATCTGCGTGATGATGACGGCAGATTGATCGCCCATCTAGCCAAGATCTGCACCGTCCACGACGCTACGCAGAAATGCATCCTAGATTTGACGCACTACACGAAAGATACCACGACGCAACTATGTTTCACGTATATCTGATATCTAAGAATAAAATAATATTATGGATTGCCGTTAATTTCGGACAAGAAATACTTGAAGCCCCGACCAAGAAAATAAAAAAGGGAGTAAAAAATAAAGGAAGTAAATATTGTTCTTTCCCTTGGAAGATTAGTACGTTTGGTGTACCATGTACTTTTTGTAATCAACATAGGTAACGAACACTCAATTTTATCCTAGTACTACTCCTTTCGTCTGGCTCCAAATTTATACGGATTTTTTTTGTATTATTTTAAAAACTTTACATTTATTATATAATTAAATTAAATAATCACCTATTATTTTTTAATCTCCATTGTACTAACAATATTTTTTATTTTTTAATCTCCACCACATATTTATCATAATTTACTTACATCAATCATTACCTAAAATTAAATATACACCATCTGTCAAGCTTTGAGCGGGACATAAAGAGTACAACTTAAACATAAAAATAGCTTAACCAGACTTCTCTATCCCACGATTCATAAATTATGGGGAAATTGTTAGGGTTGTATATATCAAAGCATACTTTATGCTTGTATTACCTAATTTCCCGATCTCTATCTATGAGAATATTTAATTCATTTATCACATATTTTGCATATTTATTCACGCTATGGTTATGCAAACGTAGTCTAAAATACTTTATATTGTATATAATGTGGTGTGTCGAGTCACACAGAAGATCACATTATCGGTTCCTTATACAGTAATAATTAGTTCACAACCTATATAACATTAGACCGTTATGTGAGAGGTTGTAATATATGCTTGAGATTGGTTGGTCTTGACCATTAGCACATATTAGCATTCGGTATACGTTGAACAGGATCGAGGTGAGATAGATTCTTCTGTACTGACTATAAGAAGAACGCACATCTCGGACAATTATTATTTCTTAATTTTAGTGATTAATATTTAATTATATATTTAATATTTATTGTTTTGATTTATCATGGGTGAGAGCCACAATGATTGACTCAATGTGCTCGATATTTGGGCAATATTATTATTTACATGATAATTAATATTATAGCTAGAAATCGTGTCCCGACTAGTCGGGTTGATCATGTCCCTTGAGGCACTCGAAAGGATTATTATATTAAACCCTGCAGGTGGAATTAATTTTCCGATATAATAATAAAAGTCGAGTGGTATACTCATGTATAATATATTAATTAATAAAAGCTGTCAGTAGCTTAAATTAATTAATGGACATGGAATATCTTAGACACGGGAAATAATTAATTCAAAAAGGAGCCCAATTTTGTAATTTGGGATTTTGATAGGAAGTGCAATATCAACTTTTTAGTGGACTAAGTTGATATTAATAGAGTCTTCATATTAGGAAGAGTCCTAATATTGGAAAGAAGATATCGTCCTTACCTTATCCTCCTTAAGGTCCCTAGAATAACCCAAAATACCTATAAAAGGAGACTAAGGGGGGCGATTTAATTCACTAATTTTGGCACAAAATTTTCGATTTTTCTCTGCTTGTGTTTAATTGTGGATTTTGACTTGTGTCTTGGATTCCATAATTTAGTTAACACAATATTTTTCTAAATATAAAATATTCAAGAAAAATAGAGAGAAAATTCGTAAGGTAAATTTTGGAAGAAAAGTGGTTCGGCCACGGCCCCTTGTTGTCCAAGTAGTCCGGTAGATTGTTGCCCACACGACATCCGGATAAAAGACGGGAGATACTCTAGAAGACTTTGAGGTAGAAATACAAGTAGATCGAAGAAGAATAGAGGGAGTAGTTCGATCGATCCACGGAGGGAATTTCTACCACTTCGCGTCAAAGGTATTAATTACCGACTCCCATGCGTAAATATATTTATTTGATTGTTTATTAATCTGTTTAGTTAATTAATTGACAAGCCTAAATAGATCCGTTTTTTTATTGGTTAGTTTATAAAACCGTTTATAAAATATTTTCACCAACTACCTTCCACTGCGTTTTATATTCCAACAGAAATAACACTACTTGTACACATAACAATAATTATATATATATATACATACGCATCTCATCGATCTATTTATTGTTGAACATATTCATTTACTATGATACCACAATAAATTAACAAATGTGATGTATTTGTGTGTGTGTGTATATATATATATATATATATATATATATATATATATATGTGTGTGTGTGTGTGTAGTAATACATAAATTATAGGAATTGAATAAGGAGGGCAGGCCCAAGTGCAGGGCGGTGTTGACGATGGTCCAGGGCATCATCAGCCAAAAGGGCATTAACTAATTGTCCATAGAGTAGTATATTATAGTTCTACGCCTCCTTTTACTAAAAAAATTTAAACAATACATGTATAACAATATTAAAACAGATGACCTCAAGTACAAACTCGTTCATTTTTACCAGTCATCCACAAATAGCTTTTTAAATTTTAATATTCTATAGATGCAAATTATGTTTAGTGTGATATGAATGTGTTACAAAATACATTTTTTAAACTCTTTGAAAATGACTTCAAAGACCAACAACTTGAATGCAATAACTTACTTTACAAGTAGTCGGTATAGATTGTTGTTCTTTTAGCACGAACATGTATCAAGTTCTGGTTCTGCTATAGATGCTACATATATCTTATTTTTTATTTCTTTTAAATGGTTTGCCAACAATATGTCTGCTACCTTGCATTTTTATAAAGTTGTAAGAATTAGAAACTATTTATCAAAGGTTTTTATGTTATACAAGTGCAAATTAAGTGCGGACTGTTGGTCGATAACATCAAAAGATTTACTTCTTTCTAATTGAGGTACTTTTGAGCATTAAAACAATACATATAACAATATTAAAATAGATGACCTCAAGTACAAGCTCGCTCACTTTTACCAATCATTCACAAATAGTTTTTGTTTACTTTTGCTCTCATTAACTTTATTATTTTCCTATCTTTTTTTTCTTATAGGTAAAAGATTAATTTCTGACTCGAAATAAAATATTTTTAAAAATAAAAAATTATATATCAAGATTATACTGAAATTAAAGATCTCGACAAACAGAATAACATAAAAGAAATAAAAATTCAAAATTTTAATTTTTATGTGTCAGAATCACTCTTCAAGCGTGGAGGGTAAGTTCACCCTCTTTTTTGGAGGGTGAACAAAATTACACTCTTAAAAATAGTATCGGCCCTAAAAAAGTGATATTTTTTTAACTCTCCGTCCAAAACATCCAAAATCATTTGACCAGTCCTGGGAATATGAATAATCTATTCCCTCATACTTAACATTGAAGGACCATTTATTCAAAAAAGGGCAATGCTAATAATAAGAACAAGAAGAAGAGGACGACACTGAAAGACCATAATTCAGCAAGTGTGGGAAAAGCAAGCCATGTACATGTATTTTCCAAGGCGAGAAACAAAATAAATAAATAAATAACGGCGAAAAACCCCCTAGATATGGCGAAAAAGAAGAAATCCAGTGGAGCCACCACTGTGAAGAAGCAAGGACGGCCGAAAAGGAGTCCGGCAACAGAAGGTGGTGGAGAAACAAGTACAAACTCCGGTTATCTCTCAGTTGATTGGGGATAATCCGATTGGGGGTGGGAGTGTGAATACATACTTGAGTGATGTGAGGCAAATAAGCATACGCTACGAGGCGTTGGAAACACCACATGTAGCTACGGTTCCTCCGGCTAGAAGTGGCCCAACGGTTGCTTGGCCGATTCAGGCTACGGTTTTGCCGGCCTAAATCGGTGGTGCGATTAGTATAGGGCCAGAAGCTAATCAGAGCACAACTGCTCGCAGATTAGACTGGCAAAGGGAACAGGTACCGGTTAATCATGAAGAGCAAAGTGAATGTGAAGAAGCTGGGCAAGAAAATGATGTGAATCGAATGAACAATAGGCTTGCAGCTAATGGTTTGGTTTTGGAGTATGATGCTTCAGCCATGGATGATACAGGGGCTTTTGTTTGCTTGTCAGATGATGATGTAGCAGATGAGGTTGGGAAATGGAAGCATTCACTGGTAATGTATGTTATTGGTGTAGAACATACTATTAACTACATGGAGAGCTATGTGGAAAAGGCTCGCGGTAAGCTTGCTATTCCTGTATTACATCAAGTTGATATCACTTTCTTCATAGCTAGATTTCAGAATGCTGAGGATTGTGAGTTAGTTTTATCTAGTGGTCCATATACAATAAAAAATCATCCAGTTGTGCTTAAAAAATGGACCCCTGAGTTTGATTATAGTAAGGAGGACTTAACTGTAATAGCTATATGGGTAAAATTCCCAAAGCTTCCTCTTCATTTTTGGGGGAAGAAATATTTGGGTAAGGTTGCAGCTTGGTTGGGAAACCATTACATACTGTGAATATACAGTTAAGCAGACTAAGATAGCCTATGCAAGAGTAATGATAAAAGTGGATATAAGTCAGCCACTAATCAAAACTCTGCGCATAAAAAGCCCTAGTGGAAATATGATAGAGCAGGAAGTTGAGTATGAATGGGCTCCTCTCTTTTGTCAAAAATGTCAGGTTATTGGACATATATGTAGATCAGAGCTAGTGAAAAGAGAGAATGTTCCTCCACAAAGACAATATCATAGGCAAAGGCAAGGTAGGAGGAATGCCTGTTACAAAACAGTGGGTTGAGGTAAGAAGGAGGCCTGCTAATGTTAATGTAGCACCTCAACCTGTGTAGAATACTAGGAATGGGGACACCATGAGGGGATGGTAACTGAAATAGTAAATCAATTTGATGTTCTGCAACAAGTGGAGGAACAAGTGGTTAATATAAGAATTTGGGATTTTGCAGAGTCTCCTAGGATTAGGATTCAGCCTAGCCCTTCACATTCTAATCAATGACTTTAACTAGTTGGAATGTGAATGGTTTAAACAAATCCCTTAGACATTTAGAAGTTTTGAAATCTTGTAGAGATAATTGTGTTGAGATTTTTGGTCTTGTTGAAACTAGAGTAAAAGTTAATAAAGCTGAGCCTATTAGGAGAAGTTTGGAGTTAACTGATGCAATTATAATGAAGTTCTGGATGGCAGAATTTGGGTGTGGTGGGATAGTAGAACTGTCACTTTTCAGAAGCTATCTAGCACTGCTCAAACTTTACATGGTAGAGTATAAAGAAGCCATAACTCTAGTCATTATGAAGTCACTTTTGTATACGGTTTGAATGATGCTGAGGGAAGGACTACACTTTGGGAGGAGTTGAAATATATAAAGGCTAATGTGCAAGACCCTTGGTTGATACTTGGAGACTTCAACAATGTCTTGACAACTGAAGACAGGATTGGTGGTCTGCCAGTAAGTGAGAGGGAATGTACACCATTTAGAGATACTGTGTATGATTTGCAGTTAACTGAGCTACAGCATGTGGGATGGCCCTTTACATGGAGTAATAAGCAAGCAGCAAATCTCATAGACACAAAAATTGATAGATGCTTTGGTGACTCAGATTGGATGCAAAATTATGGGGAGTCTGTTTTGGAAGTGCTTAATACAGGAGGATCAGATCACTCTTCTCTTGTGATTCAGATGGGGCAACAACGGACTCAACAGAGGAGGAAACAATTTAGATTTCTCAATTGCCTTACTGAACACAAGGAGTTTTTGACATGTACTACAGCAGGTTGGCAACAACAGGTGCAAGGGGTTAAAATGTACATATGTTGGCAGAAGTTGAAGTTTGTGAAACATAATCTTAGAAGCTTAACTTCTCATGTGACTAAGGCTGAAGTTAAAGTCATGGGGCTCAGAACAAATCTTCAATTACTGCAGAGTGCTTTGAAAGATAGACCACTTGATGTTTCTCTATTTACTGAAATGAATACCACACAAAAAGAGCTTGAGAAATGGCTTCTTATTGAAGAACAAATATTAAAGCATAAATCTAAGGTGCATTGGCTCAAGTGTGGTGACAGTAATAATAAGTTCTTCCATGCTAATTGGAGAAAGAGGGCTAGAACTGGTATTAAGATGCTTGTAAATGAACAGGGTAGGAGGCTTAGAGAGGAGGCTGATATTGCTGATGAAATATTAAGGTTCTATAAAAGGCTCCTAGAAACTGCAGCAAAGACTACTAAAGCAGTGGATATCCAGATTGCTCAGCTTGGACCTGTTCTGACTAGACAACATAGGAAAGCTTTGGTTGAAAAGGTTACTAAAGAGTAAATATGGGCAGCCTTGCAGTCCATTGGAGATGACAAAGCACCTGGTGTTGATGGATTTTCATCCAAATTTTTTAAGCTGTCCTGGACAGTTATTGGAGATGAACTTGTGCTTGCCATCTAGGATTTCTTCAGAAATGGTAAGATGTTGAAAAGTATAAATGTTACTCTTGTCACTCTTATTCCTAAATCATCATTTGCCTCTTCTATTAAAGAGTATAGATCTATTGCATGTTGCACAGTTTTGTATAAGATTATCTCTAAAGTCTTAACACTAAGAATGAGTCATATCATGGAATACTTGGTGGGTGAGGAACAAGCAGCTTTTGTGCCTGGAAGGTTTATCCATGATAATACAATCATGGCACAGGAACTGATAAGGGGTTATGGGAGGAAACAGATATCAGCTAGATGTATGGTGAAAATGGATTTACAGAAAGCTTGTGATTCTATATCATGGAGCTTTGTGGACAATCTATTAAGAAGTTTTGGATTTCCTCAGCAATTTTTGGACTAGTTGATGACATGTGTAAACAAAGTTTCTTACCGACCGCTTTAATGGGCAAATATGGATCCTTTTGAGGAAGGAAAGGGTTGAGACAGGAGATCCTGTCTCCCCATACCTAATTGTGCTATGTATGGAGTACAAGAGCAGGGTGATGAACAAATTACAGAATTAAAACGATAACAAATATCATCCCCAATGTGGAAAGCATAAGATCACTCGTCTGAATTTAGCTGATGATCTTTACTTTTTCACTAAAGGGATCGAGTCATATGTTGCTTCACTTCTAAGGAAATTTGAACTGCTCGGTTAACTTTTGGGCGTGAATCTATTATAAGAAAGAGTAAGATCTATTTTGGAGGTGTTACTAGGGAAAAAAGAGCCGTAATATCGATGCATCTCAACTTAAAGAAGGATCTCTCCCATTCGGATATTTAGGCATTCCTTTGAATGCAAAAAGGCTTTCTATTGTGCATTACCAAATTTCTTTAGGAGAAGATGGTAGCTAGTGTCGAAATTGGACTTCAAAGCTACTATCTTATGGAGGAAGGGTATAATTAATTAAAAGTATTCTCGTATGCAAAGGCGTAATTCATCGAGCCGATTTTTGTTTCTCTAAGAAAGTGATGCTTGTTATTGAGGCTATTTCCAGGAAATTTCTATGGACAGGTGAAGTGGGTGACTCCATAAAAGCCCTTGTGGCTTGGGAGGATTTGTGCAGAACTAGATCTGAAGGAGGGCTGGGGTTTATCCACCTACCTACTTGGAATAAGTATGTATGATGAAGCTTTTATGGGCAATAAACACTAAGGCTGATAGATTATGGATAAAGTGGATTCATACATATTATATCAAGGGCAGTAGTGTGATGATTATGACTGTACCTCCACAAGCATCTTATCAAGTTAAGAAGGAACTCAAGGTTAGAAGTTTGGTACTTGATAATGTGAAATGGCAACAACAGCAGAGTCTGAGTAAGTTCAAAATGTTACTTATGTATAATGAGCTTAGAGGTGTTGTTGAAAAGGTGAGCTGAAGAGAGTTTGTTCTAAATAACTTGGCTACTCCTAGAGCATAGTTTATTGCTTGGTTGATGTTGAAGGGAAGGCTAGCCACCAAAGCCAGATTACTGCAGTTTGGAATTAGTGTGGATCCATTGTGTGTGTTCTGTGGTAAACACATGGAGACTGTGGAGCATTTATACTTTGAGTGTGAGTTCTCTGTTAAAGATTTAGGGCTACATTGGATTGGTTGCAATTGCCTAACAACCATGATGCTTGTTTTTTAGAAAGCTTAGCCAGATGGATTAAAGGCCGCAGTTCCAGGTGCAGGTTTCTGAAAACTGTGATAACTGAGTTAATATATGCTTTATGGAGAAGCAGGGATATGAAGATTTTCCAAGAGAAGGGCCCTGACATGAATATCATACTGAAGGAGGTGGCTTTTACTGCAGTTGCAGAGAGTTGGTTTGTAAATAAGATGCATACATTTTGCAGCAGTGTGCATGGATTCCTGTAGCTCCATAGCATAGGCATTACATTGAGTGTATTTTTTATATTGTAAGTAAGTTGTGAAGGCAATGGTCTGTAAAAAGCTATTTGCGGTTTTGTAATAGAGTGTGGAACTTCAAAGTCTACTTAATAAAAAAAAGCTACTTTTGTTCCCAAAAATAAATAAATAAATCATATTAGTACCATAATGTGTAACACCCCCAAACCACTTGGGAATATTACAGCGCCGCAGACCCTCTCCATGAGGATCTACCAGGCTAAATACGAAAACAATACATCACATTGATAGCCGATATGGCTAAATAATGAACCATTAGACCGATTTGGTCTTATACCAAAAATTCTTACATCGAACATACAAAACTCCTTTTTCTAACTCGTACCCACGCAGGGGTTAGGATACATTAATACTTCCCGAAAATTAGACAATACCCCAACAAAAAGACAAAACAATAAGACTTCACCAAATACCCAACACGACCTTCATGTGATTAGCATCGTCGTCTTCCATCATCCTTCGTACCGATCCTGTGGTTCGCTCCCCAGCAACCTGCAAGTACCTGGACGCAATACAGACATCCACCCCCCGAATACTCGGGGGTTAGCAAAACTCCACTGTTTTGCTAGTGCAAGTATAAAGTGCAAATACGAGCTATACACAACATATTCCAAGAATATAAAAACTTGATTAATTCCACAATTCAACCCAATGAAAATTTCCCGAGATATTTCATTGAATAAAATAGTTCAAACCATGAAAAATTGGAATGAGACACGCAGCTCTTTGAAAAGCATTTAAAAGTCTCGGGAGTTTTAGAAAGACATTTCTGGGCTAATAAATCTTTAACTCGACAAACCACATAGGGACACGGGCCAAAGAATTGTTTTTACTCAAAGATACCAATCTGGTCACAAACACAGGGTCCACGACCCAAAACATCCATATCCCATACTCGAGTGAATAACACAACGGTCACACTCGATACATAACCAAACCACAATGTACGGGAACAATCACGGGGCCCGTATCCTTATGCCAAAAATATCGCAACCATGAAGCAAATAATGTACGACGCTTATACCGGTGCCATTTTAGCCAAGTACCAAGACCTTACATATGATGTATCTCACTTTGGGAATTTGCATATGTGATACTCCGGACATATCACAATTATCGAAAACAACATCGTGCCATATCACAAAACAACCTCCCGAGCTATACTGGCCCTGTACCTCTCAGCAAGATACACACCCCAGAGACACCTCGTCAGGCCCTCCCTGGTGTATAGCCCACCGAGTGATCCGTAGGGATACGCACCTCACGGACCCTGGGGACCCTCACTGGTTTTACTCGGTTCACACACTCTCAGTAACCACATGGCACAAACCACATTTTCTGAAATTACCACTTTCACAAAAATCACGATTCAAAAACATATTCCCCCGAAGTACTTCAACTGTAAATCAAGGTACTTGCTAAGAATGGCCACGACACCCGACACATACTCACATCACACATCATCACAAACTCATCAATAGTACACACGTCCACACATATATACACACTTCTTGTCAGAAAGACATAACCTTAAGTCCACTATCAACATAATCACGCACAACGATACCAAACGTAAAAAGATATTCCAAAGCACACCACTAGTATATATCCTCGACCACACAATCGTTCACAAACACATAAGTAGATTTTATAGAAAACCTTTATCGAGAATATACCGATTCTTTTATAAGTTCATTAAAAATAATTCAATTGCACACCTAGTCAATTACCGACTATAACCACTACGAAATATGAAGTGTATAGGCAAGATACTTGCCTCAAATCCGCGAGCGAACAAATACGACGAATCACAAGGCCTCGATACCACGAAACACCTGGACAACGAAGCGGATGAGGTTGGGCAGCCCTCGAACTTCCAAACCGACCAAGAACTCGACAACTCCACGAGAACTACGAAAATAACACTAACACGAGTCAATAACACTAAACGGAATCCGAATCGATCCTAAAAACAACAAGGATCTAAGTGTGTCTCCAAGAAATCAAGAACTATGTTCCGCGTGATATAAAATCATGAATGAGTTCAAAATCCGAAGATCATGGCCAAGACAACAATAATTTCACCATCGATTCATCATCCTCGGATTAAATCGAAGAACTAAGGAGAAACCCCAAAATTCAAGAACTAGGGTTCTAAGAAGAGATTACCTTGATTTGGATCAAGAAGATGATTTGGTGTTGTTAAACACCTACAAATCCGTTCCAAAATGAAGCTTGACGAAGAAGATCGCTGAAAATCACCTCTGGAGCTCACTCCCGTCGGAAAGGATGAAGAAGGGAGAGAAATGACGAAGTGGCGATTCATTGGCCGGTATTTATCTTCGATGCTTATTAGCGTGCGCTAACTAGACCGCATTAGCGCGCGCTAACGAGGTCAACGCCTGAACATTCCGCATATAACACCGTTAGCGTGCGCTAGCCCCATGAGTGTAGCGTGCGCTAACGAGTCACGGTCCATCCGGTGGCCCCCGGACAGATTCAGACTTACCTAGCAAGCGCGCTAGAAAGAAGGAAGAGCGTCGCTAAGGCGCGATAGCGTGCGCTAGTTATCGACCTTAGCGTGCGCTAACAAAGCCAGATCCCGATCCAAGAGTTCTGGATCGCCGATTAGCGTGCGCTACACATCCGTAGCGTGCGCTAACCCTAACGCCGTAGCGTGCGCTATGCCACAAGCATTTGCGTGCGCTACACCTCAAATAACCCGAAACTCACATAGTGATATTAAACGCCCACAAACCCACGTCCCAACAATGCACACTTAATCATGACACCAATTTCAAACGATGAGGACATTAACAATCCGATAAAACCCCAAAACTCAACGAATGCTGAACAAGGATCTCGGGTATTACATTCTACCCCTCTTAAAAGAAGTTTCGTCCCGAAACTTAAAACACAAAATGATCGGCGCAAAACAATCTCCGACAATAGAAATCGTAACGATAACAAAACGCAAAACACGTGCTAATCTGCGTCGATGACTGCAACGAATCCGTCATGCACGTGGTCGATAACATCCATATCATTATGCCGTAATGATAACGAAACGCAACGAACAAGATCAATATGGTTGGCCACCAACAAGATAACAATCAAGACGCAAGCTCAACGCTACACAAATACAAAATTCCACCATTCGAGGGGAAGATCAATGAAGCTAATTTCCGAAGTGAAGGAAAATACGACGTGATCGAATGCTCAAAATCACGATACGTAAGTAACAAAATCGGACAACAAATGATCGAACCACAACGATTGAGACAATAATAATCGAATACCAAGTTCGGATCACGACGACCAACAAGAATCAAATAACAACTCCGAAGTTCACACCTCGGCTCGAGATAATAGGTAATGTGGTAAAGCGACAAGATATGCATCCACAAAAATCCACAGGATGGAATCGTAATCGAACAAAAAGTCACAACGACAAGTGGATTATTTCAAAAATTACCACAACTCGTTTGATCAACAAAACAAAGGGTAGGGCAAGTTCGTAAAATATCAACGAACACAAATGAGTCGATAGAGTTGAAAACACAAAAGTTCGAAAATCCGATCCACTTCTAGCAAAAGAAGTCTATCCCCAAAATTCAAACAACGAGGCAAGGAGATAACACAACATACAATCGGTAGACTACGCCTCGGGGACTCCTCGAGTCACCCGATATCAATGCTCAAGTTTGGGCCTCTAAGACTCGGTGACTAATTCGCAGAATCGAACCGGTGTCCCACGAGTCCGTACTTGTAACACGTCACAGAGAAGGACAATGCGCACGAACATGCCACGACACATAGCAGTGAAACACCTCTTGGGCTTACCAG
Source organism: Orobanche coerulescens (assembly GCA_033398695.1). Classification (NCBI taxonomy): domain Eukaryota; kingdom Viridiplantae; phylum Streptophyta; class Magnoliopsida; order Lamiales; family Orobanchaceae; genus Orobanche; species Orobanche coerulescens. Next base: position 11,064,813 of record CM065813.1, on the reverse strand, counting down.
AGGCAATACCGACAATTTGAAATTCTCGGTCCCAAGCATCGGGCGATGGAGTTTCACAATGAAAGACTACTACGTTGCAATCCGTAAACACCAACTCCACTACTAATCACAATATCATCCAACTTCCTATGCTTCCCACTCGGATCCGGATAAAACCCGGCTTCCGGAAGTTCTTGGAACTCCGCCCGCATGACAACATGATCCCGAGGTTTAACGGCTTCCCACAAATGAACAACATCATCGCTAAGAAGATACTTGAGCAATAGGGACCTTCCGATCTTGTGGCAATCAATGGCCTCGGATATCTTTGCAAATCAAGAAGCCAACCATCCCAAACAGATCTGTCGCACCAACGAATCGAGGGGGACTCATACGAATTTCCTCTCGTAACCATATATTTGTCCGGACCTTCAATCATATCAGCATTGCGTCAATCGCCTTGGTCAATCGAGTCATCTCAGGCCGCTACTTGTTGCAATACAAGAGCAACATCCACATCAATATCGTTCCCAACAATATTCTCTCGATCCCGCTGCTCGATCCCCGTGGTCATTCGTACCACGGTTGCGACTAAGGTCTCGCCTCGGCATAGTTATCAAGATAATTTAACGCAACAAATGTAACATTATAACCCATCTATATTAATGCAAACACGTGAAAACACTCACAATTGATCGACTGCAAGTGTTAGTCATAACGAAAAAATACAGTCTAAAACTTTTGCCCAGAAAGCACGTTCCACAACAAAATATGGTGTGTGCCGACTCTGCAAGTTGGCAACACAACCATACTCACCTACCAACGGTGCTAGACTGGAGGTTACAAACAAACAACAACGCATAAATCCAAATGCCAACGGTTCCCATAATTATAACATCACACACTTAACCGTCGAAGTTAAACAACGTACAAACCGAGTCTTCACCTCTCGGCCAAGAGATCTATCTCGATGAGTGCATACCGAACGACTCGCCGTTCACACCACCACTCTAATCACAACTCGGAGCATTACAAATGAATAACAACAACATCTTCATCACGTACCTTTTAACGAAATACATGGAACCAAAAAGTTTAAAAGCGAGAGTCACGTTTCAAGTAAGTTTTTAGTAGACCTCAAATGAGTTTAAAATTAAATTTTGAAACTTGCAATATAAAAATGGAAAAAATGTAAGTAGTCTGAATTCTCAAAATGTTTGGCCTCGAGGTCATAACACGAAAATCAAGCTTTTCCTTTCTTGAAAGATGTTTTAAAATAAATTTTTACGTGACTACCCAAGAACATTTAGAACATTTAAAATATCACATTGATGAACTTAGCTAGTGTAACCACACCAAAACATTACTTCTTGTAAAACAATTTATACAAGGATGTATATACACATATACCGGCACATTACAAAAATCAAACAAACATGAAGGACATATTCATGATTCACATTTAACTCCTCAACCTAACACAAATATCACACAAGCCCGTATAATACGAGACACAATATTATAGTGGGGAGACTTACATCCACAGATCGCACGAAGATGATGGTTGCACCTTGATACTAATCACTACCGACCTCCAGACGACGCGTCGCGACACGACTTAGACAGACACAATCTGACAGAACAAGACACGACAATACCCGACTGGACCCGATAGCCTAGGTTTCCGCAACCTAAGCTCTGATACCATATTCTGTAACACCCCCAAACCACTTGGGAATATTACAGCGCCGCAGACCCTCTCCATGAGGATCTACCAGGCTAAATACGAAAACAATACATCACATTGATAGCCGATATGGCTAAATAATGAACCATTAGACCGATTTGGTCTTATACCAAAAATTCTTACATCGAACATACAAAACTCCTTTTTCTAACTCGTACCCACGCAGGGGTTAGGATACATTAATACTTCCCGAAAATTAGACAATACCCCAACAAAAAGACAAAACAATAAGACTTCACCAAATACCCAACACGACCTTCATGTGATTAGCATCGCTGTCTTCCATCATCCTTCGTACCGATCCCGTGGTTCGCTCCCAAAGAACCTCGCAAGTACCGGACGCACACAGACATCCACCCCCGAATACTGGGGTTAGCAAACTCCACCGTTTTGCTAGTGCAAGTATAAAGTGCAAATACGAGCTATACACAACATATTCCAAGAATATAAAAACTTGATTAATTCCACAATTCAACCCAATGAAAATTTCGAGATATTTCATTGAATAAAATAGTTCAAACCATGAAAAATTGGAATGAGACACGCAGCTCTTTGAAAAGCATTTAAAAGTCTCGGAGTTTTAGAAAGACATTTCGGGCTAATAAATCTTTAACTCGACAAACCACATAGGGACACGGGCCAAAGAATTGTTTTTACTCAAAGATACCAATCTGGTCACAAACACAGGGTCCACGACCCAAAACATCCATATCCCATACTCGAGTGAATAATACAACGGTCACACTCGATACATAACCAAACCACAATGTACGGGAACAATCACGGGGCCCGTATCCTTATGCCAAAAATATCGCAACCATGAAGCAAATAATGTACGACGCTTATACCGGTGCCATTTTAGCCAAGTACCAAGACCTTACATATGATGTATCTCACTTTGGGAATTTGCATATGTGATACTCCGAACATATCACAATTATCGAAAACAACATCGTGCCATATCACAAAACAACCTCCCGAGCTATACTGGCCCTGTACCTCTCAGCAAGATACACACCCCAGAGACACCTCGTCAGGCCCTCCCTGGTGTATAGCCCACCGAGTGATCCGTAGGGATACGCAGCCTACCGGACCCCAGGGGACCCTCACTGGTTTTACTCGGTTCACACACTCTCAGTAACCACATGGCACAAACCACATTTTCTGAAATTACCACTTTCACAAAAATCACGATTCAAAAACATATTCCCCCGAAGTACTTCAACTGTAAATCAAGGTACTTGCTAAGAATGGCCACGACACCCGACACATACTCACATCACACATCATCACAAACTCATCAATAGTACACACGTCCACACATATATACACACTTCTTGTCAGAAAGACATAACCTTAAGTCCACTATCAACATAATCACGCACAACGATACCAAACGTAAAGAAGATATTCCAAAGCACACCACTAGTATATATCCTCAGCACCACACAATCGTTCACAAACACATAAGTAGATTTTATAGAAAACCTTTATCGAGAATATACCGATTCTTTTATAAGTTCATTAAAAATAATTCAATTGCACACCTAGTCAATTACCGACTATAACCACTACGAAATATGAAGTGTATAGGCAAGATACTTGCCTCAAATCCGCGAGCGAACAAATACGACGAATCACAAGGCCTCGATACCACGAAACACCGGACAACGAAGCGGATGAGGTCACACCCTCGAACTTCCAAAATCGACCAAGAACTCGACAACTCCACGAGAACTACGAAAATAACACTAACACGAGTCAATAACACTAAACGGAATCCGAATCGATCCTAAAAACAACAAGGATCTAAGTGTGTCTCCAAGAAATCAAGAACTATGTTCCGTGATATAAAATCATGAATGAGTTCAAAATCCGAAGATCATGGCCAAGACAACAATAATTTCACCATCGATTCATCATCCTCGGATTAAATCGAAGAACTAAGGAGAAACCCCCCAAAATTCAAGAACTAGGGTTCTAAGAAGAGATTACCTTGATTTGGATCAAGAAGATGATTTGGTGTTGTTAAACACCTACAAATCCGTTCCAAAATGAAACTTGACGAAGAAGATCGCTGAAAATCACCTCTGGAGCTCACTCCCGTCGGAAAGGATGAAGAAGGGAGAGAAATGACGAAGTGAAGCTCGGCCCGGATTTATCTTTGGGCCGATTATTAGCGTGCGCTAACTAGACCGCATTAGCGCGCGCTAACGAGGTCAACGCCGAACATTCCGCATATAACACTGTTAGCGTGCGCTAGCCCCATGAGTGTTGCGTGCGCTAACGAGTCACGTCGATCCGGTGGCCCCGGATGATCTCAGACTGTACTAGCAGCGCGCGCTAGAAAGAAGGAAGAGCGTGCGCTAAGCAGTCGATAGCGTGCGCTAGTTATCGACCTTAGCGTGCGCTAACAAAGCCACAGTCCCAGTCCAGTAGTTCCTGGACTGCCAGTTAGCGTGCGCTACACATCTGGTAGCGTGCGCTAACCCCAACGCCGTAGCGTGCGCTATGCCACAAGCATTAGCGTGCGCTACACCACAAAAACCCAGAAACTCACATAGTGATCTGAAACGCCTCCAAACACACGTCCCAACAAGGCACACATAAACATGACACCAAATTCCAACGATGAGGACAATAACAATCCGATAAAACCCCAAAAACTCAACGAATCTGGAACAAGGATCTCGGGTATTACATAATATGGGGTCAATTTTAAAATATAGTAATATATCTTACTCTACGAGTTAAATCTACAAATAAAATATTAATATCTTATTAGTATTTATACAATGTTTCTAAAATAAAAATTTTCATATAAATAAGATTCATAGTTTAACAAAAAAAAACTAAAAAAATAAGTGAGCAAATATGTAGTTCAAAAAGATCCTTGGTTTCGTGTAAATCCTTGTGCAAACTACTACAACAGGGGCCAGAAGCATATTTGGTGCAAGTGAGTGTTGAAGTAGACAAGACCGAGTCATTAAACTTGGCAGCTCCCATTCTAAAGATTCTCGAGAATTTTGATGAGGTTTTTCACATGCCAGCAGGTCTTCCTCCTCAAAGAAATCACGATCATGCGATAACGTTGCAGGAGGGAGTTGGTCCCATTAGTGTGAGACCATATCGGTATCCACATATTCAAAAGAATGAGATCGAAAGGCTAGTTGGGGAAATGCTTGAAGCTGGAATCATCCAGCCTAGTACTAGCCCGTTTTTTAGTCCAGTGTTGTTGGTGAAGAAGAAAGATGGTAGTTGGCGGTTTTGTGTCGACTACCGGGCTCTCAATAAAGCCACGGTGTTAGGCAAGTTCCCTATACCTGTAATTGATGAACTTCTAGACGATCTTCAAGGGGCAACCATTTTTTCCAAGTTGGATTTAAAATCGGGATATCATCAAATCAGGATGAAGCTCGAGGACATACCCAAAACGGCTTTCCGGACTCATGAAGGCCATTACGAGTTCCTAGTCATGTCGTTCTGGCTAACTAATGCGCCGGCGACTTTTCAAGCCATCATGAACAAAGTATTCAAACCACTTCTACGTCGTTTTGTACTTGTCTTTTTCGATGATATCTTGATATACAGCAAAACCGAAACAGAACATGTTGACCACTTATCTACTGTTTTGGAAGTGTTGCAACAAAACAAATTATATGCAAACAGGAAAAAGTGTTCGTTTGCCCAAGGGCAGGTGGAGTACCTTGGACACATCGTGTCCAAGGATGGGGTATCTGCAGATCCGGCGAAAATTGAAGCCATGCTAAAGTGGCCAATACCGAAAACCTTGCGTGAACTTAGGGGTTTTCTTAGATTGACCGGCTATTACCGAAAATTTGTCAAAAATTATGGGAAGATCGCATGGCCGCTAACGGAACAGTTGAAGAAGGATGGGTTTAAGTCGAATGACGAAGCAACAGAAGCTTTTCGAGAACTCCAGTTAGCAATGACTCGAGATACTGTTTTGGCGCTTCCCGATTTTTCCAAGGAATTTGTAGTTGATACGGATGCGTCGGGCTACGGTGTCGGAGCGGTACTCACGCAAGAAGGCCGACCGCTAGCATTTTTCAGTCATATGTTGGGCACTCGCGCAAGACTGAAATTAGTTTACGAGCGGGAATTAATGGCGATTGTTATGGCTATCCAGAAGTGGCGCCCGTATCTTTTGGGTCGCAAATTCCTCGTTCGAACCGACCAACGAAGCTTAAAGTATCTCCTAGAACAACGAACTGTAACTAAAGACCACCCGAAATGGTTATCCAAACTTCTGGGTTATAATTTTGATATTATTTATCGACCCGGAAACGAGAATCGAGTGGCGGATGCGTTATCACGCAAGCACAATGAAATTGAACTAAAATCAATCACGTCGTCTTGGAAAATTGACTGGGATGAGTTGTGGAAGGAATTGAAATCAGACCTGGGGCTCAACATTATGAAACGGAAGATTATGGAAGGGAAAACGGTTCCAAATGGCTACTCAGTCGAGCATGACCGATTGGTTTTTCGAGGCCGTCTTGTGCTACCGGTGGGTTCACGTTGGATTCCAATGTTATTCAACGAGTTTCATGGGAGTATCGTTGGTGGTCACTCAGGGGTACAAAAGACATATCAAAGGATAACTCGGAAGGTGTATTGGCCCGGCATGAAGGGTGATATCGCAAGGCGAATAGCTGAGTGTGATGTGTGTCAGCGACAAAAGTATTCTGCCATGGCGCCCAGCGGCCTGTTGCAACCGTTGGAGTTACCAACTACTTTCTGGTCAAAGGTTACGATGGATTTTATAGACGGGCTACCTCGGTCTGAGGGGTTTATAGTCATTTATGTGGTCGTTGATAGGCTTAGCAAGTACGCGCACTTCATTCCCTTGAAACATCCGTATACTGCGCCGGTGATTGCAGGAGTTTTCATACGAGAAGTAGTTCGTTTGCATGGCGTTCTGGATTCGATTGTCTCTGATAGGGACAAAGTGTTCTTAAGTAATTTTTGGAAAGAGTTGTTCCGAATGTTGGGGACCACCCTTAAACGAAGTACCGCTTTCCATCTGCAGACCGATGGACAGACTGAGGTTGTTAATCGGTGTCTTGAAACTTACGATGTTTTGTAGCAGATACGCCAAAAAAGTGGGTCACGTGGTTGCCTTGGGCAGAGTATTGGTACAATACGTCTTTCCATATGTCCACTAAGACAACTCCTTTTCGTGTCATGTATGGGCGCGATCCTCCACATTTACTTTATTACGGGAGTGCAAAAACACCAGTAAGCACAGTTGATGAGTATTTAACAAAAAGGGACCAGGTCTTACAAGAGTTAAGAGCGTGTTTGTTTAAGGCACAACAAAGTATGAAGACAGCTGCAGATGCACATCGTCGGGATGTGAATTTCGAAGTCGGAGATTGGGTGTATCTGAAATTAAGGCCCTACCGGCAATGACGGGCAAGGCGTAAGAATGAAAAACTAGCCCCAAGGTACTTTGGACCTTTCGAGGTGTTGGAGAAAATTGGGCAAGTGGCATATCGATTAAAACTTCCAGATACTGCTCGTATACATGCTGTTTTTCATGTGTCACAGCTAAAAAAAGCTATTGGAAACCATGTAGCAATGCCGACTTTACCAGCTACCTTGACTGAAGAAATGGAAGTTTTGTTGCAACCGGGAAATGGAAGCATTCACTGGTAATGTATGTTATTGGTGTAGAACATACTATTAACTACATGGAGAGCTATGTGGAAAAGGCTCGCGGTAAGCTTGCTATTCCTGTATTACATCAAGTTGATATCACTTTCTTCATAGCAGATTTCAGAATGCTTAGGATTGTGAGTTAGTTTTATCTAGTGGTCCATATACAATCAAAAATCATCCAGTTGTGCTTAAAAAATGGACCCCTGAGTTTGATTATAGTAAGGAGGACTTAACTGTAATAGCTATATCGGTAAAATTCCCAAAGCTTCCTCTTCATTTTTGGGGGAAGAAATATTTGGGTAAGGTTGCAGCTTGGTTGGGAAACCATTACATACTGTGAATATACAGTTAAGCAGACTAAGATAGCCTATGCAAGAGTAATGATAAAAGTGGATATAAGTCAGCCACTAATCAAAACTCTGCACATAAAAAGCCCTAGTGGAAATATGATAGAGCAGGAAGTTGAGTATGAATGGGCTCCCCTCTTTTGTCAAAAATGTCAGGTTATTGGACATATATGTAGATCAGAGCTAGTGAAAAGAGAGAATGTTCCTCCACAAAGACAATATCATAGGCAAAGGCAAGGTAGGAGGAATGCCTGTTACAAAACAGTGGGTTGAGGTAAGAAGGAGGCCTGCTAATGTTAATGTAGCACCTCAACCTGTGTAGAATACTAGGAATGGGGACAGCATGAGGGGATGGTAACTGAAATAGTAAATCAATTTGATGTTCTGCAACAAGTGGAGGAACAAGTGATTAATATAAGATTTGGGGATTTTGCACAGTCTCTTGGGATTAGGATTCAGCCTAGCCCTTCACATTCTAATCAATGACTTTAACTAGTTGGAATGTGAATGGTTTAAACAAATCCCTTAGACAGTTAGAAGTTTTGAAATCTTGTAGAGATAATTGTGTTGAGATTTTTGGTCTTGTTGAAACTAGAGTAAAAGTTAATAAAGCTGAGCCTATTAGGAGAAGTTTGGAGTTAACTGATGCAATTATAATGAAGTTGTGGATGGCAGAATTTGGGTATGGTGGGATAGCAGAACTGTCACTTTTCAGAAGCTATCTAGCACTGCTCAAACTTTACATGGTAGAGTATAAAGAAGCCATAACTCTAGTCATTATGAAGTCACTTTTGTATACGGTTTGAATGATGGTGAGGGAAGGACTACACTTTGGGAGGAGTTGAAATATATAAAGGCTAATGTGCAAGACCCTTGGTTGATACTTGGAGACTTCAACAATGTCTTGACAACTGAAGACAGGATTGGTGGTCTGCCAGTAAGTGAGAGGGAATGTACACCATTTAGAGATACTGTGTATGATTTGCAGTTAACTAAGCTACAGCATGTGGGATGGCTCTTTACATGGAGTAATAAGCAAGCAGCAAATCTCATATACACAAAAATTGATAGATGCTTTGGTGACTCAGGTTGGATGCAAAATTATGGGGAGTCTGTTTTGGAAGTGCTTAATACAGGAGGATCAGATCACTCTTCTCTTGTGATTCAGATGGGGCAACAAAGGACTCAACAGAGGAGGAAACAATTTAGATTTCTCAATTGCCTTACTGAACACAAGGATTTTTTGACATGTACTACAGCAGGTTGGCAACAACAGGTGCAAGGGGTTAAAATGTACATATGTTGGCAGAAGTTGAAGTTTGTGAAACATAATCTTAGAGGCTTAACTTCTCATGTGACTAAGGCTGAAGTTAAAGTCATGGGGCTCAGAACAAATCTTCAATTACTGCAGAGTGCTTTGAAAGATAGACCACTTGATGTTGCTCTATTTACTGAAATGAATACCACACAAAAAGTGCTTGAGAAATGGCTTCTTATTGAAGAACAAATATTAAAGCATAAATCTAAGGTGCATTGGCTCAAGTGTGGTGACAGTAATAATAAGTTCTTCCATGCTAATTGGAAAAAGAGGGCTAGAACTGGTATTAAGATGCTTGCAAATGAACAGGGTAGGAGGCTTAGAGAGGAGGCTGATATTGCTGATGAAATATTAAGGTTCTATAAAAGGCTCCTAGAAACTGCAGCAAACACTACTAAAGCAGTGGATATCCAGATTGCTCAGCTTGGACCTGTTCTGACTAGACAACATAGGAAAGCTTTGGTTGAAAAGGTTACTAAAGAGTAAATATGGGCAGCCTTGCAGTCCATTGGAGATGACAAAGCACCTGGTGTTGATGGATTTTCATCCAAATTTTTTAAGCTGTCCTGGACAGTTATTGGAGATGAACTTGTGCTTGCCATCTAGGATTTCTTCAGAAATGGTAAGATGTTGAAAAGTATAAATGTTACTCTTGTCACTCTTATTCCTAAATCATCATTTGCCTCTTCTATTAAAGAGTATAGATCTATTGCATGTTGCACAGTTTTGTATAAGATTATCTCTAAAGTCTTAACACTAAGAATGAGTCATATCATGGAATACTTGGTGGGTGAGGAACAAGCAGCTTTTGTGCCTGGAAGGTTTATCCATGATAATACAATCATGGCACAGGAACTGATAAGGGGTTATGGGAGGAAACAGATATCAGCTAGATGTATGGTGAAAATGGATTTACAGAAAGCTTGTGATTCTATATCATGGAGCTTTGTGGACAATCTATTAAGAAGTTTTGGATTTCCTCAGCAATTTTTGGACTAGTTGATGACATGTGTAAACAAAGTTTCTTACCAGATCTGTTTTAATGGGCAGCTATTGGATCCTTTTGAGGGAAGGAAAGGGTTGAGACAGGGAGATCCTGTCTCCCCATACCTATTTGTGCTATGTATGGAGTACATGAGCAGGGTGATGAAGAAATTACAGAATTATAAGGATTTCAAATATCATCCCCAATGTGGAAAGCATAAGATCACTCGTCTGAATTTCGCTGATGATCTTTTCTTTTTCACTAAAGGGATCGAGTCATATGTTGCTTCACTTCTAAGGAAATTTGAACTGTTCAGTTAACTTTTGGGCGTGAATCTATTATAAGAAAGAGTAAGATCTATTTTGGAGGTGTTACTAGGGAAAAAAGAGCTGTAATATCTGATGCATCTCAACTTAAAGAAGGATCTCTCCCATTCAGATATTTAGGCATTCCTTTGAATGCAAAAAGGCTTTCTATTGTGCATTACCAGCCTTTACTGGAGAAGATGGTAGCTAGTGTCAGAAATTGGACTTCAAAGCTACTATCTTATGGAGGAAGGGTATAATTAATTAAAAGTATTCTGTATGCAGTGCAGAATTACTGGAGCCAGATTTTTTGTTTCTCTAAGAAAGTGATGCTTGTTATTGAGGCTATTTCCAGGAAATTTCTATGGACAGGTGAAGTGGGTGACTCCAGAAAAGCCCTTGTGGCTTGGGAGGATTTGTGCAGAACTAGATCTGAAGGAGGGTTGGGGTTTATCCACCTACCTACTTGGAATAAGTATGTATGATGAAGCTTTTATGGGCAATAAACACTAAGGCTGATAGATTTTGGATAAAGTGGATTCATACATATTATATCAAGGGCAGTAGTGTGATGCTTATGACTGTACCTCCACAAGCATCTTATCAAGTTAAGAAGGAACTCAAGGTTAGAAGTTTGGTACTTGATAATGTGAAATGGCAACAACAGCAGAGTCTGAGTAAGTTCAAAATGTTACTTATGTATAATGAGCTTAGAGGTGCTGTTGAAAAGGTGAGCTGAAGAGAGTTTGTTCTAAATAACTTGGCTACTCCTAGAGCATAGTTTATTGCTTGGTTGATGTTGAAGGGAAGGCTAGCCACCAAAGCCAGATTACTGCAGTTTGGAATTAGTGTGGATCCATTGTGTGTGTTCTGTGGTAAACACATGGAGACTGTGGAGCATTTATACTTTGAGTGTGAGTTCTCTGTTAAAGATTTAGGGCTACATTGGATTGGTTGCAATTGCCTAACAACCATGATGCTTGTTCTTTAGAAAGCTTAGCCAGGAGGATTAAAGGCCGCAGTTCCAGGTGCAGGTTTTTGAAAACTGTGATAACTGAGTTAATATATGTTTTATGGAGAAGTAGGGATATGAAGATTTTCCAGGAGAAGGGCCCTGACATGAATATCATACTGAAGGAGGTGGCTTTTACTGCAGTTGCAGAGAGTTGGTTTGTAGATAAGATGCATACATTTTGCAGCAGTGTGCATGGATTCCTGTAGCTCCATAGCATAGGCATTACATTGAGTGTATTTTTTATATTGTAAGTAAGTTGTGAAGGCAATGGTCTGTAAAAAGCTATTTGCGGTTTTATAATAGAGTGTGGAACTTCAAAGTCTACTTAATAAAAAAAAGCTACTTTTGTTCCCAAAAATAAATAAATAAATCATATTAGTACCATAATGTGGGGTCAATTTTAAAATATAGTAATATATCTTACTCCACGAGTTAAATCTACAAATAAAATATTAATATCTTATTAGTATTTATACAATATTTCTAAAATAAAAATTTTCATATAAATAAGATTCATAGTTTAACAAAAAAAAAACTAAAAAAATAAGTGAGCAAATATGTAGTTCAAAAAGAGTTATACATTTGTTCAAATAATTAAAACTAATAAATTGTGCATCACCAAAGCTGACAATTCAAGTAGAATAAAAGAAGTAAATTGCATCAAGGGTTTTGCTCTACAATGAGGAATATTGATATTATACAAATTAAAGAAAGAAGATAAAAAATAGATGAAAATCGGAAGAAATATTGAGCTAGTTTACAACCAACGTGTTCGTGAGTCATTCAATCTCGACTCGGTAAAAATCCATTCAGCTCGTTTTATAAGTATGTTAGATAAATGAACCAGACTCAAGCTTCGGGGGTTATGTAAGTCAGTTTAAACAAGTTAAAGTTCGAAATCAATCCGTCCGAAATTGAAAAATAAGTAAGCATGATGGATCTAACTCTATGGGTTAGGTAATGTGTGTGTAGTGTGTGTGGGGTGGGGGGACATCATTAAATGGACAACCCATCTATACTATATAATACTTATCCCCCTTAATTTAATATGGAAGGGGGATTTAATTGTAACTTTTAATTGTAAATATATAAAAAGACTATTTTAATTGTAACTTTTAATGTAAATAAATTAATTTAAATACAAAAGTTATGATAAACATCACAATGCAAATGCACCTTCTAATACACAAGGTGATTAAAATGAACTTTTAAATGATAGTATAAATTACAAGATGGTTAAATTTTAGCTATGAAATATTAGATACAATCGGTGCATCGCAGGTTGAATAAACCAAAACAACCCTGAGCAACATACGGGTTAGTAAAGCCTCATTTCATATAACTAATTACATAGACTAAAATAAAAGGACAATAACAATAAAAAAACATATAAACTTCTCTAAAAGGCATTTAAATTCTGTCATCTGCTCATTCAACCGTCTGCCCCAACATTACGTACAAAACACGTGCACCTTCTAATACACAAGTGATTAAAATGAACTTTTAAATGATAGTATAAATTACAAGATGGTTAAATTTTAGCTATGAAATTTTAGATACAATTGGTGCACCGCACGGGTTGAATAAACTAAAAATAACCCCGGAGCAACATACGGATTAGTAAAGCCTCATTTCATATAACTAATTACATAGACTAAAATAAAAGGACAATAACAATAAAAAAACATATAAACTTCTCTAAAAGACATTTAAATTCTGTCATCTGTTCATTCAACCGTCTGCCCCAATATTACGTACAAAACACGTAGATATTCAACCAAAGACTGTGCATCGCACGGTTGGATAATGGCTAGTGTTTCATATGATCAATGTTAATTCCAAAGGTGGTTTATGAATCAACGAATACAAATGATTATTCATTCTTTTGCGTGAATTAAGACTCATTTGGTTGCCGGCCGATGATCAATTGTGTTTCTTTAAATACAATATAATCTATAATGCACGGATTCTTCAAAATTGGACAGTATGCAGTATCGGATACTGCATGGGTGCGGGTGCGGGTGCGATTCGCGTGGGATTCGCACGGGATTCGCCACGTGGCGAATCCGTGCAAAAAAAAAAAAATTGACTCGCGTATCCCCGCACAGATACGCCAAGATAGATACGCGTATCCCGTGCTGTGATACGCGAGTCCGAATTTTTATGTTTTTTTTTTTTTTAGATTTTTATAATTTTTAAAAAGTAAATCAAATAAATTAAAATACAAAAAGTAAATCATTTAATAAGTAATTACTTTTACCTTTAGCAGATTCACTGACAACATTAGAAAGCTCCATTGCTCAAAGCCATTTTGAATTGTTTTTTGTATGACTTGTTTTATATATTTGAATTGATTTTATGGTGATATTTGAATTGTTGTTTTTTATATTTAACAAGTGTTATATATAATAAAATATAAAATAAACAGACGTATCCTTGCCGTATCGCACCCTAAAATTTTCAAAAAACCGTATCCCCGCACCCGTATCTGCCCGCACCCGCACCCGCATCCGCCCCCGCACCTGTGCAACATAGAATATAATCAAATTTAAAATGCAGATTCTCAAACATTGGACCATTTTTAATTTGAAATAAACCGTTAAGATAATAAATGTGGCATATATTATGAAATGCCAGAGATAATAGGTGTCATAATGGTTCCGTAGTGGTGCTATAATTGAATTAAATTAATTAATGATCAAATTATTTTATTAGAAAAAAAATATTTGGTTCCCAAAATTCTATCTGCTGTAAAAAAATGATGGACCTTCGAAAAACATGTCGGCAGGCAAAAAAATGGCATACCAAAACAGACTGACGAACCTGCCGTTAAGATAAAATAATTAAACTGGCAGACCGTCAGAGGTCTATAGTCAATGGCTCCCTCAAAAAGCAGGCTGATAAAATAATTAAACTGATAGGCCGTGGCCCGTCGAAAAGCATTCCAGCCGTCGGTGGTCAGGGCCCGTCGAAAAGCATTCCAGCCGTCGGAGGTCTGCTGACCACCGACGGTGACCCGCCAAAAAGCAACGGATCAGCAGCCGATGGGGCCACCGAAAAGCTGGTTGGTGGGTCCGGCACGAAAAAAATGATCGATCGCCGGAAAACAGGTTGGCTGGCGTGGCGTTAAAGAAAAAAATTGGCCGACTGCCGATTGTGGTCCGTCAAAAAGCAGGTCGGACTCGCGTGACCATAAAAGAAAAGAAAATTGGTCGGACGCAGGGAAGCAGACTGGCGGGTTTGACGTTAAAGAAAAAAAATGATTGACATCCGGCGGTGGCCCGCCGGAAAGCAGACCGACGCGCCATAAAAAAATAAAATACACTATCCACCGAAAAGCAGGTTGGCGGGCCTTGCGCTAAAGAAAAATACAGGCCAATCGTCGGTGGTGGCCCGCCGGAAAGCAGACTGGCGGGCCTGGTGTAAATAAAAAGGGCTGGGATCCTCTGCAGTGCAGCACGGTACTGTGCTGCACTGCACCGTGCGATTCGACACGCACACACACACACACCCGTGCGGGTGTGTATAATCTAACGGCTGAGATGCAGCACAGCACCGTGCTGTGATGCAGAGGATCCCAGTCCAAATAAAAATTGGTCGGCCTCTAAAGATCTGCCGACCACCGGAAAGCAGGCCTGCGGGCCTGTCATATAATAAAGAAAAGATTGGTCGACCGTCGTAGATCTACCGGGTGTCGGCGGTAGGCCGCCGAAAAGTAGGCTGATGGGCCTGTCGTTAAGAGAAAAAAAAGTAAACTAATTGATCGTCAGCGGCCTGCCGAAAAGCAAGTCGGTGGGTCTGACATTAAAAAAAGTAAAAAAAAAAATTAAAATAAAAAATTGATCACTGCGGTGAATCCAGAAAAGCAGTGGCGGACTCGTAAAAACAAAAAAACAAAAATGGTTGCCCGCGAGTTGTGTCCGCCAGAAGCAAGTGTTAATGCAAGCAAGCTTACCCCTTATGCAGGGAATCCCAACGATATGTTAGTAGGATTTGCTGACGCCGGTTATCTCTCTGACCCACATAAAGGACGTTCCCAAAATAGTTATGTGTTCACCATTGTGAATACGGCGATATCTTAGCGATCTAACAAGCAGACCCTGGTTGCGACTTCCTCGAACAATGCAGAAATAATTGCATTGCACGAATCCGTAAGGGGGTGCGTTTGGCTTCGATTCGTCATAAACCATATACAGGAACTTGTGGATTAGAGTCCACTACAGCAACCCCCTACTTGCATCTTTGAGGACAATGCGGCATGCATTGAGCAGATGAAGTTATGTTTTCATTAAGGGTGACAATACCAAACACATCTCGCCGAAGTTCTTCTACAATCAGCAATAGCAAAAGCTGAATATCGAAGTGAAACAAGTGAGTTCCGATGAGAATATCCCAGATTTGTTCACTAAGCCTCTGTCAAAATCTACATTTGAGAAACATGTGAAGAGCATCAGCATGCGCCGACTGTCCTCAACTAGTGATAGCCCATTGGAATGAGCTGTTGTATATACTTCAGAGGAGAATACTGCACATGATTCTGGCATTTGTAGTTGGTGCGTTGTGCTCTTTTTCCTCACCCAGTCTTTATTTTTTCCCACGAGATTTTATTTGACTTTGAAAAGTTTTTTACCGAGGCAACATCTTATGCACCATGATAGTATTAGTGCTCGACACAAGAGAGTGTTCCGAGATATCCTTCCCTTATTGGTGTCCTACCTAATACTGGTTATAAAAAGATACATAAATGAAAGGTTCTAGATCCTTCTACATGTAGTAGTATCTCATTATATGTCTTATTTTATCTAGAAATCATGTCTTATCTTATCTAGAAATCATATGTATGGAAGGACTTTCATTTTAATGCATATATAAATACCTCCTCTATCAGTGCTATAAATACAATTGATTGACTCATCTTTATAATTTTCTTACTTTGTCCTGAAACAATAAATATATATATATAGAGAGAGAGAGAGAGAGATCATATGAGAATGAAATTTATTTTGAGAAATAAGAATACATATCAGCATTCGAATTGTATGAATACTTGAATTGTTCCTTAATAATGAATAATTTCTCATTTGGTAAACTCATCATTAATATATTTAAAGAATATTTCCCAATTTCATGCACTTAATCTAAATCATTAAAACTAGTTAAATCAATGGTACTTTTATTTCTTAACGAAAAATCTACCATCTCTCTTTCTCTCTCTCTCTCTCTCTCTCTCTCTATATATATATATATATATATATATATATATATATGGGCGATTTACATCTGACTACCTTTTTAGATGGTCTAATTACAGTTTGGTCCCTATTGTTTCATATATTACAATGAAAGATAAACTTCAGACCGTCGTAAAACTATATTTACAACGGGCGACAAAAGTCAAATTTTCAGATGATGTCACTGGAGAGAGGGTACTGATATTCCGAATTTGCCCTTTTATTTTTCCTTTTCTTGTTTACCCATTTATTTTTCTCCTCACGTGGGTGACACATGTTGGACCTCATTTTAATATATATAACACTTTTGAACTTCAGTGTAATAAATTTTCAAGCTTTCTAGAAAAAAATATATTTTCCAAAAAAGAAAGTATTTTCTGAAAAAAAAAATATTATTTTCCGAAAAAATAAAAAAAAAATATTTTCTGAGAAAAAAAATTATCTTTTCGAAAAAAATATTACTTTATGGAATTTTCATTTTTTTCGAAAAAATAAAAAATATTTTCTGGAGAAAAAATTATTTTTAGGCAAAATAATATTTTTTCGAAATAAAATTATTTTCTGAAAAAAAATATTATTTTTTAGAAAAATAAAACTATTTTCTGGAAAAATATAAAAAATATTTTTCTAAAAATTAAAAAAATATTTTCTGGAGAAAAAGATATTTTTGGCAAAATAATATTTTTCGAAATTAAATTATTTTCTGGAAAAAATATTATTTTTTCAAAAATATAAAATTATTTTCTGGGAAAAAATAAAAAAATATATTTTCCAAAAATTAAAAAATATTTTCTGGAGGAAAAATAGTTTTGGCAAAATAATATTTTTTCGAAATAAAATTATTTTCTTGAAAAAATATTATTTTTTCGAAAAATAAAATTATTTTCTGAAAAAAAAATAAAGTAAAATATTTTTGCGAAAAAAAAATATTTTCTGGAAAAAAATTATATTTCGAAAAAAAAAATTATTTTCTGAAAAAAGAATATTTTTTAAAAGAAATGTATTAGCCAAACACTTTAATAACTTATAAGCAATTTTTTAAAAGAAATGTTTTATTCAAGTAAATAGAGGGGCATTTTTGTCTTTTTAATAGAAGTCAACACCAATTCAGATTTTTGTCCTTCACTGTAATTTATGAAACAATAGGGACTAAAGTGTAAAGAGGCCATCTAATAGGGTAGTTGGATCATTGGATGTAATTTCCCTATATATATATATATATATATAGCGCGTTATACGCAAAGACTAATAGATGCACTTTTACAAGATTTAATTTATGCATGAGTTTTGTACTAATTATGCATGAAATATATGCATTTCGTGCATCAAAATTTCAATGCATTAATTCTCACAAAAAATTGATGCATATAATTTGATATTTTAATACATCGATATTTTGATGCATATATTGCATATTTTAATGCATTGAAATTATGATGCATGAAATGCATATATTTCATACATAATTAGTACAAAACTCATGCATAAATTAGTACTGTAAAGTAATGCAATTAAATTTTGATGCACGAAATGCATATATTTCATGCATAATTAGTAAAAAACTCATGCATAAATTAGTACTGCATCTAATATTGGTGTGTGTGTGTGTGTGTGCGCCCCTCATTAAAATGAGGCCCTATCTCTCTCACTTTCGACAATGAGGTCCAGCCCTGCACACACACTCCAAAAAACTAAGGAACAACTCTTTCTACAATTAGCAGGATGCTTGCCCTTGGAATCACAATCTGCATTGCGAACAAGTTACATGAACTAAACAAGCCCAAGCAAGTTTAAATGTCTTTTCAGCCTTTACATGTACTGTATAATAGGGGAATGTCTTTTTACTCTTTTTCTTTAACGTCAATATGCAGGTGTGATCTGGGAATATAAAACTTTCCCTTCTAAATACCATTCTACTCCTCAAAATAAACTTCACTCTGTCTCGCTGCAGGCATAGAGCAAATTGGATTCTGTCGTATCTATCTACCACTCTTATCTCGTTTATCTCAGGCTGGCAACTTTAGTTTCACATTATTTTTCCAGCTGCAACGGAAGAGTAGAGATTGTTTTACGTTGGACATGAGTTAAAGACATAAGGAGAGCTTATGATGGTCAGAGGATAATTACCTGATAAAGTAATAATAGAAGAAGTCTGCATAAAGAGCTGTTTGGACGAGGCCAGAGGCACAAGCTGATAAGTAAAACAAAACATAATCAGACATCAAAGGATAAGGAATATAAATAAAAATCAAACCAAACCAAGCCTTATCCCACTAGGTGGGGTCGGATAAGGAATATAAATCATTTAACTAAATTCTCTAATTCTTACAAATCCATCGAGTGAAATGGTCCTCCGTGAAATAGCGGTATATCCAATTGAGGATGTAGAATGCTCGATAGGCTCTGTCAACACACAAAAAAAAAACAATTTTTCACTAACTTCGAATTCTGAGCTTCATATTTCTATATAACATAGTTTCTCAGGGTAACGGTGAAATAAAAAACAACCATTGCATATATGCACTAATAGTGCAGATGTTTTATTCTCCAACAATCACTAAAAAACTCCCACCTTATTTTCTAAAACAGAATTCATATCACAGCCAGGCAGGCTGCGTGCACAAAATAAATATTCACTTTGAAGATACAAATTTTTCTTAATTACCCATTGACCAAGAGACGAAGAAAAACTATTAAAAACAAACAACATAACCAAGCTTTCAAGTAAAGGGAGGGAGGGAGGGAGGGGGAGTGGGGTGGGGGGGGTGGGGGGGGGGGGGGAAGAAACCTGAATCTTTGTTTCAAAATATTTGTGAGGCAATCATTCCTTCATAATAATGAAAATCAAATCATTACAGCAGTTGACTCAAGTTGTTCTGGAGGAAAGTAATGAAAAAGCAAACAATACAAAGTATGTCATCAGAAGATAATAACTTCTAGTTAATAACCACTCCTTTTTCCCCTTTAAATTTATGGAACTTTGTCCAGCTATCTTCTTCCATATCTCCAGCAAGTTCATTTAATTTGATGCACAGTAATAAAGTAAATCTCAAATGTAAAATACCAAAGGTCTCCAACACTAGGTCAGAGAATATATTACTCAAAATATTCTCATCAGCTGTTTCTTTTTAATTTGGATAAGAGATGCAATATATTACCAATGCAGTGATAAAATATGCAACAAACGGTACTCAAAAGTCCAAACCATGGAGCCATTAGGAAGTTTACAAACAAGCATAACTAGATGGATAATGCGACTTTGGGAAGTGATCAGTATTTCATTGTTCAATGAGATTCTGTGCCAATTGAAAAATAATTCAATATGCTTAGTGCAATGATGATGTGCCAAAAAAAAAAAAAAAAAGTTCTGATGAACCGTCTTTTACTTATACACCAATCAGCCAAGAAAAGAGAACCAAATTACCCAAGAAAGATGACATATTGTCCAGTCAGATTGTCCACATTTCCACTTCTTTGCAATAGGACCAACTGTGGTAGAATTGCAACCGCCTCCAGGTATATTGAAAATGCCCAAAATATCTGGAAAACTAATAAACCAACTTAAGAAGTATATATAAAGCACAATGCAAGACCATATTACTTAAATATAAGAATGGGCAACAGAATACGTAAAAGAAGTGAACATGAAATGTCGCAAACAAGGACAGAACCCAACATGCAAATTTAGGTGTCAGCATACTGCATCTGACAGTAAATAAAAAGAATAAAGACTTTACTGACCTCCTGAATCGAGAACTTCTCATGAACAAAAAGTGCCAAAAGAAAACTAATTCCCACAAGAAAGTAATGCCTAAAGGTGTCCAGCTCACGATCATAAGATCGCCTCACAATTCGATGAAACCTCATGCACCACACAATTGCCAGAGAGCTTCCAATGAACACCAGTTTCATTATAGTGTTATACACTGAAATGAAGTCAGTAAACAAATCGAGGTACCGAGCCAAGAAGACAACTGCATACAGTTCCTGAGTCTTCACGGAAATCCCTGAATATAATGCAGGCAGTTAGTTGCACTATCTCATATAGCGCCAATATGTGATAATTCTTCATAACTTAAGCATATATGCACCGACATGGTTCATTAAAACCAGCAAAGTGACAATCTAGACATCTATGTAGACATAGTGAACAGAACATCTTGAGCTCAATCAATTTCTGACTCATAAAACTTCGAATACATTGAATATAACAATACCTCTTACACACATAAATACATGCCCTTGACGTATAATTTGACGACCCATCAATAGCTGGCATGATGTAGATTTCAACACAAAGAAACAAATACAAATCTCTATAGGCAATCCAGGATACACCATAATGCAACACGACAAGAAGATCAACGGAGAGCCCCAACCTTATCCGCCCCAACCCACCATACTCTTAAAACATGAAGATGATTAGCTTCACCGGGAACACTTAAAAAGAAGAGCACAATTCAGAAGTCGATATCCTGATTCCTGATACATATGCGCATGTAAGAACAGAACTGCATCCATCACCTTTACAAGCGCACCACAAAATGAAACCCTAACCCTACGCCATTTCCGATTCTACTACAGAATACATGAACAAGAACAACAAATTTCAGTAGGTAAAATATTGATTATAGGTTGATTAATCCATTATATCAACTTAAAAAATCGTAACACAGGAACAATAAAAAAAACGAACGCATCGGATATGATAACCGAATTAAAGTACCCAACCTGAACATGATTTGGTGGCATAAATTTTGAGGAGGAGAACTAAAATACTGATCAAATGCGTCATATCACCGGCAAATCTAAAAATATTCATGGCTGCGATTATTTCTAAGAACGTTACGAGTATCAGATCTTCTTTTGGTGCTTCTGGGAAAGGAGGAGGGGGTTTTAGAAAAAATGGGAAGCGGTAAATGGAAAATGGTGGGTGGCTGACGTGGCAGTTAGAAATCGATTTAAAGCGTACAGCAAACCTTTTCTTTGGCAGGACGAGTTTGCATTGGATTGTTACATCACACTAAATCTTCTCTCGTGCGATGCACGACATAAAATACTAAATATTTAATTATATTACTATTATATTATTAAATTTTAATATTTTTATAAAATAATTATAAAATATTCATATATAAATACACACATATATTATTATTTGATATATTTTATCTAAGTAAATATCACAATTTCTTATTTTAAGTAGGACAATATGAGTCTTAAATCTAATTCTGTAAAAAAATGAATTAACTTATTGTTCCGGGAATTATTATTCCCGTGATGTGTCTTACCTAATACTGATTGTAGATACATAGATGGAAGGTTCCAGATCCTTCTAGAGGTAGTAGGATCCTATTAGATGTCTTACCTTATCTAGGAATCCTATGTATGGAAGGACTCTCATTGTAATGCCTATATAAAGGCCCCTCTATCAATGTTATGAATGGATTGATTTGCTGTCTTTTACTTTCTCCTCAAACACGTTATCAGCACGTATTCTACCACTGAGTGAAACAAAAAAAAAAAAAAAAAATCCCGTCCGATTTCTGAAAATTGCGAAAAAAAAAAAAAAGGAAAATTAGCCCGTGAAACCCTAGCCCCTCCACGCCGCCGTCGCGGATCCAAACCAGCACCAGATTGGTCGCCCCCCATACAGCCGCTGGTCACCTTCTTCGCCAGTCCCGCGGCCGCCAAACCTAACTCCCGTCACCCATAGCCGCCGCCCTGCGGTTTCCAGCCTTCAACCCCATCGCCTCCTTTCCACGCACAAATCCGGTCATCACGCACAGATTCACATCGTCAGAAAGTCGCCCCCTGCAAATCGAAACCCTAGCGTTCCACCTCTAATCGACGACGCATATCCCGTCGCCACTCAGCCTGGTTTCGATGCGAACTGGCCCATGTCTGCTACAGTAAGACTCATAGCCCTCCTGCTTTGAGTGTGATGGCCGAGCGAAGGGAAATTGGAATACAAAAACGGCAATTGAGAAAGGGGAAATTTGAAGCATCGCCGGATCGTCCAAACGGTTTTATGCACGTGATATTTAATGCTTGAAAACCTAGTGCAATCGAGACAAAACCTATCAAAATCGGAAAAAAAAAAAGCCGAGAGACGAGAATTTCCGCGCGTGAATTTTCTGCACAGCAATACATTTAAAATCACGTTTCCCTTTGCGTTAACCGTCGGATCGGTGTGAAATTTTGGCAGCAACTTCCCAACACAAATATCTGTATATTCAACGGTGGAGATCGGATTCTGTGTAATATTGATTACTGAATCTACTGCCGAACAGAAGCAGATTTTTACGAAGAAATTTGGAGATCCGACCTCATCCAATACCGAGCCGCATCGCCGCGCTCGAGTCCTTTTTCAGCCGAATTATTGAGCCCAGTAGCCCTATCCGGGCGTTTCTCAACTCTCCATTTTTTTTCCTACTCAATGATTCATTTGTTCATTAATTTGTACACTTATGAATCTTACATGTTTATGTTTTACGTGTATATAGGAAAATACGTCGCTCATGATGATGTGCACCCTATGGAGAAAAAGCCATATTTATCCCGTTCAAGGATCAAAATAAATATAGAACGGAGTACCCACGGAAATATGTTGCTTATATGGAGAGAATCTCCCGTTCAAGGATCAAAGCATATATGAAACCAAGTACTCGTAAGATTTTATTAAAGTTCTCGTTTTTCAATTCCTCTCTTTTGGGAATTTTTTTTTGGGGAATTGGGTATTTGGGTTCTTTATCTCCCACGCTACTTTGCGGTGGATGAGACAATGAGAGGTGGTATCACTCTCGGATGTCGAAGTAAAGCGTGTGACGGTCCTGGGAGTCACGGATAATTGTTGAAAGTCGATATTTGTGGTTGTTGCATACACCACGTTTTGGAGTGCGATTTGAAGTCGCCGCTTTGTCGATTTTAAACCAACAATTGAAAAAAATGAACATTGTCAGAATTCAGTAAAGTTATGACTCGTTCATGATTAGTCACGGATTTGTGACATACAAATGGGACAAACATCGATTGCGACGGATATGTCGTGGTTAAAATCGATTTGTGACGGAATTGTCACGTTGAATTGAGCGACCACCACTTGGTCTTGACCCAATCCCATACTTGGAAAACTCCATCTTTCATCTTATTAAAATAAAATATTGCATGTGGGTGTAGACATGTATCGTCTCCTTGCAACATGATATATGAAAGAATGTACGAGTAATTCTCATGAGTTTCAACATGTAAGGCAATGGCATATTGCGGTAAATACATGAATTCGTTGACCTCGATTATAGTTCGTATGACTATAGGTCCGAATACTTTTCCGAGTATTTGTAAAGGCATGTGCCTTATATACTTGACTATGTTTAGTCGATCTTATTGGATGGTCAAGACAAGTTGGTTATGGTATATTCATTATGTCTCATGGTTCAAAATGCTTAATTATGATGCACCGCGTTGTATCTATATAACATGACTATTATGACGTATACATGCAAATTGAGAATTAAAATACTTGGTTGATTGATGCACTTTGGTGGATTTTTTCTGCACTTTTGATCATGACTAGGCGCATCCTCCTTGGTATTTGTTTATGCTTTGAAAGTTCAAACTAATCGGTGGTTTTTAAACAAATTTTTCTGCAGACATTCCTACTTTCTCCGCAAGTCTACCAAGTATGAGTTCCCGAAAGGATCATTAGTCGAACATAAGAAAAAGAACACCCTGCCGCATTTAAACGCACATATGGTGTCATTGCCATGTTTTGCATCAACACTTATGCCATTGGATATGGTCTCAACCTTGGTTTCTCACTAAATTTGGGAAAAACTAAACAGCCAATTAAAATATGCACTGTGATCTGAGTTTAATGATCCGTGTGGTGCACAATATATGGATAGAAAGATACGGAAGTCTAGTTTCCAGAACATCTGACCGTTCGTCCATAGCCTTCCTAACAAGGGAGTTATCGCTGTTTTAGTGAACAAAGGTCAAGCTGCGCGGAATTTTATTTCCAGCGATTGTGCTAACTTTTGTTCCAACCAACTTGGTTCCCATCTTGAATTTGCAAGTGGTCTTACGACACATATTTTTCAACCTCTTTCTGGCCGAATTTGCCATAGATGATGCGCTTTTGGTATGCGTTGTACGCTAAACTATCATCTTTCAAATGTTGAAAAACAGTTTCATTGGGAAAGCCCAAAATACGCACCCTTGTAAGAAGTTCGAGCGTGTGCATGGTAGTGTTACACCATGCTTGTGTCGTAATTTTGCCCCTTAGGCATATAACCTTGCCATGTTATGCACTCAATATGATAGATCATTTTGATCATATCAAGCATAAAATCTCTATGTTGTTAGAGTATTCGCTATGCTCATGATTATGAAATTTTGCAAGCGAAATTGAGTGCGTATTAAGCTATTTTCAAGGAACATGATATTTTTTGATTTCGGTTTATAAATCCATTGTGACTATGATGAGTAGGTCATCACAATCAATGAGCGGTATGATGCTCAAGTTGTTGAATGCCGAATGGCGTTTTTTAGTCACATATGTTCCGTAACAATTTAACCATGTTATGACTCGATGATATATATGCCAAAGTGTATCACTCATAGCATCTCATTGTGATTTGTGAGAATAAAATCTTATGCATCACTTGTATTGGATATGTGAAAAGGAAGAATATTCATGAGTCAATATGGTCCGGCTTGCATCGGTTTTTGTAACCAGAAGATGTATTGGGACATTGACACATTTAGGCTTTAATAGTCCGGAGTTTGGACAGTTTGATGATCCATATACCACGGTATTGTCATGGACATCATTTTCTTTGAACAAAGAAACTAGTTGGATCAAAGACACCAAAGTACATTGGTGGAGTCGTGAGCAGGGCTCATGACCGATGATGATATTTATGTCATCCGCGTCTTGCTTTCATAAGCATGTGTGACGCCAAAGACCCCCCCGATGATCCTTCTTAGCCATGTTCATTTATTTAAGCCTATTCTTTGGCACGATTAGGAGATGACACCCTCCTATGCTAAAGAGAATAATGTAGCGACTCGCATAAGCATGGTGCTGAGTCCTCCCTTTTCACCGAGTCCTTATACATACATGATCATAAGTTGTAATATCCGGTATTTTTCTTTCCCTTGTATTTTCATTTTTGGTATATTTCTCGGTCATAGTGACCCTCATGTATCTTTCAGTATGTCCTTCCTGTCAACTGTTGAATTGTATTCTCGTTATTGTTCGTTGTTTCAACTTTCCTCATATGAGTTCGACTTTGTTAGATCACCATTAATTTTTGGTGACTCCAAAAATTATAAATCTTTGCAATATTATAGAACATCGAGTTAGCTTTCCAATGGTTCAAACGGTGAGTCAATCGGAGTCATGACGAGAGAGTTATGGTCGTTTCGCTTTTGGCCGAGCACTTCCAGAGCCTTTCGGCCGATAGGGGGCCGATAGACTCTCCGCCGGCATTCCGTATGGGTATCGGTTGGGCCTATCGGCCGATAGGCTGGCCGATATGTAAATTTCTTCACCTTGAACTTCCAAGTAGCCTTTCTACGATAAGGGGGTCGATAGACTCTCATCCGGCATCCCGTATGGGTATCGGTTGGGCTATCGGTAGATAGGCCGGCGATAGGTTCTCATTGTGTTACACTATAAATGTGTTGTTTTGAGCGAATGGCTCATTCCTTCCCCATTTTTTTCCATCACTGCGAGAGAGAGAGATATAGAGGAGGAGAGTTCTTCATCCGGGGGTCGATTTTCATCATTTCTTTTCGGTTGTGAGGCTCGGATAATCAATCTAACGCGTGTTCTACGGATCTTAACACTTGAATCACTCAAGGTAATATCTCTTGAAACCCTACCTTTTGGATAATTGGGGATTTTGGGGTTTTGTCCGATTCTTTCCGTTTCGTTGATGGATTCATGATGAATATGATTATTCTTGTTGGTATTCTTAGTTTCCCTACGGATTCATGGTATATTTCGTGATTTTTACGGAATCGAGAGGGTTTGGTTGTGGTCCGCCCTCGTTGTTATTTTTGGTATGAATTTACATGAATCGTAGGCGGGTTTCCGGGTGTATTCCATTTCCGTAATCGTCTAGAGTTGGTTGTGATTGTGTTGTTCGAATCGTTAGGTTCATTTCCGCCGGTTCCTTGCGGTCGTGTTCAACTCTTCCGTTCCGTTCGTGTCACCGTCTATTTAATCGAGGCAAGTATCCTTATGAACTTACAATCTTGGCATAGTAGTTTTGTATGAGTAATTGTATGTGTGTGTATGCTCACTACGGGTTAGACTCGACGGGGTCTCGGTAGGGGTCCACGGAGGTGTGGATCGACGAGCTTTGCTTTTAACCACTACGGGTTAGATCCGACGGGGTCTCGGTAGGGGTCCACGGAGGTGTGGATCGACGGTTAATTGTGGTGAATTTTACAAATGTGATTTGATATTGGCATTTCCGGAAATGAATGCTTTCAAACGGTTTTCTTTATTGCATGCATTACTATATGTGTAAGATGTAAATTGTTCATTTGGTTACTTGTACTAGCGTAATTGCTAACCCATCTGGGGACCCGTTTTGGGGAAATTCGTTTTATGAATTTCAGGTCAGGTTCATCGGGACGAGCGGGCGCTGGACCAGTACACGGATGATGGCCATGCGTGATGATTGTGCATAAGAGACGTCTTAATGTCTTTTTGTCTTTTCATCTTTCATGGCTTTTGAACTAATAGCTGTACTCGAGTACTTAAGAGTCCTTGTTCGTCCAGATTGTATTGTTGTGTTTATGTTGTGTTGGATGATGATGTTATATCAATTTATTGAACCGGTGGATTGTTCTGCTTTCGTCTTTATGACGTGGTGTTATTTTATCGTTTCGTGAGTCGTTGTGTATGATCTTTGTTCACTGGTGGGTCCCATATAGGGATTCACGGCGCATGTAATATACTCGGATATCCCGGGGTGTTACGAGAAAATGGTATCGAGCCCTAGGTTTATGGATACCTAGGCTTGTTGGTTTATTGGGTCTTGTGGTGTTTGGTCTTGCACATCATCGTCACGCCGCCATGATTCCAGATTACCAAAGTGTCCGTAAGTTTTCCTTCCTCTGTTCATTATTTCCTTGTATCGTACCTTTGATTCTCGACTTGTAATTGTTCTTCTCTCGTACTTACCCTCGTATGGCTTTTGCTACTTGTTTAACTCCGGCATGGATGCCGGAAGAGGTCGTGGTCGCGGCCGTGGTCGTGGACGGCCCGGGGACGTGGGCGGCCGGTGGGGCGGCCACGTCACGATCTTGAGGCCGGCGATGCGGCGACCGTCATAGCCATGCTTCTTCTCAGGAGCGTGCCGATCTTGGTATCGCGGCCGTAATGCAACAAATGGTAAACCAAATGGCGGCGATAGCTCAGGCGGTTCAGAACCCGGATCAAGCCCATGCTAATCGGGGCGGAGCGGACCGTTGGCTCTAAGATGTCATCAAGATGCATCCTCCTCAGTTTTCGGGAGCTTCAGACCCGATTGGCTGGGAAGGGTGGATTAAGGAGATATCTAAGGTCTTCGTTGCCACTAACTGTCCCGAGGAACGTAGAGTCCCTATTGCTCAATATTTCCTCACTCGGGACGCTACGGACTGGTGGGAGGCCGTTGGGCCCAAAGACCATGCTGCTTCGTGGGCTGAGTTTCAAGAGTTGATGGAGATCGAATATTGCCCGTGGCCAGTCAGACAGGCTCGGGTACATGCTTTTTATGATGCTCAACCACGGGATATCCCCGTAGCTCAAGCCATTGCTGATTTTAACAAAGAGTTGGGTTATGTGAAGACCCAAGTTGTCGAGGAAAGTGACAAGATTTTCCATTTCTCCAGACGGATGAAGTTGCCGTCCGGACTATATGTCGGGGCTCGTATGCACTACATTGAAGGATTATCGAGTAGGGCCCTTGCTTATGATATGTCGGTGGCGAGTGAGGCGGCCGCGAGAGTAAGAAGCGTAAGTCCGCTGGGAACTTTTCGGGCCACAAGAGTGGGGGTCACAGAGATCCCAATCTGCTAACTTCCCCCGGCGGTGGTCCAGCTCGTTCATTTGGGTCCTCGTGGAACTACCGGTGCTCCTTTTCGTGATGTGAAGTGTTTCAATTGTGGTCGACGGGCCACATCGGTCGTACTTGTTTGAGCCCTTTCTTGACGTGTAATCAGTGTGGCACCGGCCACAAAGCCGCTCAGGCCGAGAGGGAGAAAATTCTTGGCGCCCGGCTTCCATTCCAGCGCTTAGGGAACCAAGTGTGAATCGGGGATCGTTTGCTCCTCGGCCTCCGCCGAGTGCTAGTCGGGAGAGGTCGGGTCAGCCCTCTAAGGGGAGCTTCCGGTGTCGGCTCCGCCCATCCGCGTGTCTATGAGATGCGGAGAGCCGATGATCCGGCGGCTACCGTGGCGGCAGTACCGTTTATATTCTTTCTCATCCCGTCGGTGTGCTTTTCGATTAGGTGCTACGCATTCGCTCATATCTCGGATTGTGTGCGTCGTTTGAGTCTCGACCGTTTGACGCCTTGTGAACCCTTCATCGTTAAGCTTCCTAGCGGCGATAGGATCGTTGGTGATCGGGAGGTTCGAGACCGCTCTGTACTTATTTGTGAGAGGACTTGGCCCTCTAATCTTAGTGTTGTGAGTATCGAGGGTGAGGATTTGATTCTTGGTGATGATTGGCTCGAGCGGCATGGTGCGATCATGAACTACCGCACGAGGATCATCACTATGTTAGCCGAGGACGGCATCGAGCACTCTTTCGCGGGCGAAAGAGGGGAAACCAGAATTCGTTATTAACGCCTTGAAGGCGATGAGTGCTGCGAAGGGGTGTACTGGTTATTGGTGCTATGCCTTAAAGGCGGAGGATGGTGGAGTCGAGCTTTCGTCGATTCCGGTCGTTAATGAGTTTCTGATGTATTTCGACGAATTACCGGATTGCCACCGGACCGTGAGGTTGAGTTTGCTATAGAGTTAGAGCCGGGCGCGGCTCTATTTCAAGGCGCCGTATCGCATGGCACCTTCAGAGATGTCCGAGTTGAAGAAGCGGTTGAGTGAGCTTCTTGAGTCGGGGTATGTTCGACCAGCGCCTCGCCTTGGGGCGCACGGTCTGTTAGTGCGGAAGAAGTATTGTTCGCAACCTTTTTGTATAGACTATCTCGAACTAAAAAAGGTGACCATCAAGAACAAGTATCCTTTGCCGAGGATTGACGACTTGTTCGACCGATTCTGGAGAGGCTGCGGTATTCTCGAAGATTGATTTGAGATCGGGGTACTATCAGCTCCGGGTGAGGGAGTCCGACGTGCCGAAAACAGCTTTTCGGACGAGATACGGACATTATGAGTTTGTAGTTATGCCTTTCGGGTTAACTAACGCGCCGGCGGTGTTCATGCAGTTGATGAACAAAGTCTTTATCGAGTATTTGGATAAGTGTGTCGTCGTCTTCATTGATGATATTCTCATTTATTCGAGGAACGAGGAAGAGCATGCCCATCATTTGCGGATAGTGTTAGACATTTTGAGGGCCGAGCAACTCTATGCGAAGTTCTCGAAATGTGAGTTCTGGCTGAAGGAAGTGATGTTTTGGGCCACGTGATTTCACTAGGGGAGTTCGAGTAGATCCGCGAGAAAATTGAGGCGGTGTTGGATTGGGCATCGCCACAAATGTGAAGGAGGTCCGTAGTTTCTTGGGTTTGGTGGCTACTACCGTAGGTTCGTGAGGGTTTCTCAAAACTAGCTCGACCACTTACACAGCTTGCTCGAAATCCGAGAAGTTAAATGCGGACCGATGAGAGGCGATCGAGTTTTGAGGAGTCAAGAAGCGTTTGACTTCAGCCCGGTTTTGGCATTGCCATGTGGCAACGAGGGTTTCGCCGTTTTAGCGATGCTTCGGTCGTGGTCTTGGGTGCGTATTGATGCGGCACGGCAAGACCATTGCCTATGCGTCGAGACGATTGAGGCCGTATGAGCTTAACTACCCTACTCACGATTTGGAGTTAGCGGCGGTGGTCTTTGCACTCAAGATTTGGCGTCACTATCTTTTCGGCTCGCATGTCGATTTTACCGATCATAAAAGTCCGAAGTACATATTTACTCGGCGAGAGTTGAATATGAGGCGAGAGGAGGTGGTTAGAGTTGATTAAGGATTATGACCTCGAAATCCTTTATCATCCGGTAAGGCGAATGTCGTGGCCGACGCCTTGAGTCGGAAACCGATTGCGTTGCGAACGCTTGAGGTCCTTACGCCTCGATCCCGAGCTTCGCGGGCTTTGATCGGGTTAGATGTTGAGGTTTTGCTACTGGATCGTCGGGCAACTTTGTGCCTTAGAAATTTCGTCGTCTTTGATCGATGAAATTAAATCAAGCAATTAGAGGATCCGATGATTACTCAAATCCGAGAGAACGTTCTTAAAGGAAAGTCTCCGGGTTTGTGATTCACGAGGATGGCCTTTTGAGATTCCAGAGTCGGCTTTGTGTGCGAACGACTCGAGTTGAGGCGAGTATTTTACGAGGCCCATGCTACACCTTATTCCGCTCATCCTGTACGAGTAAGATGTACAAGGACGAGGAGGAACTTCGTGGAATGATATGAAGGAGGAAGTCGCACGGTTGTGGCGAGATGTTTGACTTGCCCGGTGTCAAAATCGAGCATCGACCGATTTGGTTATTGCGATCACTTCTGCTCCGAATGGAAATGGGAAGATATATCGATGGATTTCGTTACGAGTTTGCCGAGATCGAGGTCGGGCATGAATATGGTATGGGTGATTGTTGATCGCTGACCAAGTCGGCACATTTACGGGCATCAAGGACACTTGGGGCGGAGAAGTTAGCTCGTGTTGTTATTGCGCAGATCGTGTGACTTCACGTTACTCCGAAGTCTATTTTTTCGGATCGTGACGGCCGTTTGTATCGCACTTCCGGGCGGTGCATAAGGCGTTAGGTACCGGTTGCGTTTGAGTACCTCTTTTCATACCCGATCGGATGGGACGGTCGGACGCACTATCCGACATTCGAGGACATGTTGCGTGCTTGTGCCCTCGATTAGAGTAGTATTTGGGAGGAGCATTTGCCATTGATCGAATTCACGTACAACAATAGTTGCACGCGCGTCGGTCGGATGGCACCGTATGAGGCACTTTATGGCGACGATGTCGATCGCCGATTTGTTGGAATGAGGCGTCCGATTTGGTCGGGACCGAGCCGGATGTCGTTTTAGAGACGAGGCGGAAGATAGAGTTAATTCGAGAACGGATGTTGATCGCCCGAGTCGGCGAAGTCATATGCGACGTCCGTCGTCGACCTTTGGAATTCGAGGTGGGAGACCACGTTTTGCTAAAGGTGTCGCCGACGAAGGAGTTTTTCGTTTTGGGAAGAAAGGAAAGCCGAGCGAGATTTATTGGACCCTTTGAGATTCTCGAGCGAGTCGGTGAATTAGCGTACCGTTTGGCGTTACCTCCACCTTGAGTCATGTTCATAGCATTTTCATGTTTCCCGATTGAGGAAATATGTTAGGATCCTAGTCACGTCATCGATTATGGCGAGATTGATATTGTGAAGATATTACTTTTGAGGAGCGTCCTTTGAAGATTTTGGAGCATCGTGAGAAACGATCGAGGCATAAGACCATCCCTTTGGTCAAAGTTCGGTGGTCGAGACACGGTGTCGAGGAGGCAACTTGGGAACCGAGGATAGCATGCGTGCTAGGTACCGGAGTTGTTTGTTTCTTAAGTTTCGGACGAAACTTATTTTTAGAGGGTAGAATGTAATATCCTATTTTTCTTTCCCTTGTATTTTCATTTTTGGTATATTTCTCGGTCATAGTGACCCTCATGTATCTTTCAAGATGTCCTTCCTGTCAACCGTTGAATTGTATTCTCGTTATTGTTCGTTGTTTCAACTTTCCTCATATGAGTTCGACTTTGTTAGATCACCATTAATTTTTGGTGACTCCAAAAATTATAAATCTTTGCAATATTATAGAACATCGAGTTAGCTTTCCAATGGTTCAAACGGTGAGTCAATCGGAGTCCGGACGAGAGAGTTATGGTCGTTTGAGGTTTTGGCCGAGCACTTCCAGGAGCCTTTCGGCCGATAGGGGGGGCCGATAGACTCTACTGCCGGCATTCTGTATGGGTATCGGTTGGGCCTATCGGCCGATAGGCTGGCCGATATGTAAATTTCTTCACCTTCGAACTTCCAGTAGCCTTTCGGCCGATAAGGGGGGTCGATAGACTCTACTGCCGGCATCCCGTATGGGTATCGGTTGGGCCTATCGGCCGATAGGCCGGCCGATAGGTTCTGCTGTGTTACACTATAAATGTGTTGTTTTGAGCGAACAGCTCATTCCTTCCCCATTTTTTTCCACTGCTGCGCGAGAGAGAGAGATATAGAGGAGGAGAGTTCTTCATCCGGGGGTCGATTTTCATCATTTCTTTTCGGTTGTGAGGCTCGGATAATCAATCTAACGCGTGTTCTACGGATCTTAACACTTGAATCACTCAAGGTAATATCTCTTGAAACCCTACCTTTTTGGATAATTGGGGATTTTGGGGTTTTGTCCGATTCTTTCCGTTTCGTTGATGGATTCATGATGAATATGATTATTCTTGTTGGTATTCTTAGTTTCCCTACGGATTCATGGTATATTTCGTGATTTTTACGGAATCGAGAGGGTTTGGTTGTGGTCCGCCCTCGTTGTTATTTTTGGTATGAATTTACATGAATCGTAGGCGGGTTTCCGGGTGTATTCCATTTCCGTAATCGTCTAGAGTTGGTTGTGATTGTGTTGTTCGAATCGTTAGGTTCATTTCCGCCGGTTCCTTGCGGTCGTGTTCAACTCTTCCGTTCCGTTCGTGTCACCGTCTATTTAATCGAGGCAAGTATCCTTATGAACTTACAATCTTGGCATAGTAGTTTTGTATGAGTAATTGTATGTGTGTGTATGCTCACTACGGGTTAGACTCGACGGGGTCTCGGTAGGGGTCCACGGAGGTGTGGATCGACGAGCTTTGCTTTTAACCACTACGGGTTAGATCCGACGGGGTCTCGGTAGGGGTCCACGGAGGTGTGGATCGACTGTTAATTGTGGTGAATTTTACAAATGTGATTTGATATTGGCATTTCCGGAAATGAATGCTTTCAAACGGTTTTCTTTATTGCATGCATTACTATATGTGTAAGATGTAAATTGTTCATTTGGTTACTTGTACTAGCGTAATTGCTAACCCCTCTGGGGACCCGTTTTGGGGAAATTCGTTTTATGAATTTCAGTCGTTCATCGGGACGAGCTGGCACTGACCAAGATACGGATGATGGCCATGCGTGATGATTGTGCATAAGAGACGTCTTAATGTCTTTTTGTCTTTTCATCTTTCATGGCTTTTGAACTAATAAATGCTCGAGTACTTAAGAGTCCTTGTTCGTCAGTTGTATTGTTGTGTTTATGTTGTGTTGGATGATGATGTTATATTGGCCAGGTTGAACGGGTGGATTGTTCTGTTTTGCGTCTTTATGACGTGGTGTTATTTTATCGTTTCTGTGAGTCGTTGTGTATGATGCTGTTCAGCCTGGTGGGTCCCATATAGGGATTCACGGCGCTGTAATATACCTCGGATATCCTGGGGGTGTTACATAAGTATTAGCCTGGGTGGCTTATGATGCTATGATGGTGTTCACAAATGGTCGTACTCAAGTAATAACATTTATATGTTATGTTGTTCCTTTGACAATGATTGATAAGTTGATGAAACCTGAGTTATGGTTGTCCAACTTGCGGACCAGTCATTGTAAAGGTCGGTTCACCCACTTTTTAGACCAAGTCTTAAAGTGAAATTTTAACGAGTACTTCCTAACATCCAAGGCTACCTTCTCACAAATTTTGGTGTCATTTGGAGACTTGGAAGGAGGTGAACCACTTAAATGAAGTTTTCACATACCACCAGCCGTCCTAACGACTAGTTCGATGTCATTTCGATCGGTTTTTGACCACAAGGTTGATGGTTTTGGAATCCTAAACACCCGTTTATACATGCTCACGAAATTTTGAGGTGTTTGGGGCTGGTGAAGGAGTGAACTCTTCAAGAAAGCACTAGAGGTTCGATAAAACCAACGGCTATCATCGGTTCAATCGTTTCTTTATGTTCGATCCGGTGGTGCATGGTGGCGGTTTTGTTGGATTCTCAAGACCCGGTAGCTACGGCTATGTAGCATAGGTCAACATGTCATATTCACCTATACCTATCATCATTCAAATGCTTAGTTACGAGTGTAACAATATGCATTTTGTTAAGCTGATTGTGTTAACAATCAAAACCTTTATCGTCCACATGTTCATGTGCCAAAAGTGCGTCACCACAACGCATTATGGGTTATAAATGATGAATATGACATGCGCTTTCACTCATAGTCGCTTAAAATGTACCTTGGCAGACGATCTCGTAAGTCACTTTGATGAGCCGCCTTCCGTCGTTAGGGAGATGCGAACGATCATGTTCGAGTAGAACGACTTGGAAATTGTCGTAGTTTGTCCCTACTGTGTCTCACCAAGTTCCCTAAAGTGACGAGATTAAATACATGCTGCAAACATGTCTGCAAGGATTGTGTCCGGTCATGGACGTTCGTCACCTATAAATGGTGATATGGTAACACCACAAATTGTGGTAGATGGTGTTACTAGGCCGTGGATATCATAGAGCATTGGGATGCCACTTGGTTCGATAAATACTCTCGCTAAGAATGTATGCGAGCTTGGTACATGAAACTTGATCATATGATCAAATGAACTCATCCGTCTCATGTGATTCTGGATTATAGTCATCATTGGGGGACGCCTCAATGAATGCCAATCCATAAAGAGTACTCTATGAATAAAGCCGGTTCATGAGGACGTGGAATGTGAGTTTAATCGAACCATACTTCGTTGAAAATCTACAACGTTGTAGCCTTGGCCTAAAATGGAAACATATGCGATTCCAGTATAAACAAAGTGATAGCCCTTTGTTGAAGTGGTGCCGACACTCCAAAGATAAGATCTATCCGTAAACTTTGTTAAAGCGAGTGAGAGAAGGAGTTAAACTCACCTCATGGCGCGAGGTTTCTCATGAACGCACTGGAATGAACTACGATGACACGAAACTTAGTTGTGCTATCGTAATGGATGTTATAGCATCCACTATCTTTTCAGTTAGATAGTTTCCCAAAAACTGACGTGCAGCTTGTGGTTAAATCTTATCTTAGTGGGGAACTAAGTTAAGTGATAAAAAGGATCTCGTGGTGGATCAGACTCAAATCAAGTGGCTCCTGACCACGGAGTGCGACGACAAGTGATTGTCGGGGACGCATACTAAGTATATACTTGATTTGGAAGAGATATGAAGCTTTCGCGTGTAAAACTAAGGGTTTATAGTGATGTACTCTTGTGAGACTAAGAGATTCCGCTAAATCCAAAGTTAAGAATGAAAGAATCTTGGGGACACTTGATGATGCGTATTCATCAATCGGTTTAAGGCAATCTAAGGGACGGTTTCCCTAAGAGACGATAAAGTAATGCCTATATGATTCCCAATGATTAGTCGAAGTCATCATAAGACTTGGCTCACTTAAGTGATGATGCAGTCTTAAGAGAAAAGTACGGTATTATGTACTCATGTTTGACTCGATGTACTCATTCGTAATAATCCGGTAAAGCCACTGTGATGATGGCCTAGGATGCGCTCACGCAATGTCTGTGATTGACAAGAAGCTTGAGGCTCGCTCTATCTCGATAAAAAGGACACTTGAAAACTGATACCCGAATCTGCCCAGAATGTGTTGGTCTATCTCCCATATGACCTACAGGGCAACTCACTTGATGGAAAATTGTGAAATTGGTACCATTGGAAAGGTTTGTGTCTACTTTCCAAATAAACCAACCATTTGATCACATCCATCATGTTGAGTGACATATGACTATTGTTGCAAAGTAGGACGGGATATGTCCGGTAATTTGCTGAGTCAACTTCGATAGAGCTTTGTGATCTGCTCAGGTCGATCTAGGTTACGTACTGTATGTGAATGAAAAGCTATGGGTGTCTAGTTTTCATAAGTCCTTACAGTTTCGTTGATACCTATTGAATCGAAGAAGTTATGACTGATTTAGTGCATGGAGGTCAAGACTTTGGAAAACTTGATAAGTCTTTAGCGACTCTGCACTTTGGATGTGTCGCGCTCTTTTTGTCCTTAGACCAAGGTTTGTTTTTCCCATTGGGTTTTCACTTGGTAAGGTTTTTAACGAGGCGACCTATGAGAACATCCATACAAATGATGCATTGTACTTCTGTTCAACTTAAACCAAGAGGTATTTTTCCCACTGGGTTTTTCCTTGGTATAGTTGTGAGGGCAACTTGGCATCTGACTCCTATGATTTGAGGTACTCATCAGGGGGAGTCGTTATGTATACATCGGGAGTATACACGACATGTTATGTTGGTGCGTTGCAATCTTTTCCTCATCAAGCCTTTATTTTTCCCATGGGGTTTTGTTTTGGCTTGGAATAGGTTTTTTACGAAGGCAACATCTTCGCACCATTGTTGTATTAGTGCTCGACACGGGGAGTGTTAGAATTATTATTCCCGTGATGTGTCTTACCTAATACTGATTGTAGATACATAGATGGAAGGTTCCAGATCCTTCTAGAGGTAGTAAGATCCTATTAGATGTCTTACCTTATCTAGGAATCCTATGTATGGAAGGACTCTCATTGTAATGCCTATATAAAGGCCCCTCTATCAATGTTATGAATGGATTGATTTGCTGTCTTTTACTTTCTCCTCAAACACTTATTTTATTATTATTCAACATTCATTATAAAATATAACACCATGTAAATTTTTATATGATTCCGCGTTAATGTAATCATTTTACTGTGTTTCATCAAACAAAAAATTGAAAGTTAAATAATTGTTAAATTATACAACTATAAAAGTAAATTAAAAATATAATTTCTTCAATGTTTTCACATTTTATGTAAAAATATTTTCATTATCTAAATATATCACAATTTACCTTATAAAATATATCTTATAATTAAAGATCATAAAGTAATGAGTAATTTTATATATTAATTATCAGAAATATAATTGATATGAAAAGGTTATAATCGTTTAAATTTAATAAAAATAATAAAGAAACAGGAAGTTTTTGATTGGTAGATAAGAGTATATGATGGAATAACTTCCAACTCTTTTTTTAATTTTTTTAAAAAAGACAAATAATATAAAAATACCACGTGTCCGCGACTATCTTTTAATAGAAATATAGATTTCGGATCCATCATGCAACATAATTATTTTTAAATAAAAAATAAATAAAAAATAATCTTTAACTAAAAACTAAAAATAAACACTAAAAGATTAAAAAATATACCAAAAATAGATCTAAAAAAACTAAGAATAAACCTTAAGACTATAAAATACGGGTACAAAATAAAAGCTAGAAGACTGAAATAAAACCTAAAAAACTAAAAAAATGAAATACTAAAAGATGCACCATATAACTGAATATAAGCTCTAAAATTAATACTAAATATTAAACTATAAAAAACTAAAAATTGTGAGGTAAAAAATGAAAATGAACTTAGATTCATGATGCATTATGGACCCGGTCCATGATATAAACCGTGAATTTGTAACCCTTGTTTCTATTAGATATACTTTTAACCGCCGATTCATAAAACCAGCAGAACTATAATCATAATATAAACTATTCTAAAGTGGTTACGGCTTGTTTTGTGAACCGTCATTTACGATTTGGTTTCAAATTGACCGTTCACACATGATTTTTATTTATAACTTACATGAAAGTGAAAGAGAGATTGGCCTTGAGCTCAATTTATATTTCTATGTTAAAAATCAACATTTTAATTTAAAATTTTTGAAGCACTTAACTATATATGTCTTCCCTTACCTCATTAATCAAAGTTCACATAGTTATCCTACCTTATAATTTACTTCAGAGTTAATGGGGATGGGTGAATCATTGATAGACCAGATATCATACGTATCACCCTTCTTTAGGGGTGGCATTTCGGAACAGAAAATCAAAAACCGAACCGAAAAAACCAGAAAAAAGAACCGAAAAATCGAAACCGAAGAAGACCGAACCGAAAAATAAAAAAACAGAACCGAACCGAACTAATTTGGTTCGGTTCTCGGTTCTGGGTCGGGCGGAACTGAACCGGACCGAAATGGACCGAAGTCAAATTTCAGCATACTAAAATAACCTTGTTTTTGTGATTTTGGTGTGTTTTGAATTTTAGTATAATTCGTTTTCCTTTTGTAAGACCCCCATGGGTCCAATGAGGACTAATAATATGCTCATGTAATTTGTGATTCAATTAATTTAGGTTAAGAGAATGAGCTAATGTGATATACAACTCTAACTTTTATCTTGAACATATATATAACTCTTGTTGGCTTGTTGTTATATATAACTTATCTATTGCATATAATATTTCAATTTATATTGTGAAGAACCGAAAAAATATCAAACCAAATCGAAATCGAACCGAATATTTATAAAACTGAACTTAATCGAATCGAACTTCAAAAAGAACCGAACCAAACCGAAACCGGATATTTAATTCGATTCTCGATTTCGGTCAAAAACCGAACCGAATGGAACCGAGTCCACCCCTACTCTCCTTACATTCATTGAAATTGGATGATATTTGTCATAATTTGGTCTTCGGCCAATCATTCAACAATGTTTGAGCTTCTAGATTTTGAATTGTTAATTCTACATCATCGCTTGTCCATAACGTAGTCTTTCATGCTAAGTGCTTGTTTGGCTGAAAGAGTTGATGTAGGAATGATATATCCTCACCATCAAGAAATTATAGGAATTAATAGTTATACCGATTTTGCCCACCACAACAATACCATATGCGGTTCTCGTTCGAATGTTCCTAAGCTAAAAATTGAATAATTTCCAATTTCTTGATATAGATATCAATTGAACATTGATCCATATATACAATTTATTAACCAATATATTGTTGTTCATTACTACATTGATTGTTACTAGAATGAATGCCTATAGAAGTACAATTCGTATTAGTGTGAAACTACCACGAAAAATTCAAGCATAATATGGTTACATCCCATCGAAAGAACCTGCAGATCCCCTCTTCATGATAGCGGACACGTGACCTTTTTTTATTGTTTAATTTAATTTTTCTATTTTCTATTAGTTTGTGGGGCCCACCAGGAACCCAACCCCCATGTGAATTGCAGCGCCCTCCCCATCAAATTATTTTATTTCATTTCTTAATATGATTTATTTAAACTAATTAAAAATGAAGAAATCAACTCAGCGAATTTAATTAGGCCTGACAATTCGTTCGTATCGTGTATTTTCGTGTCTCTTCGTGTCGTGATTTCATGTCTGGCACATAATATAAAATAAATATTAAAACATTATAAAAATAATAATTTTAATATTATAACATTATTTTTATAGGTTTTAGTAGATGAAATGAAACGAATGGCAACGAAAACACAAATGTTTACACGAAATTTATGAAAATTCATATTATATTTTCAAATTTTAAAGTTTACTATAAAACCGAATTCATAAAATATATATTTTTATTAAATTAAATATAAAATATTTTATTTATTTATTTATTTAGTTAGAAAATATTCTTTGAACAAGAGCACAAATATTCTTTCCCTCGTCTGCTTTGAGTTGCTCGTACCCTGACAAGAGCACAAATATTCTTTGACCCTGATTGTATTTTCTAACTAAATAAATAAATATAATATTTTATATTTAATTTAATAAAAATATATATTTTATGAATTCGGTTTTATACTAAACTTTAAAATTTGAAAATAATGAATTTTCATAAATTTCGTGTAAACATTCGTGTTTTCGTTGCCATTCGTTTCATTTCGTCTACTAAAACCTATAAAAATAATATTATAATATTAAAATTATTATTTTTATAATATTTTAATATTTATTTTATATTATGTGCCTGACATGAAAACACGACACGAACAGAAACGAAAATACACGACACGAACGAATTGCCAGGTCTAATTAAATTCGCTGAGTTGATTTCTTCATTTTTAATTAGTTTAAATAAATCATATTAAGAAATGAAATAAAATAATTTGCTGGGAGGACACTGCAATTTATACGGGGTTGGGTTCCTAGTGGGCCCCACAAACTAACCTTAGTTAGGTTTAGAAAATAGAAAAATCTATAT
The DNA here is from genome assembly GCA_033398695.1 of Orobanche coerulescens. NCBI lineage: Eukaryota > Viridiplantae > Streptophyta > Magnoliopsida > Lamiales > Orobanchaceae > Orobanche > Orobanche coerulescens. Next base: position 11,023,899 of record CM065813.1, on the reverse strand, counting down.
TTCTATTAAAAGAGAGTCGTGACACATGTCATTTTGTAATTTTGTTGATTTTTTATTTTAAAATAAACTTTAAATATAGAGATGTATTCTTAAATTTTCAAAAAAAAATTATAGATATATATTGTGGGAGTTTTATTTCACAACTTATACTCTATCAATAAAAAAAATCATTTCTTTATTTTTAATGAAAAATATATCAAATTAATTTTTATTTCATAATTTTCAACTAGACATCCATATGAATATAATAAATTTGATGGATTTACAATAATGACCGATTAAAAAAATTATATTAAAAAAATATGAATATTTATTTTCAGTAAAATTAATTGATGCAAAATAAAAATATATTAACTCATTATTGCTTACATAAAAAATAAATTATGATATTTATTTAATTATAATAACTAAAAATAATAAAACATACATTGCACACACACATATATTAAGACTTAATCACATATTACTTTCGTCCCCAAAATTTATTCCTATTTTTTTTCGATATGTCCAGAAAATTTGTTCATGTAATGGACACTAATTGACTTAACACTCAGCTAACGTGGTACTCTTTCTTGAATTATATTACACTCTATAATACACTCAATAAGTCTTTTATTAATATTACGCTAATATGATATTCATGTCAAAAATTATCAAAAATAAATTTAAAGATCGAGAAATTAATTTTAATAAGAGAATATCTTATGCGGTGCATCGCACCGGAGAACATCTAGTCTACCTTTTCTATTAAAATACAGTCGAAGGACAGGTGCCACACTGTGAGAATTTTTAAGATTTTGAATTTTAATAAATATTTATATTTATTACCTGACAACTGCATATTTTAAAGTGACAGCTCCCACTAAACCACTATCAAAATTCCTGAGATAATTTTTCATATTTCGAATTTTAAATAAATACTGCTTTGAAACTGTTACATAATACGCATGAAACTGCCTACTTCATTAGTGGGGTAGGTCGTATGGAACTGCTCACCCCCACTAACTTGGAGGTTACCTGTGTATATACAGCTATAAATAACACTTATTTTACCTACAAATTTACTATTACATTACAATAACAATTACCACGATACAAAAATGAAGTTGCAAGCTTTGAATTCATCTTTCAAGACAAGGAGGTTAATTTTCAAAATTTACATTACTTATTAAGATTCTGTTTTAGATACTTACAATGTTTTGTGTAATATGTTGAAGGGTGATCGAGTGCATGCTTCCGTGATAGGCTATGCAATGACTTTTTTGAAAGTAAAACCAGTCGAGGGTCATCATTATGCATTGAAGGATTTCATTGTACTGGAAAATAGAAGCAAGTTCAAAACAACTGCCCACCCTTACAAGATAAATTTTCTACGAAAAACAAAAATAGAGGAAATTTTTGATGAAAAATTTCCTGAAACTATATACAACCTTAAATCCTTCAATCAGTTAGAAAAGGAAAAGGAGAGTTCTCAGTTTCTTCTTTTTGGTGAGACTTTTTTTGCATTATATATTAATATATTTTTACAGTTTACTATCTGAAATTTTAATAAATTGTAATCTGTTTTGGTCAGATGTGATTGGCAGGATTATTTCATGTCAGCTTCCCCCTGTGGCAACAGAGAGAGGAAAAAGGATGGAGTTCACACTCGAAGATAATATCAAAAACAATATCAAATGCACATTGTGGGACAAGTATGTAGACTACTTACTGCCTTTTGTTGAAGCAGATTCCGAAGAAAATATCATTGTGCTGATTGAATTCGGGAGAGTCTCTATTTTTGGAGGTATTAAAATTAGAAAGCTTTTTTGGTCAAGTTACAATTGAAAAATGAACACTAATTTTTATGTTGATACAGAACAAGCAAGGGTATGCAATAGCTTTAATGTTACCAAGGTAACAGTGAATGGAGAATCAAGGATTTTCCAAAACTTTAATGAAGGGTACATTCTATGGCTTTATAAGTTTTTAATCAACATATTTTTTTAATGTTGAATTGGTTTAACTAATGAAATAATTTTGAAATCAGATTGGCCAACTCTGGCTCGGTTTTTGCTTCACTAATAACATTCGAAAGTATTTCCGCACCAAATATCTACGATGCTTTCAAAAATACAGAAGCTGATGTCAAAAACTTAGCTGAAATTATTCGATCAGACAAGGATGGCCAATTTTGGGTATCTGCTACCATAATTCAAGTTGAGAGTTTGAAAGACTGGTGCTATTTAGCATGCAACAAGTGTTCTAAGAAACTGTCACATACCTCTAACAGTTTTCATTGTGCAAAGTGTGGAATGAAAGACCATCAAGGACAATACAAGTATGATTTTAACAGTTCACTTTTCTATTTCAAAAGTTTTTCATTTTTGATCTCCTGTTTCAACTTTGCCGATTATCTACTACAACTATAAAAAGCAGTACAAAATTGAAGTCTTGGTACTCGATGAAAGTGGAAGTGCAAGGTTCATGTTGTGGGATAAGGAGTGCTATGAGTTGATAGGAAAACAAGAGATGTCATGAAATCTAATGTGTGTTGTATTTTACAATTTTATTTATAAAAAAATTAAACATTCTAAAAAACTTACAAATAATATTTTTGGTTTGAACAGACAATATCTTTCGATTCCATTCCAAAAGAGATTGAAGAGGCCTTGACTGACCGTGTTGGGCTTTTTAAGGTGCAAGTTAGAGAGACAGACCAAAGCCGCAACTCTGTGATCTATAATGTGACCAGGCTTACTGCAGATGAAAAGATTTTATCTGTCTATAATGAGAACTACGTTCAGAAAAGGGTTTGTGATAATAATTTTCTATATCAAAAAATTTAAAATTATTTTTGTTTATGATGTTTGTTTATTTTTTAGGAATTGAAGTTGCTATGCCATAATGAAGAAATTGGAGACAACAGAAACATGATCCTCAATTCGAGTGAAAATAACAACGAAGCTGTTGAGGAGGAACATGAAGAACTACAAGAAAAAAAATTAAATATGGAAGTTGCATTGGATGAAGGATTTGGAAAGAGAAGGAAGAAGTGTGTGAAGAAAGAGAAATGAAAAAGAAAAAATTAATCTCATTTGCATTATTGTATTATTTTCATTTTCAAAAGCATGTTGGTTTAATAGCAGTTTTAAATTAAAATTAAGTATGTTTCTAAGACTTTATCCAATCAGTTGTTTTATTTTGATTTTAATTTTCTTCGATTGCTTATAATTCAAGCAGACTTTATTCAGGCAAATCATGTTGTAACAATCAATGATTGTTGCATACTAAAAAGCAAATAAGAATGACTGCTATAATTTTATTCTAACAAGTTAGAAATCAACCATCAACAATATAAAAATAAAAGTGATATTATGCCAAATATATTATATTTTAAAAACGAGATTGTTAGTAAAACAATATATTTTAAAAACAAATCAGGATGATCATTACAATTATATACTCACAAGCTAAATATATTGAAATATGTGGCTGGAATTAGTTAAGTAAAAGCAGTATATTACACCAAATATATAGTATAAAAATAAAAGTGATATTCTAAAAATATATTATGCATTTCTAATTATCAAAATCTAATATTTCTTAGTTTATTTGTAATTTTCAAAAACTAATGTTTTAGTTAAGCACTAAAGATCGTGATAAAATCCAGATTCGGATTATTGAAATATGAGGCTCTTCACTTAATCATTTTACTTACCTTAAAGTCTTTGCTTATTTGCCACCATTCAAAAAATTGTTTCTGACTACATTAAATATTTAATATAACCAAATATTAACTATAGTTGACTAAGTAAAACTAAATATTTCCACTACTATGTGTTCAGTTGATTGAAAAACCGACTGACATTTTCTACCAATTATATATTAGAGTTAAAAAATGAGATAGTAAACCAATATATTATACCAAATATATAATATATAATATAAAAATAAAAGTGACATTCTGAAAATATATCAACAAAGATATGATAAAATTCAAATTCATCTTATTGAAATATGGGGCTTTCACTTAATCGTTTTACTCACCTTGAAGCCTTTTTTTTATTTTGCCATCATTAAAAAAATTATTTCTGGCTACATTGAAAATATTTTCAACTACCAAGTAAATATAAAAGTTTAGTTTAAAATAGAAATGTGCATAAAATTCCGATATAACAATTTTAAATTTTTAAAACTATAAATTTCATCAGATCTGTTGCTATAACTAATTCGTAGTTGCATCCGATATATTATTGGATGGCATAGTTTATATGGTATATCTTTGTTCTCAATTAATTTAAAACAGTATATTTAAACGTATAATTGTATCATTAAACAAAACAAATTTATGAATTTATTTTTGTAATAAAAACCATTACAGTACAATATAAACAGTATATTAAAAGAATCTATATCTAAATGTGGTTTATATTGTACTGTTTCTAGATTATACAGTACAGTAAAAATATGAATTTTTATGAAATTAGTTTATGGTTTATCAATGACACCCCATATATTATGAATTTAAACAGTATATTTAAAGGTAACAATATTGTATATATTGTATAAAATATATTTAAAATATTTGCTCTCAGTTAACCCCATATACAAAAATTATACTCATTACATTACATAATATGGTTGACCTCATATGTCTTTTATATATGAGGAGGATGAGAATATATTATGGTTAGTCACTTGGTCTTCCAAAATTAATTGCTTGAAAGATGTCTTCCACATACGAATTTTAATATAACATATTAAAAACAGAGCCTTAGTTTTAAACCAGCATATTTTACGCACAGCATATTATACCAAATATATAATATAAAAATAAGTGATATTCTAAAAATATATTATGCATTTCTAATTGTCAAAATCTAATATTTCTTAGTTCATTTGTAATTTTCAAAATCTGATGTTTTGGTTAACAGTAAAATGCGTGATAAAATTAAGATTTAGCTTATTGAAATATGAGGCTCTTCGCTTAATTGTTTTACTTACCTTAAAGCCTTTTTTTTATTTTGCCACCCTTAAAAAAATTATTTCTGGCTACATTGAAAATTAAATATAACTGAATATTAACTATAGTTGACTAGGTAAAACTAAATATTTCCACTACTGTGTGATCAGTTAATTGGAAAACCGACATTTTTCACTTCCATTTTGTATACTTGAAAACTGACATTTTCACTTTAAAGACGGATTCGCTTTACATGTTCGTATTTTAATTTCACTGCACATAATATCCTTTTCGTTTCAAAACTAATATTCGCACAAAAAGAAGAATTTGCTACAAGTTTGAATATCTAAAAATTTAATTACCTTAATTGGATATTTTGTATATTGTATGACTTCACAGGCCAGCGGCAGCAAAGATGGAGGCGAAACAAATCCCACTCGAAGAAATTCCAGAGCATTTAAGAGGATAACAGCAAAAATAATCAGGGCAAAATCGATGCAAGTTTCATCAGATTCAACGAGTGAGTTACATGTCATGTAAATTTAAAAAGTTTAGTTTAAAATAGAAATGTTCATAAAATTCTGATATAACAATTTTAAATTTTAAAAACTATAAATTTCATCAGATCTATTGATATAACTAATTTGTAGTTTCATCCGATATATTTTTGGATGGCTTAGTTTATCCTGAATATCTTTGTTCTTAATTAATTTAAATCAGTATATTTAAACGTATAATTGTATTAATAAACACAACAAATTTACGAATTCATTTTTGTACTAAAAACTATTACAGTACAATATAAACAATATATGTATATGTGGTTTATATTGTACTGTTTCTCGATTTTACAGTAGAGTAAAAATCTAAATTTATGAAATTAGTTTATGGCTTCTCAATTACACCCCAAATATTATGAATTTAAACAGTATATTAAAAAGTAAAAATATTGTATATATTGTACAATATATTTAAAATATTTGCTCTAAGTTAACCCCATATACAAAAATATTCCTCATTACAGTACATAATATGGTTGATCTCATATGTCTTTTATATATTCTGCATATAAAAATATATTATGGTTCGTCTGCCATAATTAATTCCCATTAATTATTATTCAAAAATTTTTTGAATATTAGTTTATGGTTTACCAATTACAGTATAAAGACATTTGAGAACAATATAAACCCGAATCTTACTCGATGAAAATTCCAGAACATTATATAGGATACCAACAGAAATAACCGGGACATATAAGCTTCATCAGATTCAACGAGTGAGTTATGTTTTTAAGTCATAGAAGTTCTTTCTATATTTGCTATCAGTTAACTTAAACAGTATGTTTAAATTACAGTAACCATATATACTTAGATCTACATGATTTATGTATATAAAATAATACAAATTCATATATATATTAAGTATGGAATACCTAAATATATCCGAAGAGTAAGGTATTTATAGTTTGAAGCTACTATTTAGCTAAAAACTATGAATAATTTCGTTTTATTTTTTATATACATTGAAATACCACATAAAATAAGTATATGACATACAGACTTTTAGATCTACATGATTAGGTAAAAAATAAAAAAAGATATATTAAGCATAAATAAATATTTATCGGAAGAAATAATAATCATAGTTTGAAGCTATTATTCAAATTTAAAACTATGAATATCTTCCTTTTTATTTTCCAGATACAGTGATATCACCTACTAATTTATGAAAAGGTGATCGAAATTCTCAGGGCATACGAAAAAATTGACAGACTAAGTCGGGAATTCATTTTCATCTATTTACCAACCGAAATAATCAGGGCAAAATGATGAATCAAACCCTTTTCTATTAAAATCATCTCCACATACGAAGATATTATGTCTTCATATACCCATATAGATGTAAAAGAATTAAAAACATAATAAAATTAACACTGTATCGGAGGCGGGCAGCAGCTGGAATAGGGGGAAGGGAAGAGTATGGAGAAGAAGTGGGCGGCGATAACTGAAGTAGAGGGACGAGTGTCCCCTAGGTTTTCCAAGATAACACAAGTGGTGAGGGGTAGAGAGAGAGAGAGGGTAGGGAAAATACTGATGGGGTGTTGTTTATATAAGGGGTGGGCGGCTAGGGTTTTCTAGACAACTTTGAAGGCTTCTTTTTTTTTTTTGCTATGGCTTAGGCGCTTAGCTGTCACTAAAGTCTTATCGTAAAATGGATTTGGGCGGTGAGATTTAAATAAAATAGATTAGGGGGTTTTGGGCCATTCATCAAGTATTGTAAGGTTTTCGGCCATTAGGGGGTTATGTAAATATATTAGGCCCAGTATAATTTAAATAAAATAAATCATGGCCCAATAAAAATTATAAATTATAAATATATATCGAACTTAATTTAAGTTGGTATATAAAACATATATATAAATCTATATAAATTTTACATAAAAACTTACTAATTATATTAAAATAAAAAATAAAAATTAATACTATAAAATATTTTAAAATGAATATGGTGATATATTTTGCTATTTATAGGTGCAATACCTAAAAGTATATGCTTAGTTTATTCATTAAGAAATTTTATATTTCGAATGTATAATTAGGTAATGTATTGACATGTCCCTAATTTATAATATTATATTTTAATATACTAACTTAACAACATTCTATATTACATTATATAATATATTTAGCGCAAAATGGATGAATTTAAAGCAAGAGAGGCAATAAATATACGCAAAGATAAACTGAAAAGAAAACGTGGAGGAACATTACCAGGTAACAAATGAAGTATTTTTTATGTAGCTCAATTATCTTTAACTTTAGTAAGGAATATTATTAGCTAAATGTTGTGTAATTTTTTTTCATTATTCTTTTAGGTGAATTGGATTTAGGAACAAATGAAAGTGAATATGTTGATGGAGGTATTACATTAATAGTATCATCATCATCATCTCCCATACCAGTTGCAATCGACACAAGTGGGTATTTTTATTCAATTTTTTAAATTTCTTATGTTCTTTAAACTTATTACTATAATAAAAAAACAATATTAGTGGTAATAATGTTTTTTATTTTTCATGCAATATTATTAACAAGTTTTGGAATTTCTACTTCACGTAAGTTGCATGCTGCACGAATAAAAAGCTTTAAATCAAATGCTTGCACTGGAGTTAATGCCGATTGTACTTCAATTATAACTAATTCAGGTAAATGAAGATTATATCTACTGCATTATTTGTTTATAATTTTTTTTAAATTCTAAATTTCTAGCTAGCTAAACATTGTCACGTTTTTTAATATAAATTTGGTGTTCTATGCCTCATTCATTGTTTAAATAATTTAATAAATTGGACAATGTAAAATGGATTTTAGTATTTTTTGTTTTAATTGATTATGGCAAGATAGGCTTTATTTTATAATTAAGTTGTTATTTATGTTTATGTAATTTTTTTACTTGGTGAAATGATGTTTGTAAATAATTAGTGTAAATAATCTATTTGTACGCAAAAAATAATGTACAATTATGGTTTTCGCTTCAAATATCAAAGGTAATTTTTTTAAAGTTGTACTCATATATAGTGATATTATCAAACATGTGATGTATATAAAGCACATATTAATATAAGTATTTATGGTATCGTTTTGTAACCATTTATGTTATTCTTTGTTACATTTAATACTGTTTAATTTGTAAGAGTTTATATTTTACAGGATATCAGGGAAACAAAAATATGATGCAGAAATATTCAAGGTACTACTAATTTAATTTTTGTAATATAAAAATGTATATACTGACTTATTTGTTCGTTTAGTCATCTACCAACGCCACCCGAACTTGAACAATCATCAACTGTTGTCTTACAAAATGGGGATGAAAACTTAAGTTATCGGCATTGTAACTCCACAGGTGCTTATTTGATAAATTTTATGTAGACATAAATTAATATTTTATATCAAATGTATTAATTCAAAAAAATTGACACTTATAATATTTATCTTTATTTCAGAATATTGGGATCTCGGTGATGCCGACCATAAGTGCGAGTATTGTGCAGCTTTGTTTTGGTATAATGAGAGGTTAAGGTCAAGTTATGGGTCAACGAGACCGAAATACTCAACATATTGTCTTCAAGGAAAAATTGAGCTTCCAAAGATGAAAAGACCTCCACAATTGTTGGTAGATCTTTTAAGTGGGAAAACTCAAATTAGTAACCATTTTATAAAAAACATAAGATCTTACAATAGCATGTTTGCTTTTACATCTTTGGGAGGAAAAATTGATAGCAATCCTAATATGGGAACTTCTCCACCTATATTTAAATTGCACGGTCAAAACTACCACTTGATTGGAAGTTTGATGCCGATAAAATCAGTACAAGTTTGCCCACCGTATATATATATGATACCGAAAATGAGGTGGCGAATAGGATAAACTTTGTTAGGTTTGTTTGTTTTTGGTAAATTATATATTTTCTAAAAAAGTTCTTGCATTAAATGATATTTGAAATCCAAATGTATTATGCAGTCACGTGGCAATTCAAATGGACTTCAGGCAAATATTGTTCAAAAATTAAAGGAAATGCTTGATGAGAACAATATCTTAGTGCAATCTTTTCGAATGGCAAGAGACAAAATTCAACAAAGGCAAAGGAGGCAAATGTTAAGCTAAAGCTTATTGGAAGAAGAGATAAAGATGGTCGAATGTATAACCTTCCAACTGCTTCTGAAGTAGCAGCACTGGTTGTAGGAGACTTCGATGACGCATTAGGTAATCGGGATATCATCGTGGAAACAAAAACTGGATATTTGAAGCGAATAAATGAGCTACATGCTTCTTATCTTGGTTTACAGTACCCTCTTATCTTTCCTTACGGAGAAGATGGATATAGGGAAGATATCTCATTATCAATCAAAACAAGTACGGCACAAAAGAAGAGAAGACGTGTGAGTACTAGAGAATTCTTCGCCTATAGATTTCACGATAGAGATGGAGAAGAGTGTGCCATATTATCCTCAAGAAGATTGACCCAACAATTAATTGTGGATTCATATACCATTATAGAATCAGGAAGATTGACATGGGTTAAGCTTAATCAGAAAACTCTCCGTTGTGAAATTTACAAAGGACTTGAGGCTGCATTTTACCGTGGTGAGACAAATTTAGCAACTCAAGGTTTACCAGTAGTATTGCCATCCTCATACACTGGAAGTCCCCGATACATGATTCAGAACTTTCAAGATGCAATGACAATATGTGGGTGGGCTGGATATCCTGATTTGTTTATAACCTTGACGTGCAACCCTAAATGGCCTGAAATTTCTCGATATTTAGATAAAAAGGGTTTGAACCCTGAAGATCGTCCAGATATTGTTTGCAGAGTGTTTAAGATGAAACTAGATGGATTAATCAAGGATTTGCGAAAAAATCGGGTATTTGGTCGCGTTAAAGCAGGTAATTTTGTTTTCATAATTCTTTTATAATTATATGCATGTGTGTACATTTATATATACTAGATGTCCTTTCATGCTATGCATGAAATAAAATATTTAACATTATTGTAAAATAATATTAAAACTTAAGAAATAAAAATAACAAAGAGAGAGTTTTTGATTGGTAGATAAAAGTCTATGATGGAATAAATTCCATCATCCTTTTTTCCTCAATTTTTTCAAAACTAAATAATATGGAAATAACATGTGATTTTCAAAGTTTAGTAACTCTCTTTTAACAGTAAAGTTAGATAACTCAATTTTAATTGCATTAACTGTTTTTAATATCCATGCAGTTGTATATACAGTTGAATTTCAAAAGCGAGGTTTACCGCATGCACATATATTGTTGTTTCTAGTCATGAGGATAGATTTCCTACTGGAGTTGATATAGACAGGATCATATCAGCCGAAATTCCAGATGTAAATATTTATCCTGCATACTACGGTGCTTTGGAGAACTTCATGATTCATGGTCCGTGTGGAGTTGCGAATAAGAATGCTCCATGCATGTCAGAAAATGGTTGTACCAAGTTCTTCCCTAAAGAATTCGTAGACTGTACTACTTTTAGTGATGAAGGCTACCCGATCTATAGAAGAAGAGATACTGGTAGAATTATCATGAAAAATGGAGTGCCTATTGATAATAGATTTGTAGTTCAAAGATAATCCTTATCTTTTGTTAAAGTATGGAGCTCATATGAATATGGAATGGTGTAACCAATCACGGTCTATTAAGTATTTGTTCAAATACATAAACAAAGGATGTGACCGCAATCAACTGTGATTTTGAAGAGCAAGAAGGATGTCGAAAGTAGTAAAGTAATTGACGAGGTACAGATGTACTATGATTGTAGATACATTTCGCCATGTGAATCTATGTGGAGGATATTTAAATTTGAAATAGCATATAGAGATCCACCTGTTGAACGGTTGAGTTTTCATCTTCCAGGAGAGCAAAGTGTAGTTTTTTCAGAAACTCACGACATGGAGGCTGTTATTGATCGTCAATCTTTCAACACAAGCAAGTTTGAAGCTTGGTTTAAGGCAAATATTGAGTTTCCACATGGCAATAATCTAACATATGCAGAATATCCTCAGTACTTTGTATGGAAACAACAAGGCAAGAAATGGGTTCCTAGAAGTCAAGGTTTTTCTTTAGGAAGACCCTACTATGTGCCGCCAGGAGCTGGTGATTCTTATTATCTTAGATGTTTGATCAATGTTATCCGTGGAGCTAAATGTCATAATGATATGAAAATAGCACATCATATACAGTATGAGTCATATAGAGATGCGTGTTACGCATTTGGTCTTTTGGAGGATGATTCTGAGTATATTGATGGATTAACTGAAGCAAGTTTTTGGGCGTCTGCGCATTCTTTACGTACTATGTTTGCAACTTTGTTGACAGAGAATTGTATGGGAAGACTGTAATTTGTTTGGGAAAAATGTTGGGAATATTTGGCGCATTTATATTCTGTACAATCAAAGAAAATTTTATCACAAACAAGGTATATTTTAATAATTATGTTTTTTTTTGTTAATATTCAATGTTTACTATTGTCATATTTAATTACATATACTGAAATAATTTTTATTATATTACATTGTAGATCTAAGGTTAACAGATGCTCAAATTAAGAACCTTGCTCTCATTGAAATTGAGTCTTCACTGAGAAGGTGTGGAAGTAGTCTGAGAAACTTTGAAACAATTCCTTTGCCTGACTTCAATGATATTTCAGTATATCAAAACAGATTGTTACATGAGGAATTGCAGTATGACAGGTCCTTACTAGAGAAGGAGCTACAAGAGCTCCTCCCAAAGTTGACGGACGAGCAACGCATTGTCTTTGATAAAATAATGGATTCAACAGAGGCAGAGAGGGTAAAACTTTTTCCTTTATGGTTATGGAGGTACCGGTAAAACTTTTGTCCTGGAGAACTTTGTCTCATGCAATAAGATCTAAAGGTGATGTTTTTGAACGTCGCTTCATGTGGAATAGCATCATTGCTTCTTCCAGAGGTCGAACCGCTCACTCTCGCTTTAAGATTCCTTTAACTCCACATGAAAAATCATCATGCAATATCAAGCTTGGCAGCGAGTTGGCTCAATTGATTGTGAAGGCAAAGCTCATTATATGGGACGAGGCTCCAATGATGCACAAATTCTGCTTTCAAGCATTGGACAAAAGTATGAAGGATGTGATGAAGTGCGTTGACATTGAAAATGCTACAAAGCCATTTGGTGGCAAGACAGTTGTGTTTGGTGGGGATTTTCGTCAAATACTTCCAGTTATACCAAAAGGACGAAGACAAGATATAGTAAATGCAACTATTAACGCATCTTATATCTGGAATTCTTGCGAAGTTCTTCGGTTGACAAAAAATATGAGGTTGCAAAGTGTCAGTTCAGAAAGTGATGCTACTGCTTTAGCTGAATTTTCAGAATGGTTACAAGATATTGGAAATGGAACAATTGGAGAAGGAGACGACGGATCTTCTGTAATACAGATTCCCGATGATATACTCTTGCAGAATGGGCCTGATCCAATTGCAACTATTGTTGAAAGTACGTATCCTAACTTATCTGAAAGAATTCACGATCCAGAATATCTACAACAACGAGCTATATTAGCCCCCACTTTGGATGTCGTTGATTCTATAAATCAAGACATGATAGAAAAAATACCGAGATAGTCGTCCATATTTGAGCTCTGATAGTGCAAGTAAGTCAGATTTGGCTGTAGATGATTTGACAAATGTCCACACTCCTGAATTCCTCAACGGAATTAAATGTTCTGGCGTACCAAATCATGAGCTAAATTTAAAAGTTGGGACTCCAGTGATGTTACTACGGAATATTGATCCAAGTCGGGTTTGTGCAACGGTACAAGATTACTCCTCACTAGGCTTGGAGACCATGTTCTCCAAGCAAAGATCATGACAGGAGCAAGTGCATGTGAACTGGTGTTGATTCCTAGATTATCCATGACTCCTTCTGATTCAAAAGTACCCTTCAAATTCCAACGGCGTCAATTTTCTATCTCAGTTTCCTATGCTATGACAATAAATAAAAGTCAAGGACAATCCTTAACAAATGTTGGTATATATTTGCGTAAGCCTGTTTTTAGTCATGGTCAATTATATGTTGCTTTTTCTAGAGTCACAAATAGGAAAGGTTTGAAAGTTCTAATTTGTGATGATGAGAAAAAACATGTCAACACAACTATTAATGTTGTGTATAGGGAAGTTTTCAGAAATTTATAATTTATGACTTCATCAAGAGTATCATACGTCATTTGTAATATATTGTGTGTATTAGTAATTAAAATTTCGTGCATAATATATTTATTATAACTTAAATATTAATTTACTATTCTTCTATGTATCGATTTTAAATATTCTTTACCGTGCATCGCACGGGTGGACAACTAGTTAAATTAAACAATAAAAGAAAAGGCTGCCACGTGTCCGTAGGGATGTAGTGCCGGGTACATAATATCAGAAAAATGTCAGATAAAGGTATTTTGCCTTTTTTTTTTTTTGTAATGAAAAGACTTACATGCCCTTGGGCAATATCCATTTGCAAATAGACAAAATTTGGGAAGGGGAGAGACACAAATGTCTCCTCTCCCGTCATTCCGACAGATCTAGCTAAGAAATCAGCGGTTGCATTTGTACGGCGAGGCACTCACCGTACTTTCGCCTCCCAAGGCATTCCGATCTCCGCCACCAGATCTGCGATTGCTTGGTCGGCTTCTTCCTCCCCGTTGACCATCCGCAGCACCTGTTGTGAGTCGAGTTCAACTTCAATCTGAGGTATTCTCCTCTCCCAGGCTGTTTGAAGGCCGAGTTTTAAAGCTTGGGTTTCTGCTTCATTTATTGATTGTCTCGATTTAGGGATTGAGAATCCCCAATTCCAGGCTCCATGTTCGTCCCGTAGCAAACCCCCAATACTGCTGTTTTCGGTGTCGGCCAAGTAACTCGCGTCCACGTTGAGCTTAACCACCACTCTTTCGATTTCTGCCATGAATGGAGTAACGTAGTGGCACTCTTTCTTCTTTGTGCAGCTTGCATATCCAAGCTGAGGGCTTTAATTTGGAAAAGCAGAGTTGACTGAGGGACTGCAGCGCCTCTAAACATCGCCTCGTTTCTCGATTTCCAAAGCCATCAGATTGTGGCAGTGAAGATCCATATCCATGGGGTTTCAGGTAGGCTTTTACTTATTTTCCCCGTTTTGTTAAGGTTCTGTTTGAGCCACCTTTTGCCTTCCAGCTGGTTGCAACGGGCCAGTTCTTGTGCTGATAGTAATTGTTACCAGATTGCTTTTGCTTTTGGACAGTGCCTCATATGTATAGCAGACTCCTCTTGGGTTCCACACTATTCGCATAGAGCTGAAGTACCAAATTGCCTTCTTGTTCGCAATTGGTTCGTGGCTAGTCGATTCTGGGCAGCAAGCCAGACAAAGTACTTGAACTTGTTGTTGAGGTTCGTTTTCCAAATCCACCCATACAATCTGTGCCTTACACTTGATGAATACTGCGTATATATGGCTTTATATGCTGACTGGCACGAGAATTTACCATTTGTTGTGTTAGTCCATACAATGTTTTAAAAAACGCGAGGCGAGTTTGAGGCGTTTTGGTTGGACGAGGCGAGGCGTAAGCCTCGAAGCGCATTGAGGCGTAAGCCTCAATTAAAAAAAAAAAATACATATAAATCTCACTAAAATATCATATTATCCACGGAATTTACTAGAGAAGCAATAACAAACTCAAATCATCACATAAAACATTATTACATCAACATAGAAATCGATGGTCGATCACACAAACATAACAGTCACCACATAAAAAAAGTCAGCAATAAATAACAAAATTACTACATAAATAAGATAATAATAATATTTTTATTTTGCTAGTAAATCAAGTGATTCCGTATTCAGTGGTCTAAAATACGGATCATATCCAGTGGCATCTCCATCATCATCATCATCATCATTGTCACTTCGAATCAAATCATTAGTAAATTGTAGATCTTCTTCTTCACCATAGTCCTCCTCATCTAACTCCTCATCAAATAATTGCAGTCCTTTTCCTTTTTCTGTGACATGAATATATGAGAAGTGTTAATATTAATAAAAAATATCTAGTGAATTAGTATACGAATAGCAGTTGTTGACACTAACCTAAAGCCGCTATCTTTCTTTTTTGTCCACATACACGTCCACGACCACGTCCACGAACACGTCCACGTCCACGCGTAATCTGGGAGCCGCGTCCACGCCCAAAATCACCATCTTCACTACCTTCATTACCATCCACATCATCTCCAAATTCAACATCCACTGTATCATCAAGATTGACAGTCAACCCCGATGATCCACTAGCATCTGTTGAATCTTCGTCAACAATCCATTCATCATCGGATGGCAAATGATCAAGAAGTAGTGGGTCGTCATCCTCCTTAAGTGACGCTTTCTTCAACCACCTTAACTTCAATCTTTTGTTGTACAATACATAAACTAACTTATTCAGCTTTATCGTAGACAAACGGTTCCGTTTCTTCGTATGTATCTACATTTATATTTACAAAAACTAGTCATTATTATCCAATTATAAAATAATTTTGTACACCTAGACTAGTAAATTAATTTAAAATCTAAGTAAGATATCAACATATACCGATTAAAGGTACTCGATTCGTTCACAAGCCGACGATGAACATGTGAGACTCAAAATTCTAACCGCAAAGCCTTGAAGTTCTCGTGTCTCGTCTCCATATTGAAGCCACCAATCAACTAAGGAATTTAGGAAAGTAAACAATAATCGAAAAAAATAGGGTGACATTTAATAAAGTAAAGAACTGCAAGATAAAGTAAACAATAATCGAAAATTACTGGACCGCGTTTTTACATGTTCTTTCGTCGCTTGAAGCCAAATAATCCTTTTCTACGCCGAAAAGCATCCATTTGAAGATCAATTTTTCTTGAACTCGTGGGTCTGTATAAAGTTTTGTCATACAAGTTAAAAGGCCAACCTTTACTTAGGATGTGTCGAAAAGTCGTCATCATACTGATAGTAGGGATTAAGAAAGTACGCAGCCGCATGCAAGTGTCGATGCATCTGAAAGTCCCACTTGGCATCAATGATACTCCAAATCTCTTTGTAAGCTCCTTCTCCACCTCCTAAATTTTTGGCTATTTCCTCTTTTGCCTTATCCATGGCACCATATAAAAATCCCATCCCGGGCATTTTTTCTGAATCGGCCATTCTCAATACACCAACCAGAGGCTTCGTCGACTTGATTGCATATGTCAAGCTCCCCCAGAAGTTTTTGTCCCTCAAAATGATGTTCTTCACATTTTTCCCTTCTTGATTTTTAGCCCAACTAGACCTGCCCCATTCTGGAGAGGTGAACATTCGCTCTAAAGATTCCCTTGAAATAGACATACTTTCCAATGTCAAATAAGTCGTAGCAAATCTCGTGGCCGCGGGGCGAACAAGCTCTCTATTAACATATTTTCGCATCAATGCCAATACCCATCCGTGATTATATATGAAATGAGACACCTAAAAATATTTGAAAAATAGTTAAAACCTGCCCAGTGTTGTACATATTTATTAAAAAGTAAAAACTATTCTAATTGAAAGTCACCAAGGTTTTACTAAAGATGTTGTACATATTTATATGTACTTTCATATATATATATATATATATATATGTAATATACTATGAAATTATTGAAAGTCAGCTGAAGGTTTTCTGCCCAGTGTTGTACATATTTATATGTACTTATATATATATATATGTAATATACTATGAAATTATACCTTCTTTGATTTTGTCAACGCATTTTTATGTTGCGGCAAGTCTCCGATTTTCTCAAGCATCAAATCTATGCAGTGGGCGGCACATGGTGTCCACCACAAACGTGGCCTCTTCGCCATTAGTAAGTCTCCTGCTGCCTTATAATTTGATGCATTATCTGTCACCACTTGAATTACAATATCCTCTCCAACCTCCATCACAACCTCATCAAGAAGTTCACACAACATTTTCGCATCTTTAATCGCATCGATGCATCGACGGATTTCAAGAAAACACCGCCATGTGGGTTGTTGACAATAAAATTTATTAATTGTCTCCCTCTTATATCCTTCCACCCATCCGATAAAATTGATACCTGTTTGAGACCACGTTTTTGACTTCATCGACAATAGTTTGTGTGGTCTTTACCTCTTCGTCCGATCCACGTGCTAAGTTCATAAGCTGTAGGTGGTTTAAAACCACGACCAAAATTCCCAAGGGAACGACACATATTAATAAACGATGGACTACTCACGACGTTAAAAGGAATGCCATTCTCAAAAAAACATCTACCGATGTCCAACTTCACTTGTTTAATAGCTTCCTTCTCATTTCCCGATTTTGCGTTACGTGCGTAACCATCACCATCACCATCACCATCCAAATCCACAACAAACCTATCCATTGGACCCCTGACTCCCCGTGTAACACTACCAGTACTTGAATTTCCTAAAGATGGTTTTTGAGATTGATAGTAGGCGCCATGATCAATTATTTCTTCTCTATTTCTCTGCGTATCCATCTTAGTTTTTTCAAACTTTTGCAAATACTCTATAATTTCTTTTTTCACTTCACCCGACACTTTAACGCACGGGGCTACACCTTTATGATTGCCCGCAAGGTGATTTTTCATTCTAATAACCCCCCCTTTAATTGGTTTTTGACAAAAGTCGCAAGTTACATACTTGTACGATTTCCCGTCCATTCCTTCGGACACTTCAGTACAATACTTCCAAGCAGGATCCTTTCGAGCAGCCATAAAGCACAAATCACTACGATTAAAAACAGCATTCAGAATAATATTCAATAAATATTGTGATAACTAAAAAAAAATGAACAAATTTTTTTTTGACAAACTTAGAGGTCACGGCCAGAATTAAAAACAGCATTCAGAATAATATCCACTGTACACGGCCAGAAATTTTCAGAGGAAAAAAAAGATGATAACTAAAAAAAGATGAAAAAAAAAACGAAAAAGAAAAAAATCAGTCAGCAGAACTGCTGTGAAAATAAAACTGATTTTATTACTTATTGGGGAAAAAAAAATGAAAATAAAAAATGAGTCAAAAACTAATTTTACCTGACCGTTGCTGCTTCGGAACTTCTGTGCGCGGCCGGAAATTCTCTGCGTGGTCGGAAATTCGCCGCTTTCTCTGCTGATATTCCTTGAGTAGCGGCTTCTCTGAAGGTTAGGTTAGGTTAGGCGGGTTTTTTTTGGTGGGTGAGGTTTATTTTTGGTGGGTGAGGTTTATAAAACAGCCCGTAAAATAAAAGAAAAAAAGGAAAAAAAAAAAAAACGGGCCGCGCCTCTTGCGCCTCAAACGCACGCTTCGAAGCGTGCGTTTCTTCCACCGCCTCAATCGACTGAGGCGAGCGCCTCTCCAGCGGGCTGAATTACAACGCCCCGAGGCGTTTTTGCCGCGCCTCGCCTTGAGGCGCGCCTCGGGGCGTACGCCTCAGGCGTCTTTTAAAACATTGAGTCCATATAGCAGTATTTTTTGCTGTAGTTAAGTTGCATTTAAAAGCATAGATTTATGCTTTGATGCCTGGTGGTATTACTGTGTGAATATCCTCCAAGTTCCAGTCCCTTTCTGAATCTATCAGCTGATAGATTTTTAAATTTGTATCTACTGGATGAATGTTTGGTATAACATCACAGAGTTTCTTATCCCCTAGCCACTGGTCATACCAGAACGAAATATCCTTTCCATCACCAATTTTCCATCGTAAGAAGGGCTTAATCAGCCCTGCGCTCCTTATTATGCCTTTCCAAGTCTAGCTACCACCTGGTTTGGGACAGTAGCTAAGAATAGATTTGCCTTTGAGGTATTTGACTTGAATAAACTTCAACCAAATATTGTTCTCACGACATAATATCTTCGAGGCCAACTTAGCTAAGAGGGCCTCATTTGTTGTTCTTGTATTCCTCATACCAAAGCCTCCTTTTTCTTTTGGCTGCAGAACTTTTTCCCAACCCACAAGGTGAATTTTCCTTGTGGTAATATCAGTGGACCACAGGAAACTCCTATTTAGCTTGTCGAGTTTCTCACACATTGGTTGGCAACCAATTAGCCTGCATAGAATATGTCGGTATAGCTGAATTAACACTCTGAATAAGGGTGGTTCTCCCAGCTAGTGACAAATATTTTGACTTCCATCCTGTCAATCTGCCCATAACTCGATCAAGAATGGTAGCATGCGTTGCTCTGTCCACTCTTCCGTGCTGCAGGTGTACTCCCAAATACTTCCCAAGGTTTGTGGTGATTCCAAAACCCAGAATCACACTGATCTCCCTCTTAAGGCTTGCTCCTCCATGATTTGAGAAGTACACCTTAGATTTGGGAAGGCTGATTTTTAATCCTGAGCTCTTACAGAACGCATCCATAACTTTTTTAATTGCTCTTGCTGTTTCTGTAATATCCGGGGGTAATTTTTTTTTCATTTTACTGTTGTGTTGTACGTATTCATTTGGAATTGTATAAGTGTTGCTGTGTTTGACTAATACAATGTATATTGTACTGGGATATTTCGGAATTGAAATATTTATACTTGTCGTCGGTATTGTTTTACCGATTGGACGTTGCTTGGTGAGTTTTGATTTTTGGCTAAGTATACTAGCCATAGCGTACATTATATGTCCAGCATTACGTACGCTACGTTTGGAGGCTTACGTTCATTAAACCTAGAGGGTTACGTACGTAATGATGGGTATCAAATCACATATGACTTTCGGCGTGTGGGGCCGGGCTAGGCTGGTTTCACGTAGTTCGATTGGGACAGGCAGGTCAACGCACATTACGTACGCAATACCTTGTGGTTAACGTACGTAATGGTGAGGATGGTTACATACGTAATTTGATTAACGTACGTAATGGATACCCCGTTTTGAGGCAGCGAGCTTTGGCAGGACGTATCGTACGCTACGTAGAGGTGATAACGTACGTTATACGTATAACGTACGTTAAGTTGGTTGTATAACGGCTGTAATGCATTATGCATATTATAAGACATGCTTCGTCTTTCATTTCTTCACGACCCATTTTCGACTTCTCTCCCTAGAAATCATCGCTCTGCATCCATTAGTGTATTCCAGCCCCTTCCAACTTGATTTGGAGCTTCATAACTTGGATTGGAGCTTAAAATCTTGAAGATTGAATGGATTCTTGGAGGGTTTGAGGTGGTTCTTCATTTTTCAAGAGGTATGTTGATTAATCTTGTATTTATCTCGAGATTATGTTGATGCTGTTGTCGATTAGTTCGTGTATTGATGGATTGTTGGAGGATAGCATGATTCTTGATGAGTTTTTATAACTTATACTAAGAACTTGGTGATTGTGACTTGCGGATGAGTGTGTTCTTGATGTTTTGAGAATACTTGGAGATTATTAACAAGGGTTATGTTAAGATTGTTAGATGATTAACATAGCTTTGAGATGATTATTGATGTTGTTTTTGATAATCCTTGTTGAATTGTTTTTTTTCACAAGTATTAAGAACATTATGAGCATGTTAATTGATCATTGAGATGATTGGAGGATGTTAGAATTCATAGCTGAGGACTATGATATTCGTTTGTGTGGTTTGATCGATTCGCGATTGAACCAAGGTTATCTATCGTGTTGTTTTTGATCGATATTGTGTTATTGAATGAATTGTATTTCATTCAAGGTTGTTCGAGTGATTGTGATTGTCGGAGAAGTCGTTCGTCATCCGTGGGATGATTTCATCGTCTTCGGTTTGAGGCAAGTTTTATACTTGTACTGGTCAATGAGATTAATGTTATCTTGTATGTGTATGAATGTGTTGTATCATTTCGAGACGTAGTATCTTCATTATTTTTGTTGATATCAGGGGATTGTTTGATACGATACCCTCCGGTAATTATGCCAAATGTTATGATCTTCTTGCATGTCGTTGTTATTGCTGTTGTCGATAGTCGGTTTGCGGGATCGATGTATCGATTGTTATTGTTAATATTGATGTTCGATTTAGACATCGATATTGTTGGTGCGACGGTATCGCCATTTGGAAATAGAGTTATAAAACTCTTTCGCGTTGCGGAAGCGATTTAAATAACGGTGCAGAAAATAAATCGACACAGGATTTATAGAAGTTAGGCCAAACGTGTCTACGTCCTCTCTCGGTATCTTTTTCTATAGGCTAAATATAAACCTCTGCTCCTCTCTTCTATCGATCGAGGGATAACCGTTACAAACTCGTCTTCTATCGGTCCGAGTAAACCGTTCAATCACTTGTCTTTTTGTCGGGCCAAGTTAAACCGTTTTCCTTTTCTATTGGACAAGGAATCAACCAATCTAGTTTTCTATGGGTACTAGATAAACCGCACGTAGATATCGATTGAGATTCTAACAATGCCGGATCCTTGATTCTAATAACACCGAATCCAATCGTATCCTTTCTTTTTCCTCTCTTGTATGATTTCGTATATAACACTCAATCACTAAACAATATAAGCTCAAATACAACAACTAGAATGATGACAATGATATGTCAAGTATGAATGCTTTGCTCAAGGTTGTGTGGTTTGATACCAAGTGGTATTTATAGGCTCCAAAGCCTCAACTAGCCGTTAGCCACTTTAGCCTTCATTACGTACGTTATCACTTATTCCTTACGTACGTTAGCTCATTTACGTACGTTAACATCAATATGTTACGTACGTTATGCTCCATGCAAATCAGTCCAGTAGCTTCTGTCTTGTTCATTACGTACGTTAGCCTCTTCCCATCACGTACGTTATATGTAGTTAAAATATTCGTTGCATGCTGACTTATGTCATGATTTCATCTCCAACGTTCACCTTGTTTGAATTCAGAAACACTTCGTTACGTACGTTAAACTCCATGTGTTACGTACGTTATCCTTGTATCATTACGTACGTTAAGCTTTCTTGTAGCGTACGTTATGTATGATCAAGTAACTTATCAGGTAGGTTCCTTCTCGTCTGATCAGGTAGGTTGAACTCGTCTGATCAGGTAGGCTGCCATCTTGACTGATCTGAACAATCCGTTTTTCTCGGATTGCGCGACTTTTTGCGTCTTCAACTTCTTCGTCGTTTTGTTTCGCTTCTTTGTTGTTTTACTTTGTTTAGCAACTTAATCATCAAAACTCTATAATGAATATTTGGAATAAAATATTCCAACAGATATGAGTGTTGCTATTGATGTTGGTGTTTTGCTATTGATGTTGTATTGGCCGATTGAAGGCATTGACGTAGTTGATTATCATTTCCGTCGTCGGTAACCAATTAAAGGTACTGAGGCATCCGTTGATTCGTTGTTATCGATTGGTCGTTCTAAGACAATCGAGGTATTGAATTGGGACTTTCGAGGATAGTTCCCATCCACAGAGTCATTGTTATCGATTGGTCGTTCTAAGACAATCGAGGTATTGAATTGGGACTGTCGAGGATAATTCTTATCCGTTGAGTCGTTATCGATTGGCCATTTCAAGGCAATCAAGATATTTGAATTGGGACCGCCGAGGATGGTGCCCATCCGCGAGTTATTGTTGTCGTTCGAACCCTAGGGTTCGAACCATCGAACACTCGGTTCAGGTTCAGGTTAGGGTTCAGGTTAACCCCAGGGTTCGAATCGAACCATGAGGTTCGAACCATCGTACCCTAGGGTCTAGTATAAGGCTGTGTGGGTGGGCCTTCGGCCGGTCGAAATTACGTATAGTAGCAGGTGACACCTGCCTGCTTATAATTACATGCTTGCTTCAATACCTGCCTGCATCACATGCCTGCTTATTGAACCCTAAGGATACCATGAGCAACGGAACAACGAACCGACACGGTCGGGCAGCCCTTGAACTTCCAAGAACGACCAAGAACTCGAGAACCCCACGAATACTACGAAAATAACACCACCATGAATCAATAACACTAACCGGAATCCGAATCGACCCTAAAAACAACAAGGATCCGAGGGTTTTTTCAAAGAAATCAAGAATCATGCTCCGGGTGATAAAAATCGATAAACGAGATACAAAATCCCAAGGTCATGACCAAGACAACAAGACTTCCATAATCAATTTATCATCCTCGGATTAAATCAATGAATCACGAAGAAACCCCCCAAAATTACACAACTATGGTTCTGAGGAAGAAAATACCTCGATCCGACGAAGAACAAGGATTTGATGTCGAGATAATCGACAAAAGCCTCCCAAAATGCCCAGAAATTGAGTAGAATCGACCAAGAATCCAATTTCCCATCTCCCACGTTCGTCAGCCGCAAAAAGAAGTGAAGAGAGGGGTAAAATGAGGTCAGCCCGTCGCCCAGGCCTATATAAGGCCGATCACGTTACGGCCGTAACATGCAGCACATTACGGTCGTAACTCGGTCAATCTCCTTACGGCCGTACCGGCCCCTGCCTTACGTACGTACCCGACACACCCTTACGGCCGTAAACAAGCTCTCGGGCTACTGCCCAAAATCTACTGGTGCATTATGGCCGTAACCGGCCCATCCCTTGCGGCCATAACGCAGCATTACGGCCGTAAACGGACACTCCTTACGGCCGTAACCGAGTTCCCCCAGACTGCTGCCCAAAATGTGCGGACGTCTTACGGCCGTAATCGGCTACGCCTTACGGTCGTAACTCGACCCAGCCCACCATCCAGCAGTCCGGTTAGATTCTCGATGACGTCTCGATCACACTAACGCACCGTCTAAGATTCAAAGCAATATCGAGCAGGCTACGAAACCTAACGTACCACAGCACAAGCACACGTTTTCAAAGACGTGGACGACAAAAATCCGCTCGAATGAAGAAAAGTTTAACGAAACCGGAACGAAGATCTCGGGTATTACATCCAGTTTGTCAGTTGTTGTCATTTTGTGTTATCCGAGCAAGGCTCACGGATGTTGTATTTTTATTTTGGTCATGTAGGCCCATCGTTGTCATTGAAATTCCACATCCAAATATTGTGTCGGATATCATATAATGGACTGTGATTTTCTTTTTTGGTCAATTTCATGTATTTTAGTTGTATTCGCCCGGTGGATTTCCTGGTGTGGGGTCCACGGTACTGTAATAACCCAATGGGATTTTGGGGGTGTTCAACTGTTGCCTTCCCCATTAGAATCAGATCATCAACAAAGAACAAGTGAGAAAGCATAGGTCCTGACCTGCACGGGATTATAGGCTTCCACTTTTTCTTTTCAACATCCTCCATAATCAAATAAGAAAGTCTTTCAAACACATAGGACGAAAATATATGGTGAGAGTGGGTCTTCCTATCTGAGTCCACATCCGTGTGTGAAGGGATCAAGTGCTTCTCCATTCCATAATAATTTCATGGAAGTATTACGAACGCAGAACATTATCAATTTTACCAAGTTCTCGGGAAATTCAAATGCATGCAAGGTATCTTTGTCCACTTTGTCATAGGCCTTGTCCAAATCTAGTTTTAATATCATACGCCCCACTTTGTTTTTCTTTTTTGATCTAAGTGAGTGAAGGAGTTCTTGAATCACAAAGATGTTATCTTTGGTGCTTCTTCCTTTGATGAAACTAGATTGTGTCGAGGCTATAAGTTCAGGCATGAGTGTTCTTAATCCAAGTGTAATCCCTTTTGTCACAAATTTATAAATGACATTACACAAAGATATACAATTATACTAGGAGCATGTACCTTAGGAATTAAGCAGATATGAGTTTCACATACTTTAGGATTCATAACTCTTTCCTGGAAAGCATCCTGGATAAATGTCAGTAGAGAGTCTTTAATCCATGACCACCCTTTCTGGTAGAATATTGCTTGTAGACTGTGAAGCAGGGATTCTTCACATACCCCGCGAACTGCGTAGGGGATACGTAGGGGTGCGGGGGTGCGGCGGGGTGCGTACGGGATGCGCCAGGTGGCGTATCCCCGTATTTTGACGCAGGGGTGCGGGGGGGTGCGGGAAAGGGGGTGCGGGAGGGGTATATTTTGTAATTTTTGGGTCAACTTTAATAAAACGGGGTGGGTTACTTTACCTTAATTGAAGCTTAATCGATCGATTAATTGAGAATTGAAGTCTTCTGGAAGGCGGCGACCCCATCGACCATCTGAGCCATCTCCATCGGCGGCGAGTCGGCGACCCATCGACCCATCTCCATCGGCGGCGGCCATCACCGGCGGTTTCTTCTCTTCGATTCGGTCCAGGTATGGGTTTTTTCTTCTCCTGCGATGCGATCTTTCCTTCCCTCATCCCCGTTGCAGCGCTTTGCTTGTCCAGTTCCAGTATATATATATATATATATATATATATATATATATATATATATATATATATATATATATATATATATCTTCGATTCAGATATATATAATATATCCGATTTATCTTAGGAAACTAGTAGTAGTAGTGATATATGATGATAAAATAAATCATCTTTAGTTAGACATTTTCTTCCGTAAAATTATATATATATATATCTAACTGTTTGTATATTTAATATATTATTAGTACTGTTATGTTAGATCTGTGTATACACCAATGCAGTGAGTGTATTATATGTTATTGTTATGTTATCACTTCGATTGGTAAAAAATAAAAATATTAAATTATTAATTTATTCTGTTCGATCGGTAAAAAATAAAAATATAAAATTATTAATTTATTCTGTTCGCCTTAAAATTATTAGAACAAAAGTTTTTTTTTTTTAAATTTTAATTAATTGTAATTACTAATTTGTATTTGTTCATTTGTTAATTGTTATCCGTTTCAGTTTATCATGGAATCGTTGTCTTCTTCAAATTCGCAATGAACCGATTCACCACGCTTCTAAACCAACGGGGGATGTAGATTCTTTATGGAAACATGTTACAAAAGTGGCAAAATCAAAAGAAAGAGGTGGCAATACAAGGATCAGATGCAATTTTTGTAATAATGAATTTGTTGGTTCTTATTCAAGGGTGAGAGCACATCTATTGAAGATTAAAGGGCAAGGAGTTGGAGTTTGTACCAAAGTCAATGCAGAACAGCTAAGGGAGTTTCAGAGAGAACTGGCAGAGGCGGAGGAAAGGAGTAGATCGGTTGACATTCCACTCCCTACCAGTCAAAATCAATCAAGTGCTTGGGGAGGAGTTGAAAAGATACAATTGCAAGGAACAAAAAGGAATAGAGTTGACATGAACAATCCTATCAACAAAGCATAAAACATGGAAATTAGATCACAAGTGGATGGTGAGATTGCAAGAGCATTTTATTCAGGTGACTTGCCTTTTCATTTTGCTAGAAACCTTCGTTACATCAAGTCATAATCTTGCTGCGAGTAGTAACATCTCAAGCTATCTTCCTCCCACTTATAATGCTTTGAGGACTACTTTGTTACAAAAAGAAAAAGCAAATGTTGAAAGATTACTGGTTCCGATAAAGACTACTTGGAAGGAGAAAGGTGTGACTATAGTTTCTGATGGGTGGAATGATAGTCAAAGGAGGCCATTAATAAATTTTATGGCAGTTACATAGACTGGTCCTATGTTCTTGAAGACAGTTAATTGTGAAGGTGAATTCAAGGATAAGTTTTTCATTGCTGACTTAATCAAGGGTGTAATCATGGAGGTTTGAGCTCAGAATGTTCAGGTTATCACCGACAATGCTCCAGTTTGCAAAGCAGCAGGTATGATCACTGAGACCCAGTTTCCTCATATTTTCTGGATTCCATGTGTAGTGCATACACTTAATTTGGCATTGAAGAATATTTGTGATGCTAAGAATCTCGACTCTAATCATGATGTGTATGATGAGTGTCATTGGATTACTGAAGTGGGTGAGAGGGCACTAATGATTAAGAATTACATTCTTAATCACAACATGGTGTTGACGATGTTTAAGCAGATTGCTCCTCTGAAACTTCTTTCTGTTGCTGAAACAAGATTTGCATCTGTGATTATCATGCTCAAAAGATTTAAACTCCTCAAACGTTCTCTTGAAAGATTGGTTCTTTGTGAGGAATGGAGTAGTTATCGAGAGTGTGATGCCACGAGAGCTCAAACTATTAGGAGCACGGTGCTTGATGAATTATGGTGGGATAAGGTTGATTATATTCTTGAGTTTAGTGCTCCTATCTATGAAATGCTTCGTTTTGTCGATACAGATAAGCCTTCGCTTCATTTAATTTATGACATATGGGATGACATGATTGAGAAAGTGCAGACTATCATATATAGGCATGAAAGAAAAGAGTTCACCGAAAAGTCCACATTTTATGATGTAGTCCGTGCAATTCTCATTGATAGATGGACTAAGAGTTTGATACCAATTCATTGTTTGGCTCACTCACTAAATCCGAGGTAAACTTTTAAGTTATCAATATTAATATGTACAGTTTTTTTAAAAATCTTTGGACCTTAAATAATTTCCAATAATTATTTTGTCTAGGTACTATAGTGATGCATGGCTTAGTGCGGCTCCAAATCGTGTACCTCCACATCAAGATATTGAGCTATCCGAGGAAAGAAACAAGTGTCTGAAGAGATACTTCCCAAATAGTGAGGCAAGAACAGCTGTGAATGTTGAATTTGCTCGATTTTCAGGACAAATGGATGCATTTGGTAGTGCCGACTCTATAGAGGATAGAAGCATTATGGATCCAAAGATGTGGTGGCTTGTTCATGGAGCTTCAACACCAAATATTCAAAAAATAGCTTTGAAGCTATTGGGACAACCTTGTTCTTCTTCTTGTTGCGAGAGGAATTGGAGTACATATTCATTCATTCACTCGGTTCGTAGGAATAAGATACTTCCAACTAGGGCGGAAGACTTGGTGTATGTGCACACCAATCTTAGACTTTTATCTAGAAAGAGTGAACAATACTCAAAAGGAGAGACAAGGTTGTGGGATGTTGGTGGCGATCAATTTGATCCACTTGATGGTGCCGAGGAGCTTGAGATAGCTAGTCTTTCACTTGATGAGCCGGAGATGGAAGCCATGATTATTCAAGATGATTAATGTTATAATGTTTTAAGATGCACCATTTCATTGTTTTAAACTATTAAGGATTGTTTAAGTTATGCTTTGTACTATTTGTCATTTAATGAAACTCTTCACTCTTGCGTTCTAATGTTTTTTTGTTACATCTAAAATATATATATATATATATATATATAATATTTTTATATATGCCGTATCCCCCCGCACCCGAATCCCCATATTTTCAAATTTAGCGAATCCCCGTATCCCCGTACTACGCACCCGCACCCGCACCCCCACACCCGTGCTTCTTAGCTTGTAGACCATCAGGTCCAGGTGCTTTCAAAGCACTCGTTGCCCACACAATTCTCTCTAACTCATCAAGCTCTATTGGTACAGTCAGAGAATTACGTTCTTCCTCATTTAGTTAGATCTGGTGTCGGGACATGGGCAGCCGTCTCCCATTAGGTACTGTCCCTGGACGTAAACTGCTTGCTGAAGTGGTCCCCAGCATGTTCCTTTAAGATGCTTTCATCCGTCGCTCACTCTCCAGATATTTAAGGGTGAGAATTTTGTTCCTTCTTCTTCTCTCAAGAGTAGAATTGATGGAAGAATTTGGTGTTGCACTGTTGCTATCTCCTTCCCGCAACCATTTAACCCTTGATTTATGGAGCCAGAATATCTCTTCTTGTTTGAGCACCTACTTATATTCTTGAATTAACTTGAGCTCCAACTTCTCTAGATACCCATTAGCCCGCTGAGCTAGAGAGATTTGAATTCCCTTCAACCGTGCAAGAAGCTTCCTCTTTTTTCGAAATATGTTACCAAAGTTGTCTTTATTCCAAGAAATTAACTTCTCTGGTACCTTATCAATTGCCTTCAAAATATCATCATTTTCCAGCCAGATGTTACGAAGAATCTCATTACAGTCAGGATGTCTTAACCACATAGCCTCAAATCTGGAAGGTTTGTTTTCAAAGCTCTTCCCCAAACCAAAACAGTTTGTGATGATATGATGGTGATCTGAGTGGGTTCTGGGTAAATGTAATACCGCATTCTGTGGGAATTTGTTAATCCAGGCTGAATTGGCAAGGGCTCTGTCAATTCTTTCCCTCACTTTAGCTCCCTCATCTCTTTTATTTGTCCAAGAGAATTTGGGTCCATTAAACCCAAATCAGTAAGGTTACAGCTCTCTATCTGGTGCTGAAAATTCAGCACCCTGCTCATAGAAACTATCTTGCCACCTTGCTTTTCATGGGCAAATCCAGCTTTATTGAAATCACCAGTAACCAGCCAAGGCATATCAATTTCTTTAGAAATACCCTTCAAGGTATCAGAAGAACGAATTTTATAAGCTTTATTGGGTTTTGCATAAACCCCAGAAAGAAGCCATATATCATCCTTCCTGGGACCAATTACAGCATGTATACCTTGATCTTCAATAAGCACAACATCTACATGTACTTCCTCATCATTCCAGAACATCTAAACCTCTCCATCCATACCGTCTGTAGGGGCAATCTCATATCTAGAAAAGCCCAAGAGTGGCGCAATTTCGTGTGCATGTTCATTAGATACTCTAGTTTCCATGAGGAAAACCACAGTGGGTCTATGAACTCTCACCAAATCTCTAAAATTTCGTCTAAATCTTTCATTCGCAGCCCCTAGACAATTCCAAAAAACTATCTTAATACTTGGATTAATAAGATGGTAAGGGTATATTGGGTTCTCAATCTGAACTCCCAAACATGTCCTGATCACTTGGTACAGTGATTCCCGAATCAGAATCCGTTGTCTTCTGAATTCCCACTCCGTTCGCATAGCTCTCTGCAGTGTTCTAAAAATCGGCCTAGGCGGCCGCCTAGGCGCTAGAAGGTGGCCCTCCGCCCCGACTACCCCCTAATCGGTTTTGCCAGGCGGCTAGGCGGGTCTTAGGCGGGCTAGGCGGGTCCTAGGCGGGCTAGGCGGGTCCTAGGCAACTACCCCATCTGTCCAGATTTTTTTTCCTTTTCTATTTTATTTTTTAACGTTTTGTCCAAAAACGTGTTTTCCTTCGCTGGACCCTCAAACCCTAAGTACCGTTTTCCTTCTCCTGTATCTCTCGGTCCATTCGTTTCTTCCTTTTCACCTTCGCTGCGGAGACTATCATCTAATTCTCCATCTGCCCACGCACCAAATAATCGGCAGCTCACCTTCTTCTAGTCCAGTTTTTCCATTCCGGCCGTTTCATCATCTTCAGAGTTCCGGCGGTTCTTCCATCTTCTGGTCAGTGTTCTTCCAGCTCACCTTCGGGTTTTCTTTTTCTTTTTATTTTTTTAAAAAAAAGCTGTTGTAGATGGAGAACATATATTGGAGGAAGGATATGGAGATGAGGAAGACATGGAATTTTGACTTTAGTTTGTGATTTTTGCTTTTTGAATGTTTTTTTTTTCAAGACTATTGGAGTGTTGTTTTTTTTCAAGACTATTTTTGAAAAGAATATTATTATGCATTTTGTATGCATATATAAAAATAAATAAAATATAAATATATAAAAAAACCGCCTAACGCCTAGCCGCCGCCTCCAAGGCCTAGGCGCTAGAAGGTCCCCGTCCGCCCACCTACCGCCTAGCGCCTTTTAGAACATTGGCTCTCTGCCAACACCCCCTCTGGTTGTCCTCCCTGAAAATTATATGAGTTCCCATCTCTATCTGCCAGACTGTTGGTGGGATCTCCAGAACTGTTATCAGGTACTCGTTGTGTTTGGTTCGTAATATCGTTGAGGGGCCATTGGGATGGAATTGAACCATCCTTGTTTCTATTTGTGGGTTTTCCACCCAATGAGCTATCAATATTCTGTTGACAAACTCCACCTCCAGGTTGTCGAGATTCATCTCCATCAATATTTTCAGACCTAGTTACTGTTTCTGCTGGATTTTTCTCTTTATTGCGTGACTGCAGTAAGTTGAAAATGTTGGTTGAGAAGATATGTATTAGTTCGTCTGTTGATTTTTTATTTGATGCTGTAGTTCTGGACGATGCAGTCCTGTTATTCGGTTTCTGAGAACTGCTAGATGCCGCCTTTTGTTTATTTTGTGTAACTGTTGTTCTGTTGTGTTGTCTAACTTGGTTACCAGTTACACTTGCAGGTAGGACTCTCCCACCAACTGTGAAGGCTGGCTGGGCCGAAACTGGGCCATGCGTTTGGGCAACCTGTTTCCCAGGCCTTTGAGTCCCCGTTGCTGGGTCTGAATATTCTTGCTGCGCTGGTCGGCCTCCCCCAGCAGTTGAGGTCCCTGTTCGCTGTTGTGCTGATGGGAAGGATGCTGGTTCCTTACTCTTGTTTGTTTTCTTCTTGCGGAGACAAGCATCCATTCTCCGAACTCTTTCTTCATAGCTTTTTCAGTTAACTATTCTTGGTTCTTTGTAGTTTTCGAAGCCTCCTAAGTACCAGTTGGTGGCGGTGTAGAGTCGGATTTTGGGCATTAGGATACTACATGTCCCACAGTTCCACACCCATGGCACAGATAAGGTAAATCTTCATACATGACTTGGTAAACCTTACCACCAATGCAAACCCCTTACTCCAAAGGCTTGTCCGTACGCACTTGAACACAGAATCGAGCAAACCTACCCCTTGTTGCATTGTATGTATTACCATCAATTTTGATGGGATCTCCAATGCAAGAAGCAATAGTTTGTATCACAGACTCCCGGAACATTTTCATTGGTAAATTCAGATTCTTACCCATGTGATAGTGGAATCAACAATGTCATTTTCAGCATCAAAACACGGTTTCTATTTACATATGGACAAGAAATTACCAGATAGTTGCCAGGGTCCTTGTGTCAGAATCATTTCCCTTTGTGATGTTGATATGCCTTTTAGACAATAACAACCATGCCCAAGGTCCATTAATTCAAATCCTCCTTGTAGGTTCCAGAGGAAGTCTAACTTGTTGCACAGAGTTGGGTAGTACCACGGTTTTCCAAAGATTCTGATTAGGATAGTGTTCTCCCACTGCTTATGCATCATTTCCTGTAAGTCTTCTTGTACTTCGATTCGCATAAAAGGCATTGAATCATCTGCTGGGATGACTTTGATCTTGCTGCGTTCTTCCGACGTTTTCTCACAGTCCATACGGACATATTTTGGCTTTGCAGGTGTTGCCTTGCTTGCATATGTATGTGTATATTTGGGAGCTAACTCAGATCTAGGTTCTGGGGACTGCTGGCCGGAATCTTCCATGGTAAACGGTGGATTTGCAATACGGGGGTGTTTATGGGAAATAATTTGGTTGATAGTTGATATTTTAACTGAAATTTATAAATTTAATTGAAAAGTAATAATCTAGCTAAATATGATAACTTAGATTAGAGATGTCAATGAGTCGGGTAGGCTACGGGTATGCCTCCTCTATACCCTATCCTATTTGATTCGGATCGGGTTTGGGTATTGCCCATCGGGCAATCGGGTATCCAATGGGTATTCGGGTACCCGTATACCATATATTTAAGAATATGATTTTTTTTTAATATATATATCATATATACATATAATGTAATTAATATATTAATTTAGTATAATAAAAGTTTAAATAAAATATTTTATATAATAATATATATACTATATAATATAATATAGTACTTATGCATAATATATAATAATAATATATTTATATAATTCAAACGGGCATGCGGATCCGGTAATCGAGTAATCGGGTAATCAGGTAATATACTACACCCATACCCTATTCGTACCCAATCAGAAAATTTCGGGTTTCGGGTTTATCCGACGGGTATGAACGAGTACGGATAAAGTTAAAATCTCTAATTAGATTATTGTATTCAGATGTGCGTGTCAAAACTAGCTGGAATTTGTAAAATGACATCTTTTACACTCCATAATGTAGCATCCAAATTTAATGAGACTATTTATGGAGGCAGCCTTTCAGCTGAAGGATTAAAGAGAATTAATAGCACCTTAATATGCAGTAACTTCCCACTACGAGGGGGTCTTATGCATTTCATTTAATACCACTACAGCGAACACGACAACGCTTGAAGTACAAGTATACAATATATTGCAACATATTTTCTTCTTGCTTTTCGTGCCCAATTTTCAATACTTGAATGTTCGTCGGAGTTATGAGTTTTGGAGAGCACCTAGCTCAGAAACATTTCAGTTGTATCTTGGGGACATCTTGCTTGAGCCTTCTGTTCTTATACGGGGGCAAAATTATCTTACAGAAGGAGTTCGATTCGTCTCTGCTAAGTTGTATTTTATTCAATTTTTAATTTACTAGAATTGTAATATGTTGCCTTTATTTATGATTTTATTGTAATTATATTGTTGGAAATTCACATAACCAACCATTATTACAGGTATGATTCACATTTGATATTATGTTACTTACAACACTATTAAAATGAAAATAACACAATACTTGCAACATTTATAATCCTTTTTTATTTTACAGTATTTATTGAATTACTAGAGATAACATTTATCATAATGGCACGGTGGCAGTGCCTATGATTGGTTTAAGATAATCAAATTACCAGATTAACTTGTTAGAAACAATACATGCTGGCTCCCGTGTCTGCCGCGGCTCGTCGGAAAGCAGGTTGGTAGGCCTGCCTCAAGAAAAAAAAATGGTTGATCATTGAAGGTCTACCAGTGGCTGCCGCCGAAAAGTAGGTGGGCCGCTGTCCTATCGAAAGCAGGCTGGTGGGCCTGAGTAAAATAAATAATAAAAGAAAAAAAATTCCTACCACGAGAAAGTAGGTCGATGGGTTTGGCGGGAAAAAAAAAAAGAAAAATGCCAGCAGTCGGGGGTCTACCGGAGACCTACGGCAACCCACCGGAAAGCAAGCCGTCTGCCGACAGCTGCCCCTCTGAAAAAACTGGTCAGCCGACGACCCGCTAGAGGTCCCTTAGAGAACCTTGTTAGGAAAGATTTTTTATTTTGAAGATTGATTGTCCCGTTTATGTAATATTCTAAGGGTATTTTTGAGTTTATTGTTTAATATTTGATATTATTATTAAATTCAACATATAGAAGAGATGAGTGATAAAAATGGTCTTTTCAGGTGCACATTACGACGACGACCAAAAAACACCCTTGTACTTTATATTATAGACTAGAGATAACTCTTGTCATGATGGCACGGTGGAAGTGCCATAATTGGATTAAAACAATTAAAGTAAGAGATTACCTTGCTAAAAAATGTTTTTTTTTTTTTGAAAAGCTGTCAGCGGCCAATGAGCGTGCCGGAAAAAAAAATGATGGATCGTCTGTAAGCATGTCGACCCCCCCCCCCCCCCCCCAAAAAAAAAAAAAAATGACCGGCCGTTGGAAAGCAGGCTGACGAGCCTGTAGTTAAGACAAAAAAAAGAAGCTGGACGGCCGTCGGAGGTCTACGTGCAGCGGCCCGTCGAAAAACAGGGTAGCGGGCCAACTTGTTGGCAGTCGGCGGTCGGCCTGCCAGAAGAACTTTTTGTTCTTGAATATTTTATATTATTATTATTAAATTCAACACAAAGAGGAAGAGAGTGGTCTTTTAAGGTACAGACTACGACCAGAAAATACCGATATTCTTTATATTATAGACTAGAGCTAACATGTGCCATAATATCACGGTGGCAGTGCCATAATTGAACTAAATTAATTAAATTACCATTATCTTGCTAGAAAAAAATATATTGGTTCCAAAATCTATCTGCGACAGACGGGCCTACTGCTAAAAAAGGGAAGAAAAATTGACGGACCGCTGGAAATAGGGATGGCATTTCGGAACGGAAAATTAAAAATTGTACCGAAGAAATAAAAAAAAGAACCGAAAAACCAAAACTTTAAGAAGACCGAACCGAAAAAATAAAAAATAGAACCGAACCGAACTAGTTTGGTTCGATTCTTTGTTCATGGTCGGACTGTACGGAACCGAATCGAAATGGATCGAAGTCAAAGTCAAGATACTAAAATGATGTCGTTTTTGTGATTTTTGTGTATTTGTAATTTTAGTGTAATTGTTTTTCTTTTTTAAGACCCTAATTGGTCCAAGAAGGACCGATGATATGCTCATGCAATTTGTGATTCAACTAATTTAGGTTGAGATAAGCTACTTGATTTTTTATTATTACTATATGTTTTAAGATATTTATAAATTGCTATGTAACTCTAGCTTTTATCTTGAGCATATGTATAACTCTTGTTGGCTTGTTGTTATATATAACTTATTTTATTGCATATAATATTTGAATTTACATTGTGAAGAACAGAAAAATATCAAACCAAATCGAAATCGAATCAAATATTTATAAAACCAAACATATCCGAACCGAACTTCAAAAAGAACCGAACCAAACTAAAATTGAATATTTGTTACGGTTCACGGTTTCGGTCAAAAACTGAACCGAATGGAATCGAGTCCACCCTAGTTGGAAAGCATGCCGACAGGAAAAAATACTGACTGCAGAAAGCAGGACGACGGGCATGGCGTTTATAAAATAAACTGGCCGGTCGCGGGCGATGGCCCGTCGGAAAGCAGACCGACAGCCTCGCGTAAAAAGAAAAAATGACCGACCGCCGGCGGAGACCGTGGTAAAGCAGGTCGACGGGCCTGGCATAAAAAAACTAGTTGGCCGTCGAAATTTTGCCACCCCGCCAAAAAAACTAAACGGCCGGAGGTCCGTTGGAAATCCAGTTAGAAAATATTTTTTTAAGATTAGTTCTCCTTTAATTTAATTTAATATTTAAGGGTATCTTATGAAATTTATTGTTGTTGAACATTTGATATTAATATTATTAAATTCAACATAAATTGGAGGGGAGGAGAGGGTTATATTGGTCTTTCATGTGCACACTATAACGATAAAAAAAATACCATTGTTCTTTATATTATAGACTAGAGATAACCCTTGCAATAATGTCCCAGTGGTGGTGCCATAATTGGATTAAAGCATTTAAATTATTATATTACCTTGCTTGAAAAAAGAACATGTTGGTTTTCAAAATCCTATCAGTAACCGATCAGCCTCCTATTGAAAAAAAAGGAAAATAAATTGACGGATCGCCGGGAAATATGCCGACACACCGAAAAAAATTCACCGGCCACCAGAAATTAGGCCGGTTGGCCTACCGTTATAAAAAAATAACTGATTGGCCAACAGATGTCTATCGGCAGCGACCCCAACTAAAAGCATGTCGGGGGCCTATTGTTTTAAAAAAAATTGGACTTCTGCCGGCGGTGGCCCGCCGAAAAGCAGGCCGACGGTCCTAAAAAATAAAATAAAAAATAACTGTCCGCCCACCGAGTGTCTACCCGCGGCCCCAACAGAAACACTGGCGAGTGGGTGGGGAGTGTAAAAAACATCGGGCGGTCACCGCGATGGCCTCGCCGAAAATACTAGATGGCAGGCCTGGAATATTATTTGAAAAAAAAAATAGCCTGCCGCCGGATGCGGCCCCGTCGAAATCGGTAGGCCTCGAGTTAAAAAAACTTGATCGGTTGTCGGAGGTCTGGCGACGACTCCCGGTGAAAATGATCGGTAGACACGGGCGTAAAAAAAAATGTACGGCCGCCTAAGATCTACCGGCCGGCGCTAGCCCGCCGGAGAGCAGGCCTGGCCGGGCCTGCGTAAAAAAATGATCGGCCGCCGATGTCATGGTGTCCCGTTGAAAAACAGGTCGGTGGGCCTGACGTAAAAAAAACAAAAAAAAACTGACCGGCTGCCAGAAAAACTGGTCGACCGAAGGTCCATCGGAGATCCTCATTAGGAAAGAGTTTTTTGTTGAAAGATTAATTGTTCGTTTAATTTTATTTAGAATTCTAAAAGTATTTTTTTGAAATTTAATTGTTATTGGACATTTGATATTATTTTTTTGGTAAATAATGATTTTATTACCAGTAGAGAAAAGATTTACAGCTCAACCAACAAACCATGAAACTGGAAAACAAAAAGACAATACAACTCAATTCTTCAAATATCCTAAAATAATAGTCTTCCTCCTCCGAGCTATAGCTATGAATAGCTGGCATTGGCGCACAACATGATCCACGCTGCTTTCCTTTTGTTGAAATCGACTTTGGTTTCTCTCTTTCCATAAGCAATAGACCACAGTAGAGATCACAAGTCTATACAACATTTGTTTACTAGATTTAATTCAACATTGTGTTGCCATAAACTCCAGTTCCTCCTTCCACTTCAAACTTTGTTGATGTAGATCACTCCAATCAGCAATTTTCCCCCATACTTGTGTAGAATAAGCACATTCAAAGAATAAATGATCAAGGGACTCATCCTTCACTCCACACAAACTACATTCCTGATTACACACAACACCAAAATTTCCTTAACCGATCGTAAGTAGCTAACCTCCCTAGAATTGCAAGCCATGTGATGAAGATACATTTAGGTGGGGCAAGGTTATGGCTAATCATTCGATGCCATTTAACCTTAGCAGCTGGAGATCGCATATCTAGATATAATTTCTTGATAGAAAAATGAGAACTTTCCACCAACTCCACTCTTTTTGCATCATCTTGAAAATATTGAGTAGACCCAATGATTTTTGCACAATCCAAGAAGCTTGATTGGGGCATTTCATAGTAAATAAGTCCTGCCCTTTGATGTAATATGTATGGATCCATCTGATCCAGATTCTGTCCTTCTTCTTAGCTAGACACCGTAGAAGCTTTGTCACAGCAGCTTTGTTCCATAGTTTCATATCTATAATATTCCACCCACCAGCATTTTTGGGCATACACATACTCTCCCAAACCACAAGCATTCTTTTAGTAAGTCCAGATTTTCCAGACCATAGGAAGTTTCTACATGCAGCTTGAATAAGTTTGAGCACCTTCTGTGGCAGCAAAAAGATCTGACTCCAGTATGATTGAATACTCAACAATACAGCTTTAATGAGTTGGATACGCCCTGCATAAGAAAGCAATTTGGCTGACCAACAATCAATACGAGCCATTATCTTCCGAAGCAAAGGTTCACATTGAGCAATGGATAGTTTTTTTAGAGGAGATGGGCACCCCTAAATATTTAAAAGGCAAGTCTCCTCTAGACATTCCAGTTTCTTCTAGTATAGTG
This sequence comes from Orobanche coerulescens, assembly GCA_033398695.1. NCBI lineage: Eukaryota > Viridiplantae > Streptophyta > Magnoliopsida > Lamiales > Orobanchaceae > Orobanche > Orobanche coerulescens. The sequence goes on along the minus strand of CM065813.1, from coordinate 10,985,357 downwards.
AGCTGATCCTCCATTTTAACACCCCCAAAATAAACCGAGCTCTTGCTCTCATTTGCTCTAAGGCCAGAAACTGTTGAAAACTTCTGAAAAGCAATAAGTAGTTTCTTTATTGAACAAAGATCCCCCCAAGTGAATAGGAGTAAATCATCAGCAAAGCAAACATGCACGAGCCCCATTTTCTTACACCTTGGGTGATAATGGAATGTCTTGTCAGTCTTAAGCTCCAGTAGGCAACTGTTTAAATATTCCATGCATAAGACAAAGAGATAGGGAGAGATGGGGTCATGCCTTAAACCTTTCTTAGCGTGAAATGGTTCTGAGAGAACACCATTCACATTCACCACATACCTCACAGGCAAGAATCTAGTTTACAAAAACCCATGGAAATCCTAATTCTAACATCAAGAACTGTTAGGAGTATGCTCTCGAATGCCACTCAGAGGATGTTGAGTGAGGGCATTGTACTTGTTACTATGTAAATCATTAATATAAGGCAATGAATGTTTCTTTATTTACTGATAGTTACTGACATTCCTAACTCGTAAATATACATATAGAAACTAGTCCGTGTATTTGAGAGCAAAACGTTCCACTCCTTATTGGATAAGGGGGTCGGCACTGGAAAGGTTTATAGCTCAAAATACTTAATCGTTCGCAAGTCGATGAAACTTGACTGGGCGTTAAGTTTATGTGAAGACTTGTATGATGTGTTCTTTGACATAGAGAGTGCCTGTCGAATGCTATTGGTTAGTGGGAGCACACGTTATAGGTATGCTAATTGGATTAGTATACTCGAACCGACTCACCCTCGATTCGTCACACGAATTTCACTCCGGGACAGTCAATGACGGAATCGAAAGGTTGTGATAGGTATTCGTGAACCTTCGACTTGAGGATTTAGTAGGGATGTGCTTGTGACGTCAAGATTTTCATTAGAGTAGTTCGACCCTGTAAACCGAGAGGCGGGGGTCAACCTCGACGTGCATCTTGACGGGCAAGTAGCAGGTCCTACTGAATACGAAGATATAATTCTTTCTTCCGTTAGTGAGCGGGTTATATGTCCTATGCGGTTATTGGCAGATGAGATCATAAGTCTTTGGCCAAAGCATTGGAGCTAGTTGTATTGGATACACGAGAGCTCGATGATCTCGATTTGCATTAACGCATGCATAGCGTCAAGTACAGATAGGGTTTGACTGATCGTGACCCTATAACTTGATCGGGACATTTGAAAGAAGGGTTTATACGTTTACTGGTATTCACGACAGAATGGTTCTTGAATGGTCCCAATCATTCGTTCTCAGTTGGGGTACAGTGTAGGTCGTCAGGCTGGCTAGGTTGTGCTACTACTCTTTGGTTCCTCCCATTGCTGACTGAGACGGACCTATCGAGTCGCGCAATAGGATTGACGATGTAATGAATCGAACTTATTCTCTCAGTATGAATATTAGATATTGGATATCTAATTAATTGGGACATTGGATGTCTAAATTGATGTATTGGATAAATTGATTTACGGCCTAATGAATTAAATAAATTACTGGGTGATTAATTTAATTCATGAATATAATTATTTCTTGGAGAAATTAATTATATAATTATGTATTTGATATGATTAATTAATTAGATTAATTAATTTATATGAATACATCGGAACAGAATTGGACTTTATCTGTTTGGACTCTCGGGAGTCTGGAACGAACCGAACTCTTCGATTCCCTTCTAGATGGCCGCCCCCTTGTCTTCCACCTTATGTGGTGGAAGACTTCATCATTTTAAATCATGAATTGTTTTATCTAAGGGGACATGGAATCTCTTTTTTATTTGGAAAAAGTGATTTCATGTGATTTGCTTGATTGGCATAAAGAATAAAAGAGAAGACTAACTCACCCTCCCTATTCATTGCATTTTCATCCGTGAGTTTTGTGAGTAAGAGAGAGAAAATTGTTTTCTCATTAGTCTTCATCTTCTTCTTCTTTTGTTCTTGGTTGTTCTTGGAGAAAAATCAAGAAATCAAAGAGAGATAGTGAGTTATACACTTAGAGTGTTGTAATCACAATAGAAAGCTTCATCATCTTAGCTCTAGCCGTATCCTTGGAGGATAGCAAGGTGATCGTCGTTCCGTTCGTTTCTCCGGCGCGTGGCAGGTAGAGACGCGGTATTTTCGGCGTTGGATCATCCAAGAGCTTGGTGTAACACCCCCAAAACCATATGGGAATATTACACGCCGTAAACCCCTTTTCACGAGGATATATTAGGCTATACCTTACAAAACGACCAAATGCTTGCCCGGCTAGGATCAAATAATAAAATAATACAGACCGTTAAGGTCACTTACACGTGAATACACAGACCGGTGAGGTCACACAACTCAATCAACAAAACTGACTTATACAACATTACCCACATAGGGGTCGAAACACAATACAGCGGAAGACTGAAATCAACTCTGAAAATACAACCAAACTCTACCAACTCTCAACTCTTGATTAGTATCGTAGCTCGTCACTCTCCCCGTGCCAATCCTGTGACTGCTCCCCTGAACCTGCAAGCACCTAGACACAAAACAGACATCCACCCCCGATTACTCGGGGGTTAGCAAAATTCCACTATTTTGCTAGTGCAAGTATAATACGATACGAAATGCAACAAGTAAATAGCAACCACGAATTTACTATGGAGATTAACTATCAAAATGTTCCCTAGAAGATTTAGAATTTCGGGCTCGAACAAGAAATATTTGAAAAGGAACTCATTAGCTCGGGGATTTAAAAAAAAAAAGATTCTTTTGGGCCTCAAGTCCCAATTTACAGAACCTTTTCGAAAACGTTAGGGCCTCAGCCCGATTCTCATTTCAAAACACACTAGATAAGATACAATTTTGAGTCCGTGTCCCAACTTCAAAACGTTATACAATTAATCATTGATATACAAACACCGTTCGTACACCTCATGTACTGAACTCCGGAGGACTCGTCGACCCTACCCGGACCACACGCATTGTTCGTACACATCATGTACCGAACTCCAGAGGCCTCGTCGGACCCTACCTGGAACATACACGTTGTTCGTACACATCATGTACCGAACTCCAGAGGCCTCGTTAGACCCTACCCGGAACACACCTTGTTCGTACACGTCATGTACCGAACTCCAGAGGCCTCGTCAGACCCTACCTGGAACACACTCATCATCACGACACGACCCATATGATCAACTCAACATATCACGACAAGCAACACACATTATTATCAATATGTCAAACCATCCAACAATACACTGTAATACATATTCAAATATGTAATCAAATCAACACACAAATATCATAATCATCACGATAATTCAACTATGACCAATCACGCACGACACGAACCATATGATTAACACAACCAACATAATTCCACGACATTAACCAAATGAGAACATCATCACTACCATCAATCGTTCACACTTATAAAATCACGCGAAGCATATTCACGAAGGCAAAACAATTCATCATAAATCTAGCACGAAGTTTCTATCCACAAGACACAATTCGTATAGCAAGATACTTGCCTTAATAACCGCTACCGAACACTCCGAAGAACACAGTTCGATCGGGAAGCTCGGACCCCGAAGAAGACAACGAACGGGAGGGTTCCAACTCAAGTTCTTCACAAGAATTTCGTCCCTAAGTCATGTCAACGATAAATCAACAATCGTACGATGAATAATAATCGCATAACGCCCGAATCCCCCTCTAAGACCTTTTATCGGACACCTTCAAGGCGTCGATTAAGAACTCGACCAAAAATGACGAATCTATACAATCCAACCATGGAATAACAAAGGAAATGATAGAATACATCTAAATAATCATCAATACACCACAAATCTAAGTTATTACGGTTAAATCGGACAAAACGAACAAAACCCCCAATTTTCCCAAACTATGATTTTCAGGAAATCTGACCTGATTCGCTCGATCAAAGGATGTTATAGGATGACTAATCAATGATATGAACTTCAGGACTTCATGGATTCATTGCCTGACAACATGCCTCCACGCCCACCAAGACTCCAGCCGCGGAAGAGAAAGAAACGAAGTGAGAAAATGGGTGCAAACCCGTCTGCTGGCCTTATATAGGCCGCCTGCCGGCCGCCTTACGTACGTAATCGGCCATGGCTTACGGCCGTAACCGGCCATGGCCGAACTTTCTGCCCAAAACTGCCGGCAATGTTACGTAACCGGCCAGGGGCTTACGTACGTAACAGGCCTTACGGCCGTAACTGCCGGCCCATTGCGGCCGTGACTCGGCCAGGTCTGCCATTTCCCAAAACGTACGGCCATGACTCGGCCGTGGCCGACTCCGACAGTCCGTACCACCCCGAAACCCAGACCTGAATATAAACCGAAGTTACGGTTACGAAGTATTCTCAAAGACGAATCTAAGCGCTAAGAGAACACACGATTCCGACCACCCGAGGGCTCGAAATTCGACAACGGAAGTAATTACCCCAAACTTTGGAAAATTACGAAAACGGCCCAAAACGTCCGAAATACACGATACACGATCGAAACACTAAGCCAAAGCTCGAAAAATGAATAATAACATTAAATGAACTTACGAGAAACTCGAAACAACAGTTTCGGACGAGATTCGCAAGAATCGAACTCAAGTGCGGAAAAGCCGTTTAAGAACACGAAACTCAACAAAACAATACCGAAATGAACTCGGATGACAAAAAGTGCAGAATTAATCATTCTTGGAATGACGAAACGGTCACAACAGAGTCGCTAAGACGGACTTCCGCCAAAAAAGCAAAATTACCGGAAATCGAAATTGCGGATATTACATACTACCCTCCTTAAAAGAAGTTTCATCCCGAAACTTAAAACAAGTAGGTAGAAATAATATCCCGCCAGGAAAACTCAACGAGATACACAAGAAATGCGTAACTTTCGCCCATCGGCGAAACGTTACAAGCAACGCAAAGGAATATACGGCGTGAAAACACGTTCCACGACGACCAACACAACGCCACCGGCTATGATTCAAAATATTAACGAGCAAATAACGACACATCACATACCACATCACATGCACACATTTAATCAAAGAAACGCACGCGACAACTAGTCGCACCCGACTAAAACGGCTATGCGATAGAAACAAATAGAGTATCACGATAGAAATCACTCCGATTCTCATCAACAAGAAAATATCCGACGTCAAAACACAAACAATTCAAGATAATGGAAAACGAGAATACCGGATATTACATTCTATCCCACTAAAAATAAGTTTCGTCCCGAAACTTAAAATAAAACATCAGGGTAAAATACAAACAAAACCAAAAAGTTCACGCAACAAATATCAATCTCTACACGAATTACAGCACAAAGTACGACACACAACTACATCACTGGACACCACTGGGTCTTCCAGAAGTAGGAACGGACTCCGGTCCCCTATCATCTTGGCAACAATCTCGCAGTACTGAACTCGATGCCCCTCGCGTCCACAATTATAACAAGTCACCGGCGGTTTCTTACAATGTGCGCGCGTTCATGGCCCATAACGTTACAGTTGAAACACCTAGGAGCATTACCAGAACTCAAAGACACCGGCTTGGGTCTTTTACATTCTCTAGCTGACCGAGAAGGTCCCATACTCGACTGATACGAGGGTCGAGGTTTAGGAATCCCAATTCCCTCACTTCCCGATGCGTCATCGGAAATCTTCTGCTTCTTCGCTACCGATACAGACTCTGTAGACATCATAGCCATTTCAAATGCTAAGGCTCGATCTTGATAGTCCTTCAGCGTTGTACACATAAAAGGGGCCATACACTGCCGAACCTGAGGTTTCATACGCATATCAAAGTAACGAACCTTATCTATCTCACTTCGCACTTGATCTCTAACGTAACACAGCTGTCGATTGTAATCGACTATTTCTTGAGATATCGACACATCTCGGGGCGTAGCCGAGAAAAACTCGACAATTCTACGTTTCTTAACAGGCGGCGGACAATACTCGGCCTCCATAGCAGTCTTGAATTCAGCGCAAGTAGCAGTACGATCACTAGGCGCTACGGCCTCCCACCAGTCTGCAGCTTCCCTATCGAGCAGGTATTGAGCATTAGGCACTCTTCTCTCATCGGGACAAGCTATGGCATCAAATGTTCTGTCCAACTGGAAGAGCCAGTTCTCCCAACCTAACGAGTCCGAAGAACCTACAAAATGGGGCGGGTGCATTCTCATCACACCTCGTAACCACATACTAGCTCCATTATCCTCATTTGGGATCCCATCCCGGTGTATGGTCTGATTCATATGTGCCAACTGGTCAACCACCTGACGAAGGATGGTGGCGGCGCCAATGTCAGCATTTTCCCCAGTTGATTGCCTCTGCTCACGCGATTGATCATCTCGACCACCTGTACTGAGCTCATTGGCACTTGACAACGAGCGAGTCGCCCTCTCATGCACCTGATTCCGACCTCTACCACGACCACGCTCTCGACCTCTACCTCTCAGCATACTAAACGGCCACCGATCAGAACAACAAAACAAATATCACATAATCAACATAGGGAAACAAACAGCATCACAATAAAGTATTCACTCCAAATCATCACACGAGTACACGAACTAACACAAAGATCACATTCTTAGTACTATATGTAGATAACATTTTACTAATAGGAAATGATGTTGGAATGCTCAGTTCTGTGAAAGTTTGACTTTCGAGTAATTTCTCCATGAAAGACTTGGAAGAAGAAACCTATATTCTTGGGATTCGACTATACTGGGATAGATCGAAGAGAATGATAAGTTTTTTCCAAGCCCTCTATATAGATAAGATCTTAAAGAGGGTTCCTTCCGATGCGACATGGAATAAAACTCACATTAAAGATGTGTCCTCATAGTGAGGAACAATGAAAGAAAATGAGTTATATACCATATGCTTCGACAGTGGGTAGTCTTACATATGCTTTATTATGTACGAGACCTGACATTGCGAATGATAGGAGCGTGGTAAGTAGGTTTTGGGCTAACCCAGTTCGGGAATATTAGACCGCCGTAAAGAACGTTCTCAAGTACTTTAGAAGGACTAGAGATCTGGTTCTTATATATGGCGGTGGAGAACTGAATGTGATGGGATTCACTGTATTGGACTTCCAAGGACAGAAAGACGATTTTATGTCTACTTCTGGCTACATTTACTCTTAATGGAGGACCAGTATCTTGGCATAGTGCCAAGTATAGCGCGACTGCTAATTCCACCTATTAGGCTGAGTATAAAGCGGCCTCGGGGGCCTCCAAATGAAGGATTTAGAAGTTACTGGGTAAACTTCACATGACACCTTATGCTGCGCTGCCAGAGCGGTAGCACAGGCCTAGGAGCCGAGGTTTCATAATAGTACAAAACATATTGAGAGAGAGTATCATCTCGTAAGAGAATTCGTTCGCAAAGAGATACATTGTGCTGCATAGAGTTGAGTCAGTCGACTACGTCGCTGGTCCACTGAACAAGCCACTTTCTCAGATTAGCTAGAGCTTCATCTGGAGAACATGGGTATTAGATACCATAGTGTGTGGCATTGAGTGCAAGTGGGAGATTATTAGGAGTATGCTCTCGAATGCCACTCAGAGGATGTTGAGTGAGGGCATTGTACTTGTTATTATGTAAATCATTAATATAAGGCAATGAATGTTTCTTTATTTACTGGTAGTTACTGGCATTCCTAACTCGTAAATATACATATAGAAACTAGTCCGTGTATTTGAGAGCAAAATATTCCACTCCTTATTGGATAAGGGGGTCGGCACTGGAAAGGTTTATAGCTCAAAATACTTAATCGTTCGCAAGTCGATGAAACTTGACTGTGCGTTAAGTTTATGTGAAGACTTGTATGACATGTTCTTTGACATAGAGAGTGCCTGTCGAACGCTAATGGTTAGTGGGAGCACACGTTATAGGTATGCTAATTGGATTAGTATACTCGAACCGACTCACCCTCGATTGGTCACACGAATTTCACTCTGGGACAGTCAATAACGGAATCGAAAGGTTGTGATAGGTATTCGTGAACCTTCGACTTGAGGATTTAGTAGGGATGTGTTTGTGACGTCAAGATTTTCATTAGAGTAGTTCGACCCTGTAAACCGGGAGGCGGGGGTCAACTTCGACGTGCATCTTGACGGGCAAGTAGCATGTCCTACTGAATACCAAGATAGAATTCTTTCTCCCGTTAGTGAGCGGGTTATATGTCCTATGTGGTTATTGGCAGATGAGATCATAAGTCTTTAGCCAAAGCATTGGAGCTAGTTGTATTGGATACACGAGGGCTCGATGATCTCGATTTGTATTAACGCATGCATAACGTCAAGTACAGATAGGGTTTGACTGACCGTGACCCTATAACTTGATCGGGACATTTGAAAGAAGGGTTTATACGTTTACTGGTATTCACGACAGAATGGTTCTTGAATGATCCCAATCATTCGTTCTCAGTTGGGGTACAGTGTAGGCCGCCAGGCTGGCTAGGTGGTGCTACTACTCTTTGGTTCCTCCCATTGCTGACTGAGACGGACTTACCGAGTCACGCAATAGGATTGACGACGGAATGAATCGAGCTTATTCTCTCATTATGAATATTGGATATTGGATATCTAATTAATTGGGACATTGGATGTCTACATTGATTTATTGGATAAATTGATTTACGGCCGAATGAATTAAATAAATTACTTGGTGATTAATTTAATTCATAAATATAATTATTTCTTGGAGAAATTAATTATGTTATTATGTATTTGATATGATTAATTAATTGGATTAATTAATTTATATAAATATATCGGAACGGAATTGGACTTTATTTTTTTGGACTCTCGGGAGTCCAGAACGAACCGAACTCTTAAATTCCCTTCTAGATGCCCCCCTTGTCTTCCACCTTATGTGGTGGATGACTTCATGATTTTAAATCATGAATTGTTTTATCTAAGGGGACATGGAATCTCTTTTTTATTTGGAAAAGGTGATTTCATGTGATATGCTTGATTGGAATGAAGAATAAAAGAGAAGACTAACTCACCCTCCATATTCATTGCATTTTCATCCGTGGGTTTTGTGAGTAAGAGAGAGAAACTTGTTTTCTCATTAGTCTCCATCGTCTTTTTCTTTTGTTCTTGGTTGTTCTTGGAGAAAAATCAAGAAATCAAAGAGATGTAGTGAGTTATACACTTAGAGTGTTATAATCACAATAGAAAGCTTCATCATCTTAGCTCTAGCCGTATCCTTGGAGGATAGCAAGGTGATCTTCGTTCCGTTCGTTTCTCCGGCGCGTGGCAAGTAGAGACGCGGTATTTTCGGCGTTGGATCATGCAAGAGCTTGGAGCGGATTGGATCGTAGGGAAAGTAATCTAAAGCTTGAGGAATAGCTCAAGAGAAGGAATCCATTTAATCAACGGACTACAAGGGTGAGTTTCTATATCTCTTGTGTTTCATATAATATTCATATATACGTAGCTCGATCGATCCTCGTAGGGATTCGGATCGAATTAATTTTCATTTTACCGCTTCCGCTGGGCCTTCATTTTAGGCACCGAATCCCAACAAGAACTTCAGGAATGGCCATTCAACTGAATCATATGCTTTTTGGAGATCAATTTTTATCATACATCGAGGATATATACCTTTCCTGCCATATCCTTTGATGACTTCATGGCTTAAGATGATATTATCAAAGATAGATCTACCTTTGACAAAGGCATATTGATGTTCACTGATGAGGCCATCTAATACTCATTGCATCCTGTTGGTCAGTGTTTTAGATAATAACACTGAGCAACAAGCAATAGGCCTGAAATCCTTCACAGTAGATGCTGAGCTATGTTTAGGCAATAAGGAAATCAGAGTTACATTAAGTGCTTTAGGCAGAAAACCAGATTGAAAAAACTCTTGTATAGCTTCAATAATATCTTTCCCAATAACACCCCAAGCTTGTTGACAGAAAAAGACATTATACCCATCTATACCAGGCGCCTTCAAGGGATTCATGCTGAAAAGAGCCTCTTTGATTTCCTGTACAGTGAAAGGAGCACACAGTTGAAGTTGTTGATTGTGATTTAGCACTATACCTCTAGCCACAATTTGTTTATCAATCATAGGGAGTGAAGAAGTTGCATTACCCATTAATTGTAAATAAAATTGTTTGATCTCTTGCTCCATTTCAATCTGTGTCCGACATCTGGACCCATCAGCTCTATATAAGACCTCGATAACATTTGCATTTTATCTTGCTTTCGTGTAGGCATGGAAGAATTTAGTACTGTGATCACCAAGAGCAATCCAGTCAGCTCTAGACTTCTGTTACCATACACTTTCCTCAACTATACTCCATTTCTCCAAATCTTCAAGCATCTACTTTTCCAGTTGAATTAATCCTTCATTTAGTAAGTCAGATCTGAGTTGAGTCTGAATTTGACTGAGCTCTATTCTAGTTGCCAGAATCTTGTCACTAATACTCCTGAATTGTTGAGTATTAAGCTGTTTAAGATCACCTTTCATATTCTTAAGCTTATACCAAACATTGAGCAACTTACTGGTGTGACACTGTTGTTTCCATCTAGACACTACTACAAAACAGACATTTAACATCGGTTTTTTTGGACATTTAACATCGGTTTTGCAACCGATGTTAAATGTCGCGATGTTAAAATTAACATCGGTTTCTAATAACCGATGTTAAACTTCGATTTTAACATCGGTTGTTATAACAACCGATGTTAATTTTAATATCGCGATATTTAACATCGATTCTGGGACAACCAATGTTAAATTTCGCGATTTTAAAATTTTATCGGACCGTGGCTAACCCAGCTAGCCCAACCCAGACACTCGCCCCAACCACCCGCACTAGCCCCCTGCACCAAGGCCCACCAACCTACAACAAATACCATTAAATTTCGTTGTTGGTGGGTTTCGAGCTCACCACCTCTTGCTTTTGGAAGTGTGATATTACCACTCCGCCAGATGAACTTCTTGTATATTTTTTGCTATGTGTTATATTTATATACTATATACATTTATAAATTTATATAAATATAATATAATTTAATATATATATATATTAAAAAATCAAAAATTTATTTTTTAAAAAAAATCTAGAATATTAATATTAAAAGTCGGATGTTTTTATTTAAATCTCGAAAATAAAAAATAAAAATTAAAAAATCTGGATCTGATTTATAATTAATATTTAATCTGTTTTTTTTTATTTTTAGATTTTTTGTAAAAACATAAAATAGTTTTTTTTTATGAAAAGTAAAAAATTACAAAAACAAAAACTAGCAGGTTTTTAAAAATATATATAATAATTCAGTTTTTATTTATTTATGGAAAATAATATTCCACTTTTTTTCAAAACATTAAATAAAAACATCCGATTTTTATTTTCTATTTTCGAACTTTAAATAAAAACATCCGATTTTTATTTTTTATTTTCGAACTAATGTTTATTTTTTATTTTCGAACTTTAAATAAAAACTTCCAATTTTTACCTTTTATTTTTTAACAATAAATATAAACATTCAATTTTTAATATTAATATTCCGGATTTTTTTAAAACAATAAAGTTTTTATTTTTTTAAAAAATCCAGATTTCTTAAAAAATTAACATCGGTTCTACTAAAAACTGATGTTAAATTAACAATTAACATCGGTTTTTAAAAAAACCGATGTTAAATTAATCCATTTCACATCGGTTTAGAAAAACCGATGTTAATTTTTAATTTAACATCGGTTTTAGTATAACCGATGTCAAATTTTTTAAAAAATCTGGAATTTTTTTAAAAAATCGAAACTTTATTTAAAATTTAACATCGGTTTTTAGAAAAATCGATGTTAAATTAAAAATTAACATCGGTTTTTCTAAACCGATGTGAAATGGATTAATTTAACATCGGTTTTTTTAAAAACCGATGTTAATTGTTAATTTAACATCAGTTTTTAGTAGAACCGATGTTAATTTGTTTTAAGATTTTCAATTATGCCACCGCGTCTTTTTTAACATCGGTTTTTACAAAAACGATGTTAAACGAGCGATGTTGAATGTCTTTTTTGTAGTAGTGAGAAGTCACAATAGTCTTGAAGTCAGGGTGGATAACAAGAATATTGAGAAATCTAAAGGGAGTGTTTCTGTTTAGAAGCATACTATCCATATTCAGGTATTGTGGACAATGATCAGAAACTTCTTTATTCATTAACTCCACCACAACAGAGGGAAAAATAGAAAGCCATTGGCTATTGGCAACTGATTTATCTATTAGTGAATAGATTCTATCTTCTCTCAATTGATTATTGCACCAAGAAAACTTATTGCCAACATTTCTTATTACTGACAGATCATTAGCTCTCAAACAATTCCCAAAATCTTTATAATCCAACTATGTAACTTCATTTCCTTGGAACCTATCCTCTGGTCCCAAAACAGAATTGAAGTCTCCACTAATAAGTAAGAGACCATTGATCACATCACAAATATTACTAATAAATCTCCAGAGATCCTTCATTTGATCATTAGTATTATATGCATAGATAGTAACAAAATGAATTAACAAGCCAGTACTAAGATCAGTCAATTCACAGTATATACCCTGTGCATGATTTTCTTTCCAAGTAACTTTCAAAACTTTAGGGTTCCATCCCAACCATATTCTCCCATTTACAGCATGAGAGTAATTGTTGAGAATATCCCACTTTCTACAAATCTTCCCAATAACTTTATCAAAATTATCCTTCTTGACTTTGGTTTCCAAAAGAGCAAAACAATCAATCTTATTCTTGTGCAAAAAGCTTCTAATCTCTTTTTGCTTAAAGGGTTTGTTACAACCCCTGACGTTCCAAGTAATGAGCTTCATGTTCCCACAGAGGGGAACTGGTCCCCGCCCATCTCATTTCCAACCCCATCATCCTCTAGTTCATTGAAAACTTGATAATAATTTGCAACAGACAAGTTCTCTGGTTGTGGAGTACCTGGGAACTTCGTGGCTGTTTTCCGTGGCTTAGACCAGGCCTCTGGTGATTGAGAGGTTGCAGTAGTATGAGTCTGAGGAATAGCTGCTTGTTGTTGTTCCTGAGGTTTGTGCTCAACAGGTTTCAAATCAGGTTCTACTGGCACTTTCACTTGTGGTTTAGGTTGCCACTGCTTCTTCTTTAGTGCTGTTGTGCGGCATTTAAACACGCCTCGAAGGCGATCGTCATAGCAGTCGGGAAGTCTACCATGAGAGATATGCTCGGGGCAAACACCCTGAACTCGGCACCCACGGCGATCGCCTTTCGTTGATTGGCGATCGTCTTTTGTTGATTGGCGATCGTCTCGTGCCATGTATTAATCCAACATCCGTCAAAAGTCATCAAAGCCCAAATCTCGGGCTGGGACCCACGTGCAGATCTCAAAAGGTGCTGACAGACAAGATCGGTGCCCACAGCCTGCCACCTACTTCACCTACCAACAGGGCCGCAGACCTGCGAAAAGTACTGACAGACAAGACCTGTGCTCACAGTCTGTCACCTACTTCACCTACCAACAGTACCGCCGAAAAGGTGGGTGACAGCGGCTCAGGGCGCATGCGAGTTCCCCGTCAGACCGTACAACCGACTGTCAGTAACAACCGCGGACTTTAAGGGAAAAGCCCCACGCGACGAGACGATCGGCCGTCTTATTATAATATAAATAACGACGATCGGCTGCAATCGCAGGAGGGCCCCCAGGAACTTGGTCTGCTATAAATAGAAGGTCCATAACACAGAATAAGGACTTCGAAACACACAGCAAACAAGAAAGAGAAAAGAGAAAGACATTCTCACACATAGAACATCCATAGCAAGAATTCACAGAACTCCATATCTGATTCTTCCGGCATTCTATACGCTCCACAGCTTAGAAAACTAGAATTCTTTACACTCTTTGTGATAGATTCTAACGTTAATATTTATACTCAACAGTATACTTATTAATAAAATCTCGCGAGAGCATTCAAGCCCGGGATTAACAACCCCGGCAAATCTTGTGTCATTTAAATTCTCACGGACGTGCTCCCGCACTTGTTGGTTACTCGATCATTCCAGCAACACTATCTTCGGATAATATTTTGGGTAACAACAATTGGCGCTAGAGGAAGGGGTGTACCTTCACTTTTATTCCGATCGTCTCGTAGAACACTCATTGTTCTCCGGACTCACACTTGAAGAAACACTCAATGTTCTTCAAAAGAAACAAACCTCCAGAAAAATGACGTCTGCTACAACTTCCAAGAGAGCCACCCTGAGATCCGCCGGAAATATCATTCCGACACGGACAGAATCCCACCGCGCGAGAAGGCCATGGCGGCGCTAGATCCTCACTCCCGCCCCAAGGGATGGCCCTAGTCTCTCACTCGATCGGGCCGCGGAATGCAGTTGAGAGGCCATAGCCGTCCTCGGGAGCGACGGATTGCATGCGACTCGCCCACCATCACTCCGTCAACCATCCGCCGAGCCGGCAAGAAGCTCAAAGGGATATATGTTGAGAAATCAACGAAAACCCAGAGCCGCGAAAGGCTCTCGTTAGGCGGGACGACTCCGTCTTGACCGCCTAGGGAGTGATCCCTCGTGGCGACCCGGGCGGTCGGGCCCGAGTCGGGAGGCATCGAGTCCGAATCCTTCACCAGGAGTTCGGCATATCCGACTCCCGGAAGACAGGCCGGTCGACAGGCCCCCACTCGCCCGAGAAATGAGTCTGCGGGCGAGAGCTCGTCATCCACCATGGGGGCGAGATCGGTACATGATCGCCTCGGCTCGCGCTCCGGTGCCAATCGGCGAGCTGTCAGGCCACGGCGATGGCCGCAATGCAGCGCCAACTCGACGAAATGAAGGCGCTACTAGACACTGGGGCAGGCGCCAGGAGATCGATCTCTGGACCAAGTGAACCACTCGCGGTCCAGATCGAGCTCGCCCCGGTTCAACCAACAATCGCTCCCCCACAGACACCTCTATATGAGGGAAGATCGGACCCGGAGACCCACTTGAGCAAATTCCGGATCTACATGACCGGATGCGGAGCATCAGATGCGACGAAGTGTCGGATGTTCCCGCTAACTCTGGGCGACCTCGCCCACAGGTGGTACATCTCACTGCCTCCTCGCTCAATCAATTGCTTCGAGAAGTTGGCGAACGACTTTACGTCGTGCCCGCCGCCAAAGTCGCTCGCCACAGAAGGCCCCCACCGCATGATGAAAATCAAGCGGGGAAGGGCGAGCCGAGATGCGGATTACATCGGCCGGGTGGGCCGAGATAGTCCTCACCGTGAACCCATTAGCGGCGAGCTCGCCCTCTATTCGATCTGGGGATTCTACGGCCACTCACCCATGATCAGGCATCTCACAAAGGATATCCCCCCGACCTACTCGGTCTTCCGCGTCAGAGCCGCCGATTTCCTGGCCAGGCAGAGGATGCTCTCCCTCCGTTTAGATGAGGAACTAACCGGAGAGGGGAAGATGCCATCCCATGTTCAGAAGAAGGCGGTCGCCAAGCCCAGAAAGGCGGTCGCAAAGCCGCCTGGCGAATTCAAAGCTTTCGGTGATGTAGAGGTTCACCTCCTCCACAACCTCAACCTGTCTCCAGCCCACATCTTCAACGCAATTAAGGGGCGGGAGTGGCTTTCCAAACCGAAGCCAATAAGGGACCACGGTCATCTAGACCGTAGCAAATTCTGTGCCTATCACAAAAGTCCCGGCCACAACACCAGCCAATGCCGCGACCTCCTCAGGCAACTCTGGCGACTGTTCGAAGATGGCAAATTAGACAACCTGGTCACCAAGCCAGAACCTCGACCAGAGAGGACCGGAGGGTGCGAGCGCCGACAAATCGAAAGGACGCCTCCCAACCCGGTCGCCAGGATCGAACACGAGCCAGAGCATTCCGATGAATCGATTCCTCCGATCAACCCTGGCGGTCGGATTAATATGCTCCAAGCAGGAGGTGGGAACCTCGGGGGCCTTTCCCCGGTTTCCACCGCGTCAAATAGGAAGCGGAAGGCCGAACTGAGGGCATTCGCCGGAGTCCATATTGTGGTGCCCCCAGAGCCGACCATCGCTAGAGACGCGTTCATCACCTTCTCCAATAAAGACAGGGAGGGGGTACAATGCCCCAAAGAGGATGCATTGGTGATCTCTGCCTGTATCCTTGGGAAGGCGGTCGGCCGCGTCTTTGGTTGACAACGGGATCTTCTGCAAAATCATATTCAAAACGACTCTGGATCGGCTCGAGCGACCAAATTCATCAAGTCATTCGGCACCGTGCTCCAAGGATTGGCGGCAGCCTTTGTCAAGCCTATGGGAGGATCAAGCTCTCCGTCGAGTGATATGCATTTACGATCCCAAGGTTAGGATTACTAGGATCATATATTTTGTATTCTTAGATAGACGCTGCATTTCTTATGGGTTCTAAGGTCGTCCATTCTTAGAAACCTTTGAGGCGGTCTCTTCGTCGTTATTTTTTTGTTTCTAATTCCCCACTTCCGATGGGACGGTCGGTCTGTAAAGGGGGACCACTAATGGCAAAAGATGTTTAAATTACTCCTATGTCGTTCTTGTTTTCAATACTTCCCGATATTTGTAACGTTGAAGCGATCGACGATCGACCCATGGAGATCGGCGAACCAAACACATCGTACCAACCCAACTCGGAGGACGCCATCTCGGATCGGTTAACGGACGACATCGAGCCAAGGATCGGTTTGAGCGAGTCTCGGCGTCGATCAAGGATCGAGTCGGAAACCGTTCAAGCAAGCGGCCGTCCCCATCGAAGAGTTGGAGAGTATAGCCATAAATCCGGCTCGTCGAGCGGGAAGTGCGGATCGGCGCGAGCATCGACCTCGCATGAAAGGAGATCTGGTCGATTTGCTACGTAAGAACATCGGAGTCTTCGCACAGTCGCATCAAGATATGGTTGGCATAAGTCCGAGCACGCTTGCCACTATCGAAGATCGACCGGCGATGAAGCCTGTTCATCAAAACGCAGGAAATTCGGCCCGAAAATACGCGGCGCTCGACATAGAGGTCCAAAAGTTGCTCGACAACAAGTTAATCGGGGTAGCTACGGACGACCCACAATGGGTCGCTAACGCGGTACTCGTCAAGAAGCCGACTGGTTCCTGGAGGTTATGCATCGACTTCACTGACCTCAACGCGGCTTGTCCAAAAGATCACTTTCCGATGCCTCATATTGATCACCTGGTCGATAGTACTGCAGGCTGCGAAATGATGTCGTTTATGGATGCCTTCGCCGGATATCATCAAATCCCAATGGCGGAGAAGGACATAAAACACACATCTTTCCACACGGAGAAAGACATATACTTTTGGGTCCGGATGCCGTTCGGTTTGAAGAATGCGGGGGCGACCTACCAGCGTCTGGTCAACAGGATGTTTGCGAATCAGATCGGCAAGACCATGGAGGTCTACATCGACGACATCGTTGTCAAAAGCCTCAAGAAGGAAGATCACCTCAACGATCTCGCCGAGATATTCGCCATCCTCGAAAAGTTTAACATGAAGCTGAACCCCAAGAAATGCAACTTTGGGGTGGGCTCCGGGAAATTCCTGGGGCACATTGTCAGCCAGAGGGGGATCGAGGCGAATCCCACCAAGATACAGGCGATCCTCGACATGCAGGAACCTCGGAACATCAAGCAGGTACAACGCCTCACGGGTTGTCGCCGCCCTCAACCGCTTCATATCTCGGCTCGACGATAAAAGCAAGCCTTTCTTCGCGACCATCAAAAATAAAAAGTTCGCATGGACGAGGGAGAGTCGGATGGCGTTCGCGAAATAAAGGAATATTTATCCAACCCCGAGATCTGGCAAAGCCGATCCCAGGAGAAATTATTCCTTTACCTAGCGGCCTCGGAGGTCGCGGCGAGTGCGGTCTTGGTGCGGCGGAGGGACTAGTCCATCTGCCGATCTACTATGTCGATCAGCGCTCCACGACGCCGAAACACGCTATACACCTTTGGAGAAGATCGCCTACGCTCTAGTCATGAGTGTCCGTAAGCTAAGAGCCTATTTTTCGACCATCAAGTGGAGGTTTTGACAACTCTTCCTCTAAGGCAAGTTCTACATCGGCCAGGACACCAACGGGCGACTCCTCAAATGGTCACTAGAGGTCGCCCAATACGGCATCACATACGCTCCTCGCACGGCGATCAAGGGCCAAGCTGCGCGGACTTCGTGGTGGAGTTAACATTCCCTCACGGTCAGGCCCATGTCGGTCGACACTGCACTGGCATGCGTTGACGGTTCGGCGACCAACTCGCGATCGAGGCGAGATCGTCCTCATTAGCCCCAACGGACAAAGCTTCACAAATGCCGTGCGTTTGGGTTTCGGCGACCAACAATGAAGCCGAATACGAGGCCTTGGTAGGGGGCTCGACGGCTCTCGCCACTAGGCGTTCGTCGCCTCCATATCTTCATGGACTCCCTCCTGGTGGTGAACCAAGTCAAAGGAGAATATGAGGCACGTGGCGAACAGATGATCAAATACCAAGAGCTGGTCGCCGAGATGTGCACGAAATTTGAAGAAGTACAAATCGAACAAGTCCCGAGAGAGCACAACTCTCAGGCCGATGCCCTATCCAAGCTAGCATCGTCGGATGGGGCATCCGATTTCTCTAATATCCAAATTACAAAGTCAGAAAGGCCGGCAATCGAAAGAAACCTGGTGGCCACAGTTGCCGTTACCAAAGAAAGCTGGATGACTCCGTTCATCACATACTTGAAGGACGGGACGGTCACGGCGGCCGTATCAAAGCTCGCCAACTCCGGCTCGAGCGACCGAGATACACCCTCTTTGGGCGATCGTCTTTACAAGCGAGCTTTCGGTCTTCCCCTCCTCAAGTGTATTACAGGAGGAAGGACGGCTCGTTTTAGCGAGATCCACGGCGGAATGCATGGAAATCACGGCTGGTGGGCGAGCTCTCATCCATAAGACAACCAGCAAGGTTTTTCGCCGTCACTTCAGAAGGATGCGATCGCCTATGCCAGGTCGTGTCATAGATGTCAAGTAATGGGACCAAGTATTAAAATCTCACCCGAGCAGCTCACCTCGATGTACAGCCCATGGTCATTCGCTCAATGGGGCATCGACCTTATAAGTCCCTTACCGACGGCTCCAGGAGGCTGTAAGTTCGCCATCGTCGGGGTCGACTATTTCACAAAATGGGCAGAGGCCGAACCGCTAAACAAGATCGGCCAAGAGCAAGTGATCAAGTTTATATGGAGAAACATCATATGCCGGTTCGGTCTACCCCAGGCCATCATCTCCGACAATGGAAAGCAGTTCGACGGCTTAGAAGTCATGCAATTCTGTGATAAGTGGGGAATCAAAAGGTTGTTCTCGGCTCCCTATCACCCTCAGACGAACGGGCAGGTAGAGGCAGTGAACAAAATCCTCAAACACACAATTAAAGCGCGACTCGAATCCAGGCTAGGACGATGGGCGTGCGAGCTCCCGGGCGTTTTGTGGTCTTACCGAACAACGACCCGCAATTCAACGGGCGAAACCCCATTCGCCCTAGCCTTCGGAACAGAAGCGGTGATCCCCTCGGAGATCGCCGTCCTCAGCCATCGAACCGAACAAGAGATGACGATCGATAATGATGTGGCCCGGCGGATCGACCTCGACATGCTCGAAGAACGTCGACTGACCTCGGAAATGAAGAACACTATCCACAAAAGGAGATCCGAAAAGTTCTTCAATTCAAAGGTCAGGGAAAGGCGGTTTCAAGTGGGCGATCTCGTCCTCAAAAAGATCCAAACCCACACAGGTGTCTTTGGACCAAGTTGGGAAGGCCCCTTCAGAATATCGAAATGGCTAACTAAGGGAGCCTACGAGCTGGAACACCCCGACGGTACTCCGGACCGGTATCCCTGGAACGCTATACATTTGAAGAAATACTATCAATGATAACTTTGTATTCATTTCCCACTACCAAATGTACAAGGAACATAATGAAATATTTTTTGTTCTCTATCCCATCTATTCTGGCGATCGCCCCACAAGCATATTACATACCGTAGAGGATCGTCGTTCAAAAATGACAATCCGAGGTAGAATACAATACAGCCATGGCACTGGAGGTCGATGGAACCAACAGCTTCGCCCATGCAAGGTTCCTTCGAGCTTAGATCGCCCGCCCTTCGTTTGAATACGAGGCCGGCGTAGCCGAAGGACCCTCCAAAACTAATCAGTGGACACGATCGCCCTCCCTCAATGGTTCATCATCTAACTTGGTGAACCCGGGCAATGCGACGTGCCACTACCCCGTCTCAACGTACCTTTGTCGAGGGTCGCCATCTTCATGGCGGGCCGAGGTGGAAGCAGGTGACAAGCCGCGGGCATGGAGTCGAATAAACCGACGACGCCCCGCGCAAGGATTCCCCCAGACCAAGATCGCCCACCTTTCGTTTTAACACAAGGCAGGCGTAGTCCAACGGAGGACCCTCACAAAAGTGAGTCGCGGGATACACAACGTCCCTCGCACACAAAGACACGATAAGGGAGGTCGGTCAATCGAACACCCCAACCATACATGATTCTTGAAGCTTGTGGCGAAGATAGCCCGCCGGACAACCTAGTTTTCGTTTCCTTACTTACAATAAGCAAACAAAAACAAGGGGGCAGAGATGGGTCGAGCTAATCCCGAATACGATCGAACAAAAGGAACCACACACGATCGGCCTCACTCAAACACATTCGATCAAACACGCGCAGGACGATCGAAGTCGTCCAACAAAAATTACAAGTAAGAATTCCGATTCAAAACATATCAATGCTTTCAACACTCAGACAATCGATCGGATGAACAAAACGTCGAAAGCAATCATACACATACTTGTAAAAGTTGCGCGAAAACATTCAAAGGCGATCGTATGAAAAGAAGAACATTTTATTCATAACGCAAGTTGAATACATTACGGGGCCCGAAGGCATTACAAAAAGAAAAACGAAAAGTACATAGTCTTTGGAGGAAAACAAAATGCCTCTCAAGGCTCCGCTTTCTGGTCTTCGCCCTCGGTTTGCGGATCGGCTTCGGCCTCGGGATGAATGAGTTTACCGTATACCAACTCAAGTCGATCCGAAGTCGGCCAAGTCAAGGATCGGCAAGGAGAACTCCGGGTGCAAAGGATGCGCGAGGCGTAAGTTTTGAAGCTCTCCATCAAGGGGCCGATCTCGATCCACTGCCTCTTTGGCGGCTCGGGCGACATCGGCATATGCCAAGTAATAGGCAAACTCGCCGTGGCGCCACACTTTGGTAGGGATCGGTCTCGATCGCCTTGATTGGCCTTTCAACTCGCGGCCGTCTTCTCGGCCTCGCGGCTCGGCAACCTTGGCGGCATTCTCATCACAGGACTTCTCGGCTCTTTCCTTGCAGCGTCCGGCTCACCGCTAAGCCGATCAACCATCGCTTTGGTCAGTCGCCTCCTCTTGCGGCCGCGAGCTTCGGCGAGCCGCGCTCCTCGTCACGGGACCGATCGGCGGCCTCCTTGGGCGGCTCGGCTCTGCATCAATCGATCCACATCCCGCTTAGCCCTTTTGGCCGTCTCCTCATACTCCTTCTCCATAGCCGGATCGGTTGGCATCCTCGATATTTTGTTCCGGCGGCCTCGAGGTCGCGATGGAGATGAGCGGTGGAGGTCGCCCCTCAAAATCCTTTGCGGCTTGGATGGCCATCGTCGCCGTCTCGAAGAGCCGAGCAACGGTCGCCGCATGGCGTCTCGGATCGCCGACGAGCGATCGCATCGAGTCGGTCGTCGAGCCTTGGGCAAAGAGGTGATGGCACGACGAGCGTGGCGGGGACATCGATAGGTTGTTGCGGAGCCTTGCTCGACAAAAAGTCCGGCACCATGGGAGCAACGTCCGGATCGGCGAGGCAGACCTGCGGCGCAAACCAAGGAAACCAAAAGAGTTAGCCTAAGACTTACTCGAACGCCTAGCTCGGAAAGTTCAAAACATTCTCACTGTTGACCGGCTCTGGATCACGGCCGAAAAAGGGCTTTCCCCGAGGAGTCTCGGCGTCGGCAATCGCCGTCCTTTTCAAGTAGCCGGAAGACGACACGGAGGCCGGGCCGACGGCACAGGACCGAGACCCCTCCGCCATCGGAACGAAAGCGGGGAGCGGCAATCGGCGGATCGAATAGCTAAATCCGCCTCGGCCAGCGGAAGGGACGCCTCGGCCTCCGCCTCTTGCGGTTGCTTGGAGTTGTTCCTCACCTTGAGATTCCGGTTCGGCGGCAAGCACCGCAAGGCTTCACCACGAGGGGCGGGCGAGGCAGCGTCGCGGCAACGCGACCCGTTTTCTTTCCCGGATGAAGGCGGCCGAGAAAACCGGGATTGGACATGGCGATCTCCTGAGGTAGCTCGGTGATACGGGGAAAATAAATCTCGCCAAAGAAGAAACTAAAACAAGTTAGACACTTATGTAAACATGGCGACCTCGTGGAGACAATCGCCTCATAAAAGAGTGGATAAAAAGTCATACCGGGTGCCTTCGGTGGCGAGGGAAAGCAGTCGAGCTCCCAACCGATGAGATTCGTGGTGGTGATCGAACGTCTATATAGGAGGCCGGCAATGCGCGAATCCGCTCCCCGGACGATCGAGAAATCAAAGGGGAGATCGTCTATCGATGGAACAAGGGATCTGCAAAGGGAAATAAATTAGATCAGTCCAAGGAGTATCCAAATAAAGGGAGAAAGGAAACCCTTACTTGGATTCCTCTCCCGAAAATTGGTAGGGATATCCAACTCCTCCTCCGGTGGATCGCTCGATGCCGACCTCCATGCACCACCAACCCAGCACCATTTTTTCAGGTCGCCCCGAGTCTTGCTCGGCACCCCGATAACCACCCTACCCTGGCGACCTTGGATATGGTACCCGACGATCGTTCCCTTCTGCACAGTCAGCTTAAAAAGATAATTCATCTCCAGCGCAGAAGGCAGGCGAAACAACCTGTGACCGCCAAATAATGTCGGTGTCTTGATGTCTGCGACAGGCGTTCGGCGTCAAGCGAAGGCGCCAAATTCCAGCGATCGGCGAGATACTGGCAAACGGCGAGCGGCAAGGGAAACCGCGACCGTGACGGTCATTTCGTTGATGGCGACCATACCCTCGGGAGGCTGATCGGCACGTTCGTTCTCGGCGGGCACGTGCAAAGACACATCGAGAGGATATGATATTTGGCCCTCCCGGTAGGTCATGTCCTTCCAGGTCGCCGAGCTCTGAATCTGACCAAGAGTCCATTGAGACGGTTCAGCAGCCCGAAACTCCGTCCGCTTCACATGTACGTAGGGATGAGCGGCGGAGTAAGCTTCGAAATCAAACTCCGGACAGGGCCCGACAATCCCCTCCATAAGTTTAGCAAAAGACGTATAGACGGGGCCGGAGACGCTATCTCTTTCCCAAGACAAACGCATCAGTTCGTCTTCCTCCACCGGCGACGCGTCTCGCTCCTCCGCCGCCGCAGAGCCCGCCACTACGGCCTCGTTGAAAAGCTCCTCAAGCTCTGCGGGTGCAATCTCCGCACGAATAGCCTCCACGGCCGTTTCCACAGGGATTCCCTCAGGAATTCCCTCCCGGTCCGGCGAAGCTGCGGCGGCAGAAGTGCTTCCGACCTCGAAGGCCTTAGATCCTCCCGACATATTCTCAAAAAAATTGAGGGAGAGAGAAAAATTGGGTTTCTTACCTAAAGAAAGGAAGACGGTCGACACAACAAGCTACGGAAATTTTTGCAGAGCTTCAGCAGGAAGGCAAGGACGCGTAAAAGATGAAAATAGAGTAGCCCTAGCCCCTTTTATAGATGGAGGCAGGGGTCTCTGGGCAAATAGGCGAAAGTCCGAGGGCTGGGATGCAACCGACAGCCAGGACGCAATAAATGCGGCCCTCGAGTCCCGCGTACGCGTCTTTTCGAGGGCACGCCAATCGACAAAGTCTGACGAACCGTCGGGCTCCCTCAATAGAAACGCGACGCGTGTCCTTGCATTGTTTCGCGAGCCCGCGTCTCTTTTCCCGCCGCTCCCAGTATGAAGGAGATCGTCAAATTTGAAATCGAGATCGCCGTCGTCTAAAACATTGGCGATCGCCAAAGTGCCACATCACCCCGTGTTTTCAACATCGAGCCGAGTGAGGGCAATTGTTGTGCGGCATTTACACACGCCTCGAAGGCGATCGTCATAGCGATCGGAAGTCTACCATGAGAGATATGCTCGGGGCAAACACCACGAACTTCGGCACCCACGGCGATCGCCTTTCGTTGATTGGCGATCGTCTTTTTGTTGATTAGCGATCGTCTCGTGCCATGTATTAATCGACATCCGTCAAAAGTCATCAAAGCCCAAATCTCGGCCAGGACCGCGTGCGAATCTCAAAAGGTCTTGTGACAGACAAGATCGGTGCCTGACTGCCACCTACTTCACCTACCAACAGGGCGCGAGACTGCGAAAATCTTGACAGACAAGACACATGCTCACGATCATCACCTACTTCACCTACCAAGATCTGCCGAAAAGGTGGGTGACAGCTGCTCGGGCGCATGCGAGTTCCCGTCGGACCGTACAACCGGTATCGGTAACAACCGGACTTTAAGGGAAAAGCCCCACGCGACGAGGCGATCGGCCGTCTTATTATAATATAAATAACGACGATCGGGCCGCGATCGCGAGAGGGCCCCTCAGAACTTGGTGCTATAAATAGAAGGTCCATAACACGAATAAGGACTTGAAACACACGACAAACAAGAAAGAGAAAAAGAAAGACATTCTCACACATAGAACATCCATAGCAAGAATTCACGAACTCCATATCGATTCTTAGGCATTCTATACGCTCCACAGCTTAGAAAACTAGAATTCTTTACACTCTTTGTGATAGATTCTAACGTTAATATTTGTACTCAACAGTATACTTATTAATAAAATCTCGCGAGAGCATTCAAGCCCGGGATTAACAACCCCGGCAAATCTTGTGTCATTTAAATTCTCACGGACGTGCTCCCGCACTTGTTGGTTACTCGATCATTCCAGCAACACTATCTTCGGATAATATTTTGGGTAACAACAAGTGCCTCTTTATAAGTTCGTGGCTTCATTTGTTCACAATTATGCCCAGCCCTTTGACATGTTTTGCAAAAGGGGGGAATCGAGTCATAGACAATTTTCTGCTCAACTTGAGCTCCAAAAGCATCTTCAATCATTACCTTACACTGAATAGGTCTAGTTACATCCACCTCCACCAACATCCGAGCATAAGAAATCCTATTCTGCTTAGTGGTGCATTCATCTGCAAAAAGAGGATTACCAATAGCACTACCAATACGACTTAAAGAGTTAGCTCCCCAACAATTCAAAGGGAGGTTGGGAAGTTGTATCCAAAGAGGCACAACCTTTAATATCTCTTGTTCAAACCGAAAATCTGCCTCCCAAGCCTTCACAATAACCGGTTTATAAGCTATTGCATGAGATCCCGTGAATAGAACATCATTCCTTTCTTCTTAATGTCTGGAACCTCACCACAAAATATCCATCATTGTGGTAAAAAATCTCTGGCTTACTCTGAATATTACATTGTCTCTCCAAAAATGTATGAATATAGGAAATCGTTGGCGAATCACCCACAACATATAAGATAATAGCAAATTTCCATTTCTCAGCTTCAATATCAATAGCAGATTTCTCTAAACAAGCAGTTGGTATGCCATTTTTAAGCGTAGGAGGTATAAAATCCAATTTCATACCTGTTTTTGCCGGTTTCTTCACTGGAACCGGATCGTGTGGTATGTCGCTCTCTGGTTGAGGAGGAGGATCTGTCCTCTCCGACTGCCTTTGAGAGTCAATAGTTTCATCTCCTTCATTATCTTCAATCCACTGATCCATTGATCTTGCCTTTCCTTTATCATTATTAGAATGGGTAGATTGAGGATTTGAGCTTCTAAACTGTATAATTGGCGTTCCATTAGGTGGTGGCGGTCCCCTCGTCGTGTTCTGAACCAAAGGTTTCCTCGGCCGGCCAGGTTTCCCCATGACAGCCGGCAATAGCACAATTTGTAGACATTTGATATTATTATCATTACTAAATCCAATGCAAAAGGGATGAGAGGGGAGGGGAGAGGAGGGGTAAAATTATCTTCTCACGTACACACTATGACGACGACCAAAAAATACCGTTGTTGTTTATAAAATAGACTAGAGATAGCATGTGCCATAATATCATTGTGGCACTGCCATAATTGGATTAAAATAATTAAATTATTACACATGGTTGAAAAAAAATATGTTGGTTCCCACAATTTTATCGATAGTCAACGAGCCTGCCTTAAAAAGAAAGGAGAAAAAACTAAGGATCACCGAAAAGCATGCCGGCAGGCCAAAAAATGATCGGCCGCCGGAATGGAGGTCAACTGTCCCCCGTTAAGAGAAAAAAGATAAGTTGGTCGGCCGCCGTAGGTCTATCTGCAGCGGCCCTGCCGAAAAGCAGGTCGGTCGACCTGGTGATTAAAAAAAATTAAAAAAATTCGCCGGACAACGGAGGTGGCCCGCCGGAAAGCAGGCCGGACGGGCGTTCCGTAAAAAAAAGGCATGCGGGCCTGGAGTAAAAAAAATGGTCAGACGCTGGCTGTGACCTGCCAAAAAGCAGGCCGGGGGCTTGGCGTTAAAAAAAAATAGGCCGACCGACATAGGTCTGTCGGGCACACCGCCGGTGTGCCCACCGAAAAGTAGACTGGTAGCCTGACGTTAAAAAAGGCTAGCCCGCTGGAAAACAGGCTGACGGGGCTGGCGTAAAAAAAAAAGAAAAAATAAAGAAAAAGTTGGCCACTCACTCGCGCCGGCACAAAGAGAGGGGAGGGGTAAAATAGTCTTTTCATGTGCAGACTACCAAAAAACACGGTCGTCCCTTATATTATAGATATATTTAGACATATTTATGTAGGGATGTATACCATACCGTACCGAAAGTATTTGTCGATAACGTATATCGTACCGAAATTTTCGGTACAACGAAATTCATATCGGTACCGTACCGAAATTCGATATACCGAAATTTCGATATGCCGTACTGAAATTTCGATATACCGAATTTTATTTCGGTATCGGTATATACCGAACTTACCGAAATACCGAACTACAAACATATCGAAAGAAACTTGATATACCGATATATATCGAGATACCAAACAACCAAAATACTGAAAAAATTAGATATACTGGTATAGTATCGAAATACCGAACTTTTTTTGGTATTTTTATATATCCCGAGATACCGAAAATAAAAAAATTTCATACCGTTACCGTACCGAAATGTTCGATGTACCAAAATTTTCGATATTTTCAGTAATTTTTAGATACGATAAACACAGATTTCGATATTTCGGTATTTTTTTCCCACCTACATTTATGAATGGTCTTACCGTATTTATTTTTTTCAAAATGAATATTTTAATATAAATACTAGTACTGACCCGTGGCGTTGCCACGGCATGATTTCCTTTAAATCAGTAATACGTGAAATAAAATATCATCCAAACAATAAATAATATTAAATAGAATCAAAGGTTCAGTACATCGAAAAATATGAAAGAGAATGCAAAGTCAACGTGTACAAACACAGTAGACATCTGAATAATCGCCAACTGCAAAACGATATTTGTACAAATCAGTAAGCAATAACAAAATCAAATAAATGTATATTGCTACTTTAGACATAAAGTGAATTAATATGATAAAAACATACCTCAAAGTTTTGAAAACACCTCCTTGTATACAATGTTGGTGATCGTGTCGGTGGGATTGCCTTCCTCATTCAATGCTAAAACCTTGAGCCCCTTTCTGCTTGTTACTCTGGAAAATGCAACATAGAGCTGGCCATGGCTGAAAACAGACTTTGGGAAGTAGGCCCAACATGAGATAAAGACTGTCCCTGACTCTTATTGATAGTCATTGCATAACAAACTGATATAGGAAATTGCCTTCGCTGAAATCTAATAGGAAACTTGGTAATATCAGAAGATGAAAGTACCATCCTTGGTATGAAAACTTTCACTCCAACGTTCTTCCCATGTATCGTTTTAGCCTCAATAACGTGCTTGCCAATCGCAGTAACAATCAGTCTAGTTCCATTACAAAGCTCGGCAGACTGGTCAATATTTCTAAGAAGCATTATAGGACAACCGACCTTAAGCCGAATTATATGATTTGGTATCCCAGATCGTCATTGAATTTTCTGTCGTTATCCGAAAATATCATAACAGTCCATCTTTTTCAAAAGACTTGATTATCTCGACCTGAAATAAAATAAAATTGTATTGATGATAGATATTTTATTATCTAAGTCATTATAATCGAGTGGTTTAAACTTGTAGGATTATTAGGATATGGTTTTCAATTATTTAGATTACCCAAATCTTTAGTTCTCCAATTTGCAAGTTGATTCGGTAAAAGACTCTAGGATATGGTTTTCAATTATTGTTGTGATTATCCGAATGTTATCTATTTAAATATCAATTTGATCTGGTCTTTTAAAATATCATAAAACAGTCTGAAGTGTTTTGACTTTTTAGAGTTTATAGGATTCAGGTTTGAGTTGTTTAGATTATCCGAATTGTAGCTATTTAAATATCAATTTGATCTGGTTTTTTAAAATATCATAAAACAGTCTGAAGTGTTTTAACTTTCTAGAGTTTATAGGATCTAGATTTAATTTGTTAAGATTATTCGAATTTTAGCTATTTAAATATCAATTTGATCTGGTCTTTTAAAACATCATGAAACAGTCTGAAGTGTTTTAACTTTGTAGAGTTTTCAGGATCTTGGTCTCAATTGTTAAGATTATCCGAATTTTAGTTATTTAAATATCAATTTAATCTGGTATTTTAAAATATCTTAAAACAGTCCGAAGTGGTTTAACTTTCTAGAGTTTTCAGGATCTTGGTCTTAGTTGTTAATATTATTCAAATTTTAGTTATTTAAATATCAATTTGATGTGGTCTTTTAAAATATTATAAAACAGTCCGAATTGGACTTTCTAGAGTTTGTAGGATCCAGGTATCAATTTGATCTGGTCTTCGAAAATATCATAAAACAGTCGGAAGTGGTTCAACTTTCTAGAGTTTTCAGGATCTAGGTTTCAGTTAAGATTATCCGAATTTTAGTTATTTAAATATTAATTTGATATGGTCTTTGACAATATTATAAAACAGTCCTTCACTGCGCGTTAAGAGATCGATCAAATTAGAATGAAATGAACATTGTTTTGAATATATAGTAGATATCTTATTAGCTAAACAGCTTATTATAAGGTGTTTATTTTTGTTGAGTTGTTAGGATCTCAGTTTCTACTAAATATTAAAACAATCCCCATCTTTTAAAAGATTGTTAATAATTTTGATCAGATTAATTTACAATTTGATTCGAGCATTTAAAATATTCAAGTCATTATCTATAATAATAATTGATTCGGTCTTTTTATTTAATTAAAATTAAATAAAAATAATCATAGAAACACGGGAATTATTTAATACAGGTAATTTATAACTTTTATAAATATAAGTTATTTATCTTGCTAGAGTTGTTAGGATCTGGGTTTCAATTATTTACACAAAGCCAATTATCTATTAGCTATCTAATTGGCAATGTTATACGCTCCCAGGAGAATCGGTTAACATGCTTGGAATAATTGAAACACGCATGAGCAGAAAAGTGAGATTTTGAAACCCAAGATAAGTGAATATGATTCACAAATATAAGTTGATAGAGAAATGTGAATCGAGACAATTACAACGATATTAAAATACTCCTAGATTTTGGCGCCGTGCTCGCATGTACTTATAGCATTCATATAGACCACTTCAATATCAGCAACACATCTAGGGCACTGGTTGTGCGGAAGTTGTCTTTCTAGATGCGATAGAAATTCTTCGTCACTTGAATTACAGAATAGTGGAACACTAAGGTAGTTAAGAAGCTTAAATTTCATTTTTGAAAGTCTTTTTTTCAGTTGCCATCTGCATGATGTCACATAGTATGCGCTCTTAGAATTATCCTCCAACATCGACAACCCTTGAATTCCCTCTTCTCTGTATTTTTCTTCACCACTAAACAGCTTCATGAAGTTTAAACAATATGTGGCTTCATGGTGATTGAGGTTTAGGGCGATAATCATTAATTCAAATGCTTCGTCTTCATTTTGTTCGACGAAAAACTTTAACTACAAAAAAATGAAATAGTAATAAAATTAGGAGAAGATGAGATAAAAATAATTAGTAACTAATTAGATATAATGTACCAATGATTTTCTGAACAGTGCTTCAGGATTTTTAGAAGCCACCAGTTTATCTAACATTGGAGGAGAAACATCATGTTGCATGTTAAAACTAAGCCCTGCAAAATGCTTGTTGTGTTACCCAACTCATAGAAGAGTCGACAGCTGGAATCGTAGTATTGTTTGTAGTTAGAAATTAATAATTTGTTTATATATATAATAACGCGCAGTGAATGAAGAACCTATGAAACACGCGATTACAGCGCTAGCGTTTGCCCAGCCGTTGGGTGATTGACGTGCAAGCTTTTCAATAATGCACATGATTAAATCATGTGGCAGATTTGTAATTGCGTAGTTATCGATAATCATCATTCTTTTCGAATCAAACATTTTGAGATAAACACAGGTATTCTGACCTTGTGGTATGAGGAATGTCATTTCTTATTTATATAACCAACGATTTTTAGGAATGAGGAGTGGTTGTGTGATAAGTATTCGGCTCCCAAGAAATCTCATAAATCTAACTGAAAGTTGCCCTCGGGTCCCTATTTGTAGCTAAAATATTTTTAAATCAATTAATTTTTATAGGATTTATGATGAGTATTGGTGCCCTACAAAATCTTGTAAATCTAACTAACTAATGGATAATATGATAAATATTATAAATAGCTAAAATTGTGGCAGAATATAATTTGAATTGTTTTATTATATGAAATAATTTTAGACCATTTTTTTTTCTGCTGGAATTTGCCACGTAGGCTTATAGCTAAAATTGTGGAAAAATGAACAAACTATTTTGAATGGCAAAATATAATTGAAATAATTTTAAATCATTTATTTTTTGCTGGAATTTGCCACGTAGGATTTTGTTTAGCTAAAATTGTGGAAAAATGAACAAACTATTTTGAATGGCAAAATATAATTGAAATAATCTTAAATCATTTATTTTTTGCTGGAATTTGCTACGTAGGATTTTGTCTCATGTGGCATGTCTCTCCTTTCATTTAAATCATGTGGCAGATTTGTAATTGCGTAGTTATCGATAATCATCATTCTTTTCGAATCAAACATTTTGAGATAAACACAGGTATTTGAGCTTGTGGTATGAGGAATGTCATTTCTTGTTTATATAACCAACGGTTTTTAGGAATTAGGAGTGGTTGTGTGATAAGTATTCGGCTCTCAAGAAATCTCATAAATCTAACTGAAAGTTGCCCTCGGGTCCCTATTTATAGCTGAAATCTTTTTAAATCAATTAATTTTTTATAGGATTTATGATGAGTATTGATGCCCTACAAAATCTTTTAAATCTAACTAACTAATGTATAATATGATAAATATTATAAATAGCTAAAATTGTGGCAGAATATAATTTGAATTGTTTTATATATATGAAATAATTTTAGACCATTTTTTTTCTGCTAGAATTTGCCACGTAGGCTTATAGCTAAAATTGTGAAAAAATGAACAAACTATTTTGAATGGCAAAATATAATTGAAATGATTTTAAATCATTTATTTTTTGCTGGAATTTGCCACATAGGATTTTGTTTAGCTAAAATTGTGGAAAAATGAACAAATTATTTTGAATGGCAAAATATAATTAAAATAATTTTAAATCATTTATTTTTTGCTGAAATTTGCCACGTAGGATTTTGTCCCATGTGGCATGTCTCTCCTTTCATTTTCATCACCACTTTTCATATATATATATATAGATTACTCAAAACAAAATCGAGAAAAAAGATTATGATCATTTGAATTTTACGGACCAATTTATAACTTTAATCTGCCTATTTATTAAAAAATGTGTTAAAATTTTGTACTTATTTAAAACAGACACAATGGGAAAAATGAAAATAATGCTTGGTTGAGTTCTCTGTCCATTATTATCTCATCACATTTATTTTTTCTTTTCTGATTCTCACTTCAATCCTCGAGTTGTGGACACTGTAAGTCTTTGACCGGAGAGAAATCTTGTAGCGCCACGGCATGGGTTGCGCTGGATCGCGTGGTAAAGATGGTACCGTTATTATTTCGTTTTTTGACTCAATTTTCGTCTTCTTTCTTGAATTCGTACTGTTGGTTATTAATGAAGTTATTGTTATTGTTCGAATATTTCATCTTAGGGTTAGTAATTGATCTTTTTCCCTTTTTTTTCTGATGATATGGTGAGTATTATGTGGTTTTGTTCTTCATTTGGATCTGGTAATGTGTAATAGTTATCGTTTGGTGGATGTGGTGTGTTTTCTTGATGTCTGTAGTCGTGTTGTAAACTGTAAATCACCTATGCCATATATTCAATGATATCGTACTTTTTGATGACAATACGAACAATGTTTTTTCCTTGCGTCTCATATAATTCTGTTAACGTTGTTGACTTCAGCTGTAACAATTTTGTAGGATGGTTACGGCATTCTTTCAAGTGTGAGTCTTCTGCTCCATAGAATTGTTCAAATCATATATATTTTTAGTTAGTTAAGTTAAAGGGTTAAAACTCATTGAAGAGTTCCAGAAGTTCCCTATTGAGAATGATACAGTTTGGCCTGACAAAGATGGGTAAATTGCACGCCTAACCTTTTACTTCGGATCAATACACCCGTCAATTTATAACTTAACTTTTCGATAAAGATGCTATTGTCAAAGCAAGTGCATTGTTCAAAAACTACATAAAATTGAAAAGTTAGGGGCTTAACTGAATCAAGTAAAAGATTTTTTTGGGGTGGGTGGGTGGGGTGGGGTGGGGTGGGGGGTTAAAATGAACATATGGTAAGGGTTGGACTTGGGGGTTAAAGTACTTTCTCTGCCCATGAAGTTTATGTACTGTGGTTGATACTTATACTAAGCTTCTGCCGGAATGAGCTATCATTTGTTTTGTTGGTTTCTTTTGAATAGTATGTTGTGGACCTGCGATTCATATTTCTGAACAAGGTTTTAGACAAGATTGTTAACTATTTGGATATGTCTATTATGTATATCTGATAGCAGAGGTAGTTAGGGCTCCCTAGCTTATGTGTACCAATTTGATCCGACCTGTAGGAGGGGGATATCGTAACAATTCCGGAATGAGATCCATTTTCAGCTGATGCCTTCAAAAGGCCAGTGACATCTTGTGCAACTCATTTAGTCTATTAAATGAGCCTCTGCTATAAGTTCTGGGTGATATTTTGAATCTGTTTTTGTTGGATTTGGTCTTCACCGACTTGCTTTCCTTTAACTCCAGATGTTTCAAGTAATGTATTTGTAAATAGTTTATTTGTTTCCTGATTTTTTGTATGCATCAACTGTTATTTCGTTCAGTGGGATTCTGAACCTTCAACTGGACCATTTAAACTCAATTTAAGGGATCATTTAAAATCAATTTAAGGGTTCTTTTTTTGGTATTGACGTTTTATATGAATCTTGGCAGTCATTTCTATTTGGGACATCCTTGTCCTTGATATTGCTCAAACACGAGCCTACAGGACGAAATTGCAATCTCCCATTTCTTTTTTCTGTTCCTTTTCTTTTTTACCCATCCATCAAAATATTATAGTTTTCTTTACACTAATTTGCAATTTCCCAGTTAATTTACTATCTATGAGGATCAGCAAATGACGTTTTCTTTTTCGGAGCTTTGGTTGTGAAGTTAATACCATGAAACATGTTTCATCACTAACCATGAAGTGTGTGCTTTTTGTAAGATAATTCAACCCTCAAGTTTTTTGCTTCACGTTGTCTGAATCCAGGAACTCCTAAAGAGATAAGTAAACCCAAGCCATGGAAGTATAAAGAACCAATAACTGTGGAACAACTAAAAAAGCTGCGCGAAGAGTTCTGGGACACTGCCCCGCACTATGGTGGTAGTAAAGGTATGTAGAGGATAATACCTTTTTGTTGTATTTTGATACTATATCGAAGGGGAGCCTTGGCGCACCAGTTGAGGTGCTGCCGTATGACCCTGAGCACGAGGTTCGAGTCCTGGAAGCAGTGTCTTGTAAAAACGCAGGGTAAGGTTTGCCTACATTCTACCCTTGTGGTGGGGGACCCGTGGTGCACAGCGCCAATGCTTTCTGCACCGGGCTGCCCTCTGTGATGCTATATGTTTTGAATATATGGTCTATACATCAGCCATAGTTGTTAAGGGAGAAAGGCGCACCAAAGCGATAAGGGCTCCTATCGCGTGGGGCGCAAGGCGCAAGGCGAGGCGCGCGCCTGACAAATGTGAGGCGCAAACAAAATAAAAAATTAATTAAATCATAAGATTCATAAACACATATCGAAAAGAAATTATAACTATTCAAAAAAACATAAAAACGTAAAAGTTAACAAAACTAAAGTGTCAATACTATGAAAAATGACCTTTGAATGTGTTCAAAAAAAAAATCAAAAAAAAAAAAAAAAAAAAACAATGAAACCACTCGCGGCTGAGGCGCGCCAAAGCGCAAGTAAGAGGCGCACCGAGGCGCACCAAGGCGCGCGCCTCACCCACATCGCCCGCCTTTGGTGAGGCGATGAGGGTGGGCGATGTGGGTTTTTTTCTACGCGCCTTTAACAACTATGACATCAGCACACTGAAATGATGCTGCATTTCTAATACATAGCTGAAAAAGAGGATTATTCAAAAACAAAGTTCAGTAAACATTTATCTAGTACAGATAGCTGAGAGAATACTGGTTTTAATTGTTTTTTAGGTTTTATGAATTTGGAGCTTATATAATCATTTTAAGGAGTTCAAGACAAGGTTCTTTTTTTTTTTTCCAGTTTTTCTATTTCAAAATATATCCTCTCTTTCTTCTTCCTTGATATCAGAAATTTGGGATGCTCTCAAAGCTGCAGCTGAGGCATCTGAAGCCGAGGCATCTGATTTGGCACTTGCAAAAACAATTGTGGACTGTGCTGGTATTGTTGTACACACATCCGATTTAACTGTCTGCTATGATCAGAGAGGTTTGTGCGAAAATATGTTTGTCCTTAATTTGTGTCCGGTACTCCTCTTAGATTAGAAATGTTATTTGCAGGTGCCAAGTACGAGTTACCCAATTATGTTTTGAGCAAACCCAAAAATCTGATTCCTGACAGTGAAAAAAAGAGGGAGACCTAGAAAGAAAGGATGTATTGGAGACTGTATATCGTGTAAATTGGTGTCTCATTATTATGATTTTGTTTCTAAATTTGTTTGGTCTGAGTCGTTCTCCATCGTGGTCTGCTAAACCACGTAAATGTGCATGTCCTGAGACGAAACTATAGCATATGATCTATTGCAAAAGAAACACCGAAGTTCCGTATAGCACTTTTGCTGCAATTATGTTGGACACTCAAACCAAGCGCGTTATTTGGGTCTGTAATGTTCATTTAATTTTCGGGGTTTAGGATTTAGCTTTTTTTTTTTTTTTTTTTGGTTTCCCTTTCTAATGCTTCCTCTCTGTTCCTCGACAAACTCCACAATTTAAAATCTATGTATGCAACGGCGAATCTACAATACAGGTCGTGTTTTGCTATGACCCACCCCGTTTTTTTCTTTTTTTAAATTTACAAAAATTAAAAAGTAGCCAACCCAAATTTTAAGTCTACCCCAAATTTCGTGAAAACTTTTGCCAACCCATATCCGAATAATCTCTGAACAATCTAATGATTCAGGGTAAGTTTTGATGTTATTTTCCTTTATGTTCCATTTAATTTATGTAAAATGATGCTAAAGTGTTTTTTAGGTGTTGGTTTATAAAGATGGGCACTTTTTCCTTATAAAGTATGTCAAAGGGGTGCGTAAAGATCTCATGCCTAACCTTGTATGATGTAATATTGTATATTACTCCACTCTATATATAGAAATGAACCTTGTATGAGTAATTACTCCATTCGTTCCACTTGAAGGGATAAAAATTGATGAGTATATAACTTTTAATTAATTGCAAGTTTTAAATTACAAAATAAATATTTTGTTATTGGTAAGTCCATAAATAGAAATGTACATATCTTGTATGAGTGATTACTCTATTCGTCCCACTTACGGTGACTAAAGTCGATGATCGTATAACCTTTAGTTAATTGCAAATTATAAAATAATTTCTTTCTTATAATTTTTTCCACATATATCCTTATTTATTAGTTGAAAACAAATTTTGAACCATGTGTAAGGGTATGGGATGTAAAAAAGTAAAATGAACATCTTTTATATTAATGGTAAGTCCATAAATAGAAATGTATCTTGTGTAAGTAATTACTCCATCTGTCCCACTTACGGTGACTAAAAGTAATGAGTATATAATTTTTATTGAATCACAAATTATAATATACAAAATTTTCTGTTACCATTTTTTCCAATTATATCTTCATTCATTAGTTGAAAATAAATTTTAAACCACATATAATCATATAAGTGTGTGAAATATAGAAAAGCAAACCTATTGGGATAAAATTATATCTTGAAATATAGTGATACAGGCATGTAGCACTGTTAGGACGGCCGGAAAATATGTGTGCAGCATGCAACCTTGTCAATATACTACAGTGCGTTTAGGTGCACGCCTAGGACTCAGCACAACTGGACCGAACCCGGTTTTTATCTGGATTCGGCTTTTACTTGGACTCGAACCGGACTTGAACCGGACATGTTAATGAGGTTCGGGTCCCGAGTCTGTATTTTTAAAAAATTCGGGTTCCGAGCCGGACCGGGACAAAACCCAGAAAATTCGGGTCCTGCCCGAAACAGTACGGTAAAAATAAAAATGCATAAAAATATATTTTTTATTCTAATTTACTCTTGGTAGTGATGAAATAATGATTGATGGCTCGATTATGATTGCATATTATTCTAATTAAGTTTGTTTATCGTAAAACACTGTTGAACTTGGGAGTTTGATGACTGAATGAAAATATTAAGATTGATAACTGCATTTTCTGGGAATGTTGCAGGAGTATGTAAACAAGAAAGCATTTTGGATGTAATAACAGGACACTTAATATGCAACAGTTTTTTTTAACTAAATAGGGCTAGAACCGGTCCAACCCGGGCCGACCCGATTTTACCGGGTTGGATCAGTTCCGAATTGGTCCGAGCTTCCGGTGGATAAAATCCGACCATTTATATTTCGGTCCATTCCGGACCGGAGCGATTCGGGCCTGATCAGGCCCGGTGCTCAGCCATATGCACGCCTATGTGACCCATACCATTTGGCCCGTGGGTAACACATGATGGAGCGTGATATCTAACGTGCTGCCTTTCTTTAAATGCATAAGAAATAAAATAAATAACAATACCATACCCACGATCAATTTACATAATCTCACCACACATTTATCATAAGTTTATTATATATTCTATCACCTACTCCACCACCCACATAATCAATGATCCACAACAATCACAACCGTTACAACAATTGTGAATGTAACATTTTTCTAAAACAAAACTGGATGGTCGTCAGAGATCTATGGAAAATTCGATAGGTATATTTTTTTTTAAATCTAAAAGTATTTTTAGAAAAAAAACTACAATCGACCTATCGGTCTGTTTTTCGGCAGGGCCTCCGTCGGCTACAGCCACACCTCCGACAATCGGCAAATTTCTTTTCTTTTTTCTTTTGCCGTCGGCCTGCCGAATTATATTACGTCGGCAGACCTCTAACATCCAACCATTCTTATTTTTTGCTCCTGGCGTGTTTTTCGAGCGTCGCCGCCGCCGGGCATCGACTTTTTTTTTTTGGCAACCGACATGCCGCCCTGCTTTCCGGCTGGGCTGCCACCGACCCTCGGTCAACATGCATTTTTTCCAGCAAGGTAATCTAGTAATTTGATTATTCTAATCTAATTATGAGATCGTTCACCGTGCCATTATGGTATAGATTAGCCACTAGTCTAATAATAAAAAAGAGGAGATAGGCGAAAATTATGCAGTGCAGCGTGATGTAGCGTGCATGGTTGATTGTGATTATGTGATGCACCAATTGCGATAGACAATGAGTCATTTTCTTCAACTGTGATTATGTTGTATTTTAAATGTGATTATGTAATACATCAGTTGCGAAACACAATGAATCATTTTTTCCAGTTGTGAATTGTGATTATGTTGTATTTTAAATGTGCTTATATTGTACACTAATTGTGATTATGATAGTGACCACAACTGCGTGTATCTTTACGGTACATCATATTGTAGAATATACTAACTTAGGGTAGATGATTATCCCTTGAATATCTGAATTTTAAATCCTAAAACAAACAGAAATTTGGATTTAAAATATAAATAGACTACTTTAGATCCTAGCTAGAATAAACATGGCCTTCAAGAATAGCTATAGTCATCAAACCAACAAATGAGAGTAGGTAGACCATTTTTGAGTGTTGGACTATACTTTATAATCAAATAATAGTACTTCTTAAATTTAAATAAAAATATTATATTTTGATAAAAGTCTATCGAAATATTTCATTGTATTTTTTTATTTACTCGCAATATTTTTCAAAATTTGAAATATCGCAATATATGCGACACAACTTATAATATTTTTTACAACATTTATTTCATTATTTACATATTCATAAATGGTCTTATTCTATTGTCTTTTTTAGACCATCATTTTGATATTTTACACACAATCCACAACCCTCTCATTTTCTTTACACTTATTTATATGATACTCTTACACATCATTTACACCAAAAATTTACACAATGCATTAAATAGTGTTGTACCTTGTGCTTTACAGATAATACAGTATCAAAATATTAAAAGTATTTATTAATATTACATATTTAATGCACGAGAAAATTATCAAATTGGTCCCGTATGTGGGACCAATTGGCCAAAAAAACCATCTGTCTCCGGTGGACCAAAAAACCCCACATCTCCCCCCTACTTTAGCCAATTTAGTCCTCCGTCGCCGGCCGGAGTATTTTCCGGCCACCGGAGTTGACGTGGATGACAAGTGGCTGACACGTGGCAAAAAAAATATAAAAACCTAAAAAATATTAAAATATATAAAAAAATTAATAAATCTGGAATATTAAAAAACCTAATTTTAAAAAAATTTAAAAAACTAAAAAAATTTAAAAAAAAATTTAAAAATTTAAAATCTAAAAAATTTAAAATCTAAAAAAATTTAAAAAAATATATAAAAATCTAAATAATATAAAAAATCTAAAAAAATTTAATTTTTAATTTAATTTAATAATAGAACCTTAGGTAATTATTTTTAATTCTGAAGTATTATTATAAATATATTAGATTTATTTATTTATTTTTAATTCTGAAAAGATTTTTTTCAGAAAAAATCTTTTAATTCCACAGATTAATTTTATACTCCTGAAAAAAATATTTTTAATCTTTTTAATTTCTGAAAAAAAATCATATTTTTTTAATTTTATAATTCTGAAATTAAAAAGATTTTTTTCAGAATTATAAAATTAAAAAAAAATATAATTTTTTTTCAGAAATTAAAAAGATTAAAAAGATTTTTTTTTCTGAAAAAAAAATCTTTTCAGAATTATAAAATTAAAATTAAAATAAAAAATTCTAATATATTTATATTAATATTTCAGAATTAAAAATAATTACGTAAGGGTCTAATTTTTTTTAAATTTTTTTATGATTTTTCAGATTCTTTAAATTTTTTTAGATTTTTTAAATTTTTTTAAATTTTTTTATATTATTTAGGTTTTTATATTTTTTTTAAATTTATTTAGATTTTAAATTTTTTAATTTTTTTAAATATTTTAAAATTTAGGTTTTTAAATATTCTAGATCTTTTAATTTTTTTTAGATTTTTTATATTATTTAGGTTTTTATATTTTTTTTTGTCACCTGTCAGTCATGTCAGCTCCGGTGGTAGGAAAATACTCCGGCCGGCAACAGAGAATTAAATTGGCTAAAATAGGAGGGAGATGTGTGATTTTTTGGTCCACCGAAGACAGATGGAGTTTTTTAACCAATTGATTCCACATACAGACCAATTTAATAATTTTCTCTTTAATGCACATACAAAATCGTTTAATGCTTAATGTAAAAGAGATTGTAAATGATACACATTACCCTTATTTAAAAAGCATATAAATTAAAACAAACGTGCTTTTCTCTCTCATTCTCTGTATTACATCTGCTCCTCCCCTTCCCTGTAGACGGCCTCACAAAGTCGTAATACACTTTACTGAAGCTTTTAGATTCACTGTTACTTTTCCTTTTTTTTTTTTTTTTATAACTAAATTCACAAAATCATCGTCGTCCTCGTCCTCGTCCCCTTCCTTATAACTTCACCTTTATCATATCAAAGTCTTCCCAAGTTTTACAAGATTTCCATTATTCACAACAATGGACATAAATATAGAGACTTTGTAGACGACACCAAGCAGCCATATTTATTTCTTTATTTATTTGAATTCAGGCAAATGTCACTATCAGACAGCCTGCATAGTAGAAATTTCGTCATTGAAAATTCAGTCAAATCCATCATCAATCCACAGTCAGACTTACAAATTCAGACATCCTTATTTATTTTATTTATCCCCTTTTCTCCACTGCACGCGGATTTAGAACCCACACTTTTTTTTTTTTTTTGTTATTTCCGCAATCAAAATAGCCCATGTTGAAATCATGGAATTACATTGATAATTTTTTTTTTTTTTTTTTTTGGTTAGTATTTATTTGTTTTGACTCATGGCATCAGCGGCGATGTTTTCGTCGTTGAGGAGGCGGAGATCGCCGTCGCTGGAGGCGTTTCTGGCACCGATGGATCCATCAAACGCCGCCGTTTTGGAGACACTGCGCGCGCTCTCTACGGAGCTGGTTTCATCTTTTTCAGGTAAACATAAAACGGCAACGTTTTGTCAGGACAAGAATTCTAAGTCTTTAATCCGGAAAATCCAGGTTATTTCCGTCCTCCTGGATGGCTTTTCCGATATGGGATTCTCGAGAATCCCCCCAACAGTGCTTTTATGCTTGAAGGAGTTGTACCTCCTGCTTTACAGGTCGAAAATCTTGATCGACTATGTAATGGGGTCGAGTAAGTTGTGGCTGTTGCTTCAAAACCACTCACTCTCCGGTCATTTCCATGACACGAATCAGGAAATCTCGACCCTTTTGGATGTTTTCCCTCTGAATGACATTAACCTGTCTGAAGATGTTAAAGAACAAGTTGAATTATTGAGCAAACAATTAAGAAAGTCGAAATTGTTTGTCGATAAGCATGATGATTTACTTAGATTAAAGCTCTACTTTTTCTTAAATGAATTTGAGAACGGAAGAATCCCCGAAAAAAACGATTTGTGCGCTTTCTTCGTTGAAAAATTAGGGATTTGCAGTGTGAAAAGCTGTAGAGCTGAGATTGAGTTCTTAGAGGAGCAAATTGTGCACCATGAGGGCGATATTGATCCAACGGCCGCGGTTCTAAAAGGATTCGTGGCTTTAATACGGTACTGTAGGTACTTGCTGTTTAGATTCGAGGACGAGGATGGCGATTTAGGAAAATGGAAACATAGGACAACGAAGAAAGTCTTGATCGCACAAGAGATGGCCGATGCATTTATCACAGTCCCTAAGGATTTCTGTTGTCCAATATCATTGGATTTGATGCGGGACCCAGTGATAATATCGACAGGGCAAACCTACGATCGTCCGTCGATCGTCCGATGGATGGAGGACGGTCACCGTACCTGCCCCAAAACTGGACAAATGCTCCTCCATACAAAGCTAGTCCCAAACAGGGCCTTAAGAAATTTGATTCTGCAATGGTGCACGGCTAATGGTATTCTGTATGATCCCCCGGAGAACACCGATTCTTCTTGTTCTTCTTCTGAAAGAGCCTTTTCTTCTCCGCCAAGCAAGGCCGTAACTGAAGCTACTAAAGCCACAGCATGTCTGCTCGTTGAACAACTGAAAAATGGGAGTCCAAGAGCCAAAACTGTGAGCGCATGGGAAATTAGGTTATTAGCAAAAACGGGAAAAACAAATAGGGCCTGTATAGCCGAGGCAGGCGCAATACCCCTTCTTAAAACGCTGCTTTCTTCTCCCGACGCCTTAGCGCAAGAAAATTCTGTGACTGCCATGTTAAACCTCTCGATTTACGATAAAAACAAAAACAGAATTATGGAGGTAGATGGGTGTTTGACCTCGATTGTTCAAGTTCTGACTAATGGGCGCACGACGGAATCCATAGAAAACGCTGCCGCCACGTTATTCAGTCTCTCCGCCGTTCACGAATACAAAAAACAAATCGCCCTAGAAAACGGGGCCGTTGAGGCTCTATCCCGGCTCCTGAAAAATGGGACCCCCAGAGGGAAAAAAGACGCCGTGACGGCTCTATTCAATCTATCCACGCACGCCAACAATTGTCCGATAATGATCCAGTCGGGGGCCACAACCTCCCTAATCGGAGCCCTCAGGTGCGAGAACGTTTCTGAGGAAGCCGCCGGCGCTCTGGCGCTGATCGTGAGGCATCCGACTGGGGCTGAAGCGGTCGGGAAGGAGGAGACGGCGGCCGTGGCGGGGCTGATTGGGATGATGAGGTGCGGGACAGCCCGGGGGAAGGAAAACGCGGTGGCGGCATTGCTTGAATTATGCCGGAGTGGTGGGGCCGCCGCCACCGAGAGGGTGTTGAAGGTGCCGGCTCTATCGGGTCTGCTGCAGAGTTTGTTGTTTACTGGGACGAAGAGGGCGAGGAGGAAAGCGGCGTCACTCGCTAGGATTTTCCACAGGTGTGGGAAGGGTGGTTATGTACATTCTGGGGCTTCAGGGATTGGGTTTGGGTTTGGTGGGAGCTCAGGTGCGGGTTTTGAGGGTGATGTCTCGATGCCGGTGTCGATTTCAGTACATGTATTATAGTGGTGAGCTGGAGATTCGGAGTTCTGTTGCTCCATTTATTGATCTCCCTTTTTTTTATTTTGTCTTGATCTTGTAATTGTAACGATTTTCTTTATTGGAATATCAATATAACTGAAGGAGATTATTGATGTGATTTGTTTGTTTGGAGGAATGGGATTGTTGATCTGTTCTAAGTTAACTTCGTGATAAGTGGTGGGACTGATGTTGAGTGTTTCTGTTAGGCATATAAGTCAGGAGGCTCTAATTTCATCCAAAACCATTATCAAAGATAAAGGGTTGATTCTCATTTATATACCCTTCCACACTTTCATACGGAATTTCAAATCGAACGTCCACGGACGGCACACCCTGCGAGGCAACCCATATGAAGGCCCACTTCTTAGGTGGCAACCCCTCTGGGTCCACATCTGAGGTGGCAACCCCTGGACCACCATCGGGTAGCCCCTTTCCGTAGCCCCCGAATCCGGCAGGTCGGACCAAATTGTTAGGCTGCTTAGGCATATAAACTAGGGAGCCTTAACTTAACCCAAAACCATGGTCAAAGGTAAATGGTTGACTCCCATGTATATATCTTTCCACACTTTCATCCGGAATAATGTGGGATATCATAGCAGTTTTCTCATGTTCGCATATGATGA
Source organism: Orobanche coerulescens (assembly GCA_033398695.1). Taxonomy (NCBI): domain Eukaryota; kingdom Viridiplantae; phylum Streptophyta; class Magnoliopsida; order Lamiales; family Orobanchaceae; genus Orobanche; species Orobanche coerulescens. The sequence continues at coordinate 10,941,588 of CM065813.1, read as the reverse complement.
GGTTGGACCGATAGAACGCATATGATGTTGATTAGAATTAGTTTTCTTCTTATGCAATCATCCAACAATTCTTGGAATGGATCCTTAACAGTTTTCGAGTCAACCTTGATGAACTTCAAATTCAACCGACAGTAAATTTTTTAGTGCCGGCGTCATCGATCTTGTACTCTCGTTTCAAGGTGGTCCACAAATTCTTTGCGGTGCCTATTATCGCGGCATAAACAATATAAAATATATTTATCGAGCTCATTAAGAATGTAATGTTCGCACATATAGTTCTCTTAACCCCATGTGTCAAAAGCAGCCCTATGATCATTGATCTATATTGGTGTTATTCTCAAGCACAACATGAGAGTCATGCAAAATTTGCATCTAACGAAACAATCTTATCACCTTGAACTGCACCTTTATCCCAATTGCGACCGGTTGGTAGTCATGAAGTTTATAGTGTCAACTTATAGTATAAAATTCGCCGGCACCAAAATTAATGTAAAAAGAATTAACAAAAAACTAAATGACACGTACTTTTCGTGTTTCAACCTTCATGCGAAAGGAAAATTAGCATTAATCTCTTATGCATCTACAAATTGATGGCAGATTAACAAAGCATGTTTCTAATTGAACACAAGGAGTATCAAACACACGCATTATGCATGTTAACACACAATCAACATTTTAGAAGTCCAAATACTACAATTCCCATAAAAAAAATCCAAAATGGAATAAACACATACAATAGATATAACTTTAGTCGAGTTGATAGGTGCCTTTGAAGTAACACAACTAATCATTTGGGTAAATAACATCATACTCGTCCAATTACGTCTACAAATAAAAGCGGTCATCTTCCTCGTCAAGATCAAATGGCTTAGAGTTAGGGATCACAATCTCCTTTTGCATTTCTATGATCATTTCATCAAGTCCCATCATGTCTTCAGAATTGGGAGAAGCTAAATCTACATCCCCTTCTTTTGGGTCGAACCCTGCTTGATCCTCCGGAATTTTCCAATACTGACAGTTTTCGGGATCATCTGTACTTTTGTTCACTTTCTCAACTTGAATAATGGAGCATTCTAAATCGTCACCAGCGAATAATAATTTCTCCGTACTTTTTTCTGCATTCTCACCTGCACCGCCAACTTTTGCCTCCGATCTCGGCCTCCTTGAGCTATCATCACTTGCCTTGCATTTTCCCTTATTTGCGAGATACTTGATAAAATCTCGTAAAAAGACTGCAACTGTGTTTGTTTTATCACTTATAAATTCTGGGAATTTTTGTATTTCAAGTCTTGCTATTTGCTCTTCCATGTTGTTGAAACTTTGTTTGAGCTTGTGAATTTCTAGTTTCATGTCTTTTTGCTCGTTGATCAAAGCATCGACCTTCGCTTCCATCCCAATTTTCAGCGAATTCTGCTCGGGAGCAAAGCGAGGCCGCTTTTTCCCAGATTTAGAAGACCATTCAGAGAGTTGGTCTCTTCTTTTGATATTTACCAGCCAATGCTTTTTCCCAGCTTGAAACCATTGATTTGCATATTCATATCTCTCCCAACTGGTCTTCTTGAATCCCTAAATAACAGTATAATTGAATATAAATGGATCTCCAACACATTGCACATATTTTAGTTTAAAAAGTAAGACTCTAATTCACAAAGACTACCCCTAAAATTTAGCCTACTTAGAAATATTACAAATAACCTCTTAAAGTTTGCATTTATTAACAAATACGGTCCATGCGAAGGTGCACTTTTTAAAATTCAAACAAATAACAGGGTGTTAATTGTAAATCGAACCGATATTTTTTTTTTGTGAGCAGATTGAGCTTCAAATTTTTTTTTGTGGTAATTCGTCCCAAAAAATGATGCAACCATGTCAATATATACTCGATAAAGCTATATATCCCGATAATCATGAACATCGAACTGAATAGCATTCCAACCAATCAAAGATGTTACATGATTCAAGATTTGGAGATATGATACTAACATAACTATTGAGCTGATAGACAAAGCTGGAGAAATTGCTCGTCTTGAAGATCGTCGGAAGAAGATTAGCTGAAAACTTGTTATGATCTGAAATTATAAAACCTGTGCCAGTCGGATTCCATGTCACGTATGAGTTGGTTCCCGGGTCGTCCACCATTTCATATGTCTTAATCAGAAACGGAGGCGGTTTTATTTTTCGTCCTGATTTTGGATCAAGCTTATCATTCTTTTCGGTTTCTGTGTCTTCCACATTCTGAGACTGAACTGTCTCGTAATCCATTTATTTTCACTTTAAATTATGATTTTGTCTTGGAACAAATTGAAGTATGCAAAGACACTACACACAATGAATTAATTCTTTTTTAAAGCACAAAATAAATTATTAAATGCAACACTTAACTCGTGACAAAAGGAAAATGGCTATTTAAATAGTACAAGTATTCATTTTTTTTCCCTGCATTAATGATTTCATGCGGTTTTGCTCTTTGAAAGAAATGGAATATATTCCTCCTGTAAAAAGAAAACTAATCATGACCTTCGGGTGGCGGAGTTCATGCTGTTCCAATCCATGCGGTTGCATACAATTTCTATGAATTTCATCTCAAGGCGTAACTAGGTGTTGCCCGTGCTAGTCATAAATCACAATAGCAATATTTAGGGGTTGGGATTTGTTAACCGGGGACCAAAAAACCGAACCGGACTGAACCTGAACTAGCTGGTTCGATTCGGATAACTAAAAAATATTTCATTTTATATCATTTCGGTTACTTACTAATTTAGAGTTCCAGTTTGCAATTATGTTACTATAAATCTCAAGAGAACCGAATAATAGGTACTCTATATGTATTACATAATTAGTGGTAAATATTGACATGTTCTTAAATAGAATCGGTTGTACATTGGATGATTCGTGGTCGGTTCATGAATAACCGAATCGACAATACATTATTCAATTCTTTCACAATTTCTCGATAGATACACAGTGACCGAACTGAAATTATACGGTAATTACCAGTTTCGATTTTTCAAAGTTTATATAAGAATTGAACCGGGCCCATCCCTAGCCATTTTAGTCGCGGGCTTTTGAGGTTTGAAAGTTCAAGGTGAAATTGCACCTACCCTGCAATTTTTGTACGAGGATATAACACGTGATAAATTATTATCATAATTGAAAACTCGTCGCACCACAATTTATGAGTTCGATTGGGAAGGACGAATGCAACATTGGCATATTTTCTCCAAGTGTTTTTCTTTGTTAGATATGGTGTGGTCGGATAGACACATGATACTAAATGGGTAGAAAAAAAATATACTCACCCGCTAGACGAGCCAAAATTGACATCATAAACCGTCCCACTTTGCTACTTTGTGGTGTGGGGCGTGATACAATTTCACAGGGCAATCTTTAATGGCCGTTCGATTCTAATATTTATGGAGGCTATTTTCTAATTGGTCAATATATAGAAATAATTAAAATACTGAAAGTCAAAAACTATGTTCGCAGATGATATTGTGTTGATTGATGAAACGAAGGTTGGAGTCTGTGAATTGGAGCTTTGGAGGATCTTTTGGAAGCTGAGAACTTTGGGTGGCAGAAGTAAGACTGAATATATGGAGTGTAGGTTTAGCGAAAACAGTGATAGAGAGGCGGGGATGATCACATTTGATGGGAAAGTTGTTCATGGATCCACTTTCTTTCGGTATCTTGGATCCATTATCCAAAAGGATGGAGAGCTAGATGGCGATGTGGCTCACAGAATAAAGGCAGGGTGGTTGAAGTGGAAGAGTGCCACATGGGTTTTATGTGATCCCGGCATGCCTCATAGATTAAAGGGTAAATTTTACCGCACGGCAATTGTAACACCCCCAAGATATTCGAGGTGTATTACAGCGCCGTGGACCCCTACATGGAATCCACCAGGCTAACACAAGAGAACACCTCTCGACTAACCGTCTCGGTTAGCAAGGAAACAATTATTAACAACAAGGACATAAAACAACATGCCCGGTACAACCGGCATAATAAACATCAACCGACAAATATGGTAACTCCAACGAAGTCCAAACACAACCAGAAGGAAAAGCTAAGATCTCGCGAGTACAATCTATAAGTTTAGAAATATAAGAAACAACCATATCGAATTAGACAAAGGAAATAAGACGACCCGAATGCACATGTCAACGACTCGGCCAACATCCTCGCATCTTGTCCGGTGCTCGCCGTCCAGGATAATTATAACACGAAATCCATAACAAGAATTTCCCCAAAACGGGTCCCCAAAGGGGTTAGCAATTACGCTAGTACAAGTAATCAAGGCAAACCAATCGCTTACACATTTTATAGTACATGCACCAATATCATTTCAAAACCAAAACTAGACATGTCTTTTCCGGAAACAAACAGTCAAACGATTTGCCTAGGACCGGGACGAAGCCACGAATCCCACCCGAGGCCTCTAAGGACCCTCCCGAGCTGGCCATTTCATAAAACAAATCACGCACAGGCATCGCCTAAGACCGGGACGAAGCCACGAATCCCACCCGAGGCCTCTAAGGACCCACCCGAGTCAAGCTAGCGAAACAAACTCATGAATCCAGAGTGAAGTCATAGATTCCCCCGAGGCCCCGTCGGACCCTCCCAGGGTGAGCAAAGCACACACAATATATATTACCATTTCATGTTAAGCATAAAGGTTTCCAAAAGAATACTTGCCTTGAATTAATGACGACGCGAAGAACGGAAAGGAAAGTCACCGACGAACGCTAGGAACCAATGAAACCGAACCTAACGATTCGAAGAATACAATCACAACCATTTCTAAATGAATACGGAATTGGAATACACCCGAAAACCCGCCTACGATTCATGTATATTCGTATATAAACCACAACGAGGGCGGACCACAACCAAACCCTCTCGATTCCGTAGAAATCACGAAATATACCATGAATCCGTAGGGAAACTAAGAATACCAACAAGATTAATCATATTCATCATGAATCCACCAACAAAACGAAACGGATCGGAAGAAAATCCCAAAACCCCCAAATTATCCAAAAGTAGGGTTCTAAGAGATTACCTTGGATTAAGGATGGGAAACACAAGTGGATGATGTTAATCTACACCAAGAATTCAAGCAAAAGAATCTCTGAAGTGATTGGAAGAAGAAAATCGCCTCAAATCGCCTCTGGAGTCGCTCGGCCGCGGAAGAATGAGAGAAATGAGAAATGTGTTTATCTCGGTCAACTCCCTGGTTTATATAGCCAGGGAGTGTTAGCGTGCGCTAATCCTTAAGGTTAGCGTGCGCTAACGGGGAAAAATTACAGGCCAAACCAGTTAGCGTCCAGTCCAGTAGCCAGACTTTTGGCCGTTAGCGTGCGCTACCCTACAAGCGTAGCGTGCGCTAATAACCTATCGGTAGCGCGCGCTATCGACCAATAGCGTGCGCTACCTGGACATCAGTCGAGTCCAGGTGGCAAGCGCCGTAACCCACTGATTCGTTTGCGTGCGCTACCATACAAGCGTAGCGTGCGCTAATCGATTCGTTGGCGTGCGCTACCATACAAGCGTAGCGTGCGCTTAACCGCACTGGCCGTTCGTGAGTAAAGCGTCGATCGACACTCACGCTAGCGCACGCTCACGGCATCATCGGCGTCGCTAGCCTCTCGACATTAGCGTGCGCTAGCATAAGTAGCGACGCTAATACGCTAGTCCGTAGGCCGAAAACAAAGATTGCCACTCCCGGGGCTACTCGCTAGCGTGCGCTATTTAAACAAACGTGGCGTGCGCTACGAAAGGGCCTCAGCGTGCGCTATGCAGAAAGAGTAGCGTGCGCTAGGTACGAAATATGAACGGTCCAAAAACACCGGAACGTGAACGAAACATCAAACGGAACATCTCAACAGGCATCATAACATAGAATGGATCCACGGCAACCCCGAAACGGCGGTTCCGCAAGACAATAATGGGAATAAAAATCCATAGATAATAGGAAAGATACACTGAAAGATACACGAGGGTCACTACTATCGGGAAATACGCCGAAAAAGAAAAATACAAGGGGAAGAAAAATGCGGATATTACATTCTACCCCTCTAAAAACAAGTTTCGTCCCGAAACTTAAGAAACAAACAACTCCGGGTACCTAGCACGCATGCTGTCCTCGGTCTCCCACGTTGCCTCCTCGACACCGTGTCTCGACCACTGCACCTTGACCAAAGGGATGGTCTTATGCCTCAGTCGTTTCTCCCGATGTTCCAAAATCTTCAAAGGGCGCTCCTCAAAAGTAATATCCTCGGCGACGTCAATCTCATCATAATCGATGATGTGACTAGGGTCCGGGACGTATTTCCTCAGCTGGGAAACATGAAAAACGCTATGAACATGACTCAGGGCCGGGGGCAACGCCAAACGGTATGCCAACCCACCGACTCGCTCGAGAATCTCGAAGGGTCCAATAAATCTCGGACTCAACTTCCCCTTTTTCCCGAAACGGAAAATTCCCCTCGTCGGCGACACCTTCAGCAAAACGTGGTCCCCCACCTCGAATTCTAAGGGTCGACGACGAACATCGGCATATGACTTCTGTCGACTCTGGGCAGTCAACATCCGTTCTCGAATTAATTCTATCTTGTCTTGTCTCTAAAACGACATCCGGTTCGGTCCCGACCAAATCAGACGCCTCATTCCAACAAATCGGCGATTGACATCGCCGCCCATAAAGTGCCTCATACGGTGCCATCCGAATCGACGCGTGCCAACTATTGTTGTACGTGAATTCGATCAATGGCAAATGCTCCTCCCAGTCGCTACTCCAATCGAGGGCACAAGCACGCAACATGTCCTCGAATGTCTGGATGGTGCGTTCCGACTGTCCATCTGACTGGGGATGAAAAGAGGTACTCAAATGCAAACGGGTACCTAACGCCTTATGCACCGCCTGCCAAAAGTGCGACTAAAGCGGCCATCACGATCCGAAACAATAGACTTCGGAGTACCGTGAAGCCTCACAATCTGCGCGATAAACACACGAGCTAACTTCTCCGGGCCCCAAGTGTCCTTGATGCCCAGAAAATGTGCCGACTTGGTCAGACGATCAACAATCACCCATACCATGTTCATGCCCGACTTCGATCTCGGCAAACTCGTAACGAAATCCATCGATAAGTCTTCCCATTTCCATTCGGAGCAGAAGTGACTGCAATAACCCAAATGGTCGGCCGATGCTCGATTTTGACTGGCAAGTCAAACATCTCGCTACAAGCGTGCGACCTCCTCCTTCATATCATTCCACCAGAAGTTCCTCCTCAGGTCCTTGTACATCTTACTCGAACCAGGATGAACGGAATAGGGTGTGGAATGGGCCTCATGCAAAATATTCTGTCGTAACTCTGGATCGTTCGGCACACAAAGCCGACTCTGGAATCTTAAAACACCATCTTCGTGAATCACAAATCCAGGAGACTTCCCTTTAAGGACGTTCTCTCGGATTTGAGTAATCATCGGGTCCTCTAATTGCTTCAGCTTAATTTCATCGATCAAGGACGACGAAATCTCTAAAGCAAAAAGTTGCTCGACAGCTCCAGGCAACAAAACCTCAACATCTAACCCGATCAAAGCCCGCCGAAGCTCAGACTGAGGCGTAAGGACCTCAAGCGTTCGCAACGCAATCGGTTTCCGACTCAAGGCGTCGGCCACGACGTTCGCCTTGCCCGGATGATAAAGAATTTCAAGGTCATAATCCTTAATCAGCTCTAACCACCTCCTCTGCCTCATATTCAACTCCCTCTGGGTAAATATGTATTTCAGACTTTTATGATCGGTAAAAATCTGACATGTAAAGCCGAAAAGATAGTGCCGCCAAATCTTGAGTGCAAAGACTACCGCCGCTAACTCCAAATCGTGAGTAGGGTAGTTAAGTTCATACGGTCTTAACTGTCTCAACGTATAGGAAATGGTCTTGCCGTGCTGCATCAATACGCACCCAAGACCCTGACCCGAAGCATCGCTATAAACGGCGAATCCCTCGTTGCCACATGGCAACGCCAAGACCGGGGCTGAAGTCAAACGCTTCTTCAGCTCCTCGAAACTCGACTGCCTCTCATCGGTCCGCATTTAACTTCTCGGATTTATGGAGCAACTGAGTAAGTGGCCGAGCTAGTTTTGAGAAACCCTCGACGAACCTACGGTAGTAGCCAGCCAAACCCAAGAAACTACGGACCTCCTTCACATTTGTGGGCGATGCCCAATCCAATACTGCCTCGATTTTCTGCGGATCCACACGAACCCCTTCGGCTGAAATCACGTGACCCAAAAACATCACTTCCTTCATCCAGAACTCACATTTCGAGAACTTCGCATAGAGTTGCTCGGTCCTCAAAATGTCTAACACTATCCGCAAATGATGGGCATGCTCTTCCTCATTCCTTGAATAGATAAGAATATCGTCAATGAAGACGACGACACACTTATCCAAATACTCGATAAAGACTTTGTTCATCAACTGCATGAACACCCCCGGCGCATTAGTTAACCCGAAAGGCATAACTACGAATTCATAATGTCCGTATCTCGTCCGAAAAGCTGTTTTCGGCACGTCGGACTCTCTCACCCGGCCGATAGTACCCGATTTCAAATCAATCTTCGAGAATACCGCAGACTCCTCAGAATCGATCGAACAAGTCATCAATCCTCGGCAAAGGATACTTGTTCTTGATGGTTACCTTGTTTAGTTCGCGATAGTCGATACACAAACGTAGTGAACCATCCTTCTTCCGCACAAACAGACTGCAAGGCGTCCCAAGGCGAGGCGCTCGGTCGAACATACCCAGACACAAGAAGCTCACTCAACCGCTTCTTCAACTCGACATCTCTGAAGGTGCCATGCGATACGGCGCCTTGAAGCAGAGCCGCACCCGGCTCTAACTCTATAGCAAACTCGACCTCACGATCTGGTGGCAGTCCCAGAACTCGTCAGGAAAAACATCAGAAACTCATTAACGATCGGAATCGACCAAGCTCGACTCCACCATTTTCCGCCTTTAAGGCATAGCACCAATAACCGGTACACCCCTTTCGCAGGAGACTCATCGCCTTCAAGGCATTAATAACGAACTGGTTTCCCTCTTTCGCCCGCGAACGAGTGCTCGGTGCCATCCTCGGCTAACATAGTGATGATTCTCGTGCGGTAGTTCATGATTGCGCCATGCCGCTCGAGCCAATCATCCCCGAGAATTAGATCCTCACCCTCAATATCAACAACGATAAGATTAGAGAGCCGGGCTCTCTCACAAATAAACACGCAGTCTCGGACCTCTCGATCGCCAACGATCCTGTCACCGCTAGGAAGTTTAACGATGAAAGACTCGCAAGGCGACAAACAAGTCGAGACTCAAACGGCGCACACACCCCCGATATGAGCGAATGTGTAGCACCGTAATCGAAAAGCACACCGACAGGATGAGAATGGATATGAACGGTACTGCCGCCACAAGAGCCTTGGGTTATCGGCCCTCCTCATCTCGTAGATACGCGGGCCGGGCGAGCCGACACTGAAGCTCCTCCTCTAGCGGGCCGACCCGACCCTACCTCGACCAGGCACTCGGAGGTGGCGGCGAGCAAAAGAACCCCGATTCACACTTGGCTCCAAAGGTCTGGAAAAGAAGCCCGAGCACCGGAAGCTTTCTTACCCGCTCACAAAATAAGGCCTTGTGGCCCGACCGACCACAAGTGTGACAAGTTAGAGGCGACGAGGACACTCCGGTTAGATGGCCGGCTCGCCAGCTTAAAGCATTTGGCATCCCGACGGAGGCACCGCGGTGCCGATAGCCCCGAGAGAACGAGCCGAATTACCTCCGGGAATACTCATAGGCGAGACCTGCTGGCCTCCACCTCTGTGACCGAAAAATTTCCGGATTACGCTTCTTACTCTCCCGAACCGCCGCCTTGTTTGTCACCGACATGTCGTAGGCAAGAGCTCGACTCGATAATCCTTCGTGGTAGTATGACAAGTCTGGACATATAGTCCCGAATGGACAGTTTCATCCTCCTGGAAAAATGGAAAATTTTGTCGCTCTCAGCGACAACTTGGGTCTTCACATAACCCAACTCCTTGTTGAAATCAGCAATAGCTTGGGATACGGGAATATCCCGTGGTTGAGCATCGTAGAAAGCATGCACTCGAGCCTATCTGACCGGCCACGGACAATACTCGGTTTCCATCAACTCCTGAAACTCGGCCCACGAAGCAACATGATCTTTGGGACCAACGGCCTCCCACCAATCTGTAGCATCTCCCGTGAGAAAGTATTGAGCCATAGGGACCTTACGGTCCTCGGGACAGTTGGTAGCAGTGAAGACTTTGGATATCTCCTTGATCCACCCTTCCCAGCCGATCGGGTCTGAAGCTCCCGAGAACTGAGGAGGATGCATCTTGATGACATCCTGAAGCCAGCGATCCGCTCCGCCCCGATTAGCGTGGGCCTGATCGGGGTTCTGGACCACTTGAGCTATGGCTGCCATCTGGTTAACCATTTGCTGCATAACAGCCGCAATACCAAGATCGGCACGCTCCTGAGAAGAAGCATGACTGTGACGGTCACCGGTACTGCCGGCTCCCGAAGAATGCGACGTGGCCGCCCCACCGGCTGCCCCACGTCCTCGGCCGCGCCCACGACCACGACCACGACCACGGTTTCCTCCGGCATCCATACTGATGTTGAGAGATAACAGAAGTATATCGATGATGAGTAACGGGGAAAAGCAATTACGATTCAAAAGTAGAAATACAATGCAAGAAACAAAAGAGCCGAATAAGAAAACTTACGAGCACTGGAAGTACCGGGATGCTGGCAGCGGCGTGACAATGTGCAAATCAAAACACGACTAGACCCAAATAACCAACAAGCCTAGGTATCCATAAACCTAGAGCTCCGATACCATTTCTGTAACACCCCCAAGATATTCGAGGTGTATTACAGCGCCGTGGACCCCTACATGGAATCCACCAGGCTAACACAAGAGAACACCTCTCGACTAACCGTCTCGGTTAGCAAGGAAACAATTATTAACAACAAGGACATAAAACAACACGCCCGGTACAACCGGCATAATAAACATCAACCGACAAATATGGTAACTCCAACGAAGTCCAAACACAACCAGAAAGGGAAAAGCCTAAGTACTCGCGAGTACAATCTATAAGTTTAGAAATATAAGAAACAACCATATCGAATTAGACAAAGGAAATAAGACGACCCAAATGCACATGTCAACGACCCTGGCCAACATCCTCGTACTGTCCCGGTGCTCGCTCGTCCGGATAATTATAACCTGAAATCCATAACAAGAATTTCCCCAAAACGGGTCCCCAAAGGGGTTAGCAATTACGCTAGTACAAGTAATCAAGGTAAACCAATCGCTTACACATTTTATAGTACATGCACCAATATCATTTCAAAACCAAAACTAGACATGTCTTTTCCGGAAACAAACAGTCAAACGATTTGCCTAGGACCGGGACGAAGCCACGAATCCCACCCGAGGCCTCTAAGGACCCTCCCGAGCTGGCCATTTCATAAAACAAATCACGCACAGGCATCGCCTAGGACCGGGACGAAGCCACGAATCCCACCCGAGGCCTCTAAGGACCCTCCCGAGCTGGCTAGCGAAACAAACTCATGAATCCAGAGTGAAGTCATAGATTCCCCCGAGGCCCCGTCGGACCCTCCCAGGGTGAGCAAAGCACACACAATATACATTACCATTTCATGTTAAGCATAAAGGTTTCCAAAAGAATACTTGCCTTGAATTAATGACGACGCGAAGAACGGAAAAGAAAGTCACCGACGAACGCTAGGAACCAATGAAACCGAACCTAACGATTCGAAGAATACAATCACAACCATTTCTAAATGAATACGGAATTGGAATACACCCGAAAACCCGCCTACGATTCATGTATATTCGTATATAAACCACAACGAGGGCGGACCACAATCAAACCCTCTCGATTCCGTAGAAATCACGAAATATACCATGAATCCGTAGGGAAACTAAGAATACCAACAAGATTAATCATATTCATCATGAATCCACCAACAAAACGAAACGGATCGGAAGAAAATCCCAAAACCCCCAAATTATCCAAAAGTAGGGTTCTAAGAGATTACCTTGGATTAAGGATGGGAAACACAAGTGGATGATGTTAATCTACACCAAGAATTTAAGCAAAAGAATCTCTGAAGTGATTGGAAGAAGAAAATCGCCTCAAATCGCCTCTGGAGTCGCTCGGCCGCGGAAGAATGAGAGAAATGAGAAATGTGTTTATCTCGGTCAACTCCCTGGTTTATATAGCCAGGGAGTGTTAGCGTGCGCTAATCCTTAAGGTTAGGTGCGCTAACGGGGAAAAATTACAGGCCAAACCAGTTAGCGTCCAGTCCAGTAGCCAGACTTTTGGCCCTTAGCGTGCGCTACCCTACAAGCGTAGCGTGCGCTAATAACCTCTCGGTAGCGCGCGCTATCGACCAATAGCGTGCGCTACCTGGACATCAGTCGAGTCCAGTGGCAACTGCCCAGAACCCACCTGATACGTTAGCGTGCGCTACCATACAAGCGTAGCGTGCGCTAACTGATTCGTTGGCGTGCGCTACCATACAAGCGTAGCGTGCGCTAACTGGCACTGGCCGGGTTCGGAGTAAATCGCCCGATCGACACTCACGCTAGCGCACGCTACCGGGCATCATCAGCGTGCGCTAGCCTCTCGACATTAGCGTGCGCTAGCATAAGTAGCGTACGCTAATACGCTAGTCCAGAAGGCTGGAAAAACAGCACTGCCACTCCCAGGGCTACTCGCTAGCGCGCGCTACGAAACAAACGTAGCGTGCGCTACGAAGGGCCCCCTAGCGTGCGCTATGCAGAAAGAGTAGCGTGCGCTAGGTACGAAATATGAACGGTCCAACAACACCGGAACGTGAACGAAACATCAAACGGAACATCTCAACACGCATCATAACATAGAATGGATCCACGGCAACCCCGAAACGGCGGTTCCGCAAGACAATAATGGGAATAAAAATCCATAGATAATAGGAAAGATACACTGAAAGATACACGAGGGTCACTACTATCGGGAAATACGCCGAAAAAGAAAAATACAAGGGGAAGAAAAATGCGGATATTACAGCAATTAGGCCTGCGCTGTTATATGGCACCGAGTGTTGGGCTGTAAAACAGTGTCACGTTCAGAAGATGAATGTGGCAGAGATGCGTATGCTACGATGGATGTGTGGTCATACAAAAAAGGATCGGCTCAGAAATGAGGTGATCAGAGAGAAGGTAAGAGTTGCGTCTATAGAAGACAAGATGATGGAGAATCGATTACGATGGTTTGGTCATGTGAGAAGAAGACCTATTGATGCCCCAGTGAGGAGGCTAGAAAGTTGGGGAGCAAGTAATGTTTTGAAAGGTAGAGGAAGACCCAAGAAAACTTGGATAAAGATGATTGAAAATGATATACGGTTTCTTGGAATTGGAGAAAGTATGGCGATGGAGAGGCAAATGTGGCGGGAAAGAATACGGATGGTGGATGGAGTCTGATTCTTTTTTTTTTTTTTTTTAATTCCTATTTTCTTTTATTTCATGTTATCTTTTTTTCTTTTTCGTTTTTTTTTTCTTTTTTTTTTTCCATTCATTCTATTTTTTTATTTGCTTTTTTCTCTACTTTTTCCCTCTTTTTTCCTTTTATGTTATTTATGTAACGATTATTGTGGTTTCAAAGTTTGATTCAGTATTAAAATGCCAAATCATTTTGGGGTAAGCGAACTAGATGTTGTTGTTGTTGTACTGAAAGTCAAAAACTGATTGAAATTGCACAAATTAGAATTTAGGAAGTTGGAATTGCACGAAATCAAAATTTTCAAAGCCAATTAGAGGTCAAAAATCACTAGCCACACCAATTTCCCGATTAAGCCGCACTGCCACTTGATTGACAATCGGTACAAATTAATTAATTTCTTTGATTTACTTTTCCTTGTACGTAATTGAGTGTGAGACCCGTTGATTCGAGAAGAATATACGAAAAAATACTAATAAAACATAGAGCACCAGCTAAAATTTTATAATTAACGACGTATTATTCAACTCGCACGATGCACGATCTTTAATTGAATATCTGCTTGTTTTGTACGTAATGTTCGGGCAGACGGTTGAATGAGCAGATAGCAGAATTTAAATGCTTTTTAGAGAAGTTTATATGTTTTTTTTTATTGTTATTGTCCTTTTATTTTAGTATATGTAATTAGTTATATGAAATGAGGCTTTATTAACCCGTATGCTGCTCTGGGGTTGTTTTTGGTTTATTTAACTCGTGCGATGCACCGATTATATCTAAGATTTCATAACTAAAATTTAACCATCTTGTAATTTAACCATCTGTTGTGGTGCAAAAAGTTAGAAATCGTCTCAACCGTTGGAATGTCAACAAGGTCTCGCTGGGGGGCAGAATCATCTTATTGAACTCGGTCCTATCTTCTCTACCAGTATATTACCTATCCTTTTACCAAATGCCCAAAAAAACCTTGCGTGAAATTGTGAGATTACAAAGAAACTTCCTTTGGGGTGGGGGTGAAAGCAGTAGAAAAATAGCTTGGGTTGAGTGGAGTGTTTTATGTTGTTCAAAAGAAAAAGGGGGTCTTGGGGTTAAGGATTTGAAATTATTTAACATTGCTTTATTGGAAAAGTGGATGTGGAGATTTTTGAGAGAGAAAAACAGCTTATGGGTTAGAGTAATTGAGTCTAAATATGGGGGTGGTGGCCAAGGGGCAGATTTAGAGATCGGGGAGAGGGCGAGTGGGTTATGGTCCGGGTGGTGGAGGGATACGGTGAGCGTATCTTTAGGGTCTATGGGGGGCTGGTTTCGAGGGAGATTGACGAAAGTGGTGGGGAATGGAAGAAATACTCGTTTTTGAGAAGATATGTGGGCTGGGGATGTTAGTCTGAAGTCAAAATTTCCTCGTCTTTATTATATTAGTTTAGATAGAGGGGAGTATATAGGTGATATGGGGTTGTGGGAGGGCGAGAGGTGGTGCTGGAAATGGAGGTGGAGAAGAGTATTTTTTGAGAGAGAAATGGAATCTGTTAATGCTTTTTTATCTGTAATTAACATGTTTCCATTGGTCCGAGACAAGGAAGACTCTTGGAAGTGGGCAGGGGCATCATGCGGAGGCTACAACACGAAGGATGGATACCACGTTCTTACCGAAAGGAGTACAGAAAACCAAGGTGACGTCGTAAGACGGACATGTTTTAAGATGATATGGAAGAGCTTTGTTCCGCTGAAGGTAGTAGCACACTCGTGGAGAGTCTTATGGGACAAGTTACCAACGAAGATGAATTTGCTAAGGAGAAAGGTTCTTGATTCAAACAGTAACGTGAAGTGTGTATTTTGCGGGGACAAGGACGAATCCGGAAAACATTTATTCTTTGAATGTTCGATTTCTTACAAGGTATGGATGGAATGTTTTAAATGGCTTGGTATATCGACTGTGATGCATTCCAATTCTTTTTCTAACCTTATTGGAAGTAGTCGGGTGTTGAGAGGTGTTCAAGGAAGAAAGGTGGTCGTTACACTATGGTCTTGCATTGTGTGGAGGTTGTGGAAAGGTAGAAATGATTTGATATTCAATGATGTTGATTTTAGCTTGGAACCCGTAATGGAAGACATTAAAGCTAGACTTTGGAGTTGGTGTTTTGTAAAAAAAAAAGTAGGTTGTTCTAGTTTTAGCTTCAGAGATTGGCTTGTTAATCCGAGAATGGTTTTAGGTTGTTAAATTTGTAAATATGGTGTATTCGGGTATGTTTTTTACCCATTCCTTTAATAATAAATTCATTTTTACCGATAAAAAAAAAGTTCATTTTAATCACCTTGTGTATTAGAAGGTGCATTTGCATTGTGATGTTTATCATAACTTTTGTATTTAAATTAGTTTATTTACATTAAAAGTTACAATTAAAATAGTCTCTTTATATGTAATTTCACCTCAATAATTGCTGCCGTTTACAAACTGATGTTTCTCTCCCCAAAATACCCTTCTGCAATCTCTTTGCTAAAACCAAAAATTAATAAATAAAAATATGAAATTATGATAATAAATATTAATAAATGAGACAGCTGTTTCGTCTTACAGAACCTCCAAATACGGCCCGTCCATCTTTTGAAGTTAGGTATAATTATAATTTTTAAATATTTTTTATGTATTTTGTTAGATTCTTTTATATTATATATTTAAATAAATGACATAAATCCCCTTCCATATTAAATTAAGGGGATAAGTTTTATATAGTATAAATACAACCTCCTTGCACATTAAATTAAGGGGGATAAACTTTATATATAATAGATATTCCGCTTCTATAATAACAGTCATGAACTATCTATTTATAATAAATAAAAAACATGAAAAAGGAGAAATATAAATCCTAGTTATAGAAATTAATAAGATACTACTGGAAATGAATAAAAAAAAAAAAAGTCTTATAAATCTACCTATACAATATAGTATAATTCTTGAAACAAATACACGCACCACGTTCACCTAAACTCTATTTTAATATTTTTGGTGCTTTCTGTGACATATGTTATATCCTGGAATTTCGGATGCTTAAACTACCGCTAATTAAAATATATACTTCCTTCATCAATTAAAAACTTACCCCAATTGGGATGACAGGAGTTATAAAAAAAATTAGTATAAAATAGTTTTACTGGAGAAAAAATCCCATTTTTTGAGAGAGAAAAAGAAAGAAATTTTCCTTTTATAATTGAGGCAAATTTTTGACGGACATCCCAATAAAAAAATCGGACCAAATTTTTAACCGACGGAGAATAGAAAAACGTTGGTTGTGGGATCCAAACCCTAACTTGTATGAAACAACCATTTGCCATAAACAAACTTTCACCGATCGGCCTAAATAGAAAAATCCTAGTTATAATAGAATTCTATTAGCAATATAATACTAATTAGAATAAAATAAATCAAAACTCTTATAAATTAAAAATTAAGAATCCTAAATTCTCATCTATTTGTCAAACATCTTCATCCATATCTAGACAAACCTAAATATATAAGCCAATAATAATAAAAGATTTCAGTTGAACATTTTACATCAAACGACAGCATGCAAATGTTCAAGCCACTTTTTGAATAAAGAAACTAAGTCTTTTAAAAACTACATTCGGAGACATTGGGAATATCATTACGCATAACCTGCGTTAATTTCTTTTGGCATTCCATGACTCCACAACAACTTTGGCTTCACCGAGGAAATGACTCCAGAGTTGACTATAAACACTTGATTTAGTCAACTTTTTGTTTTATACTACCTCCGTCCCGCCCAAAGGTTTATATTTCTATAAAAAAGTAGTCCCTTTAGTAAATTTACATATATCACTTTTTACAATCAAATCAAACAACCAATTTTTACTTTTTAATCTCCACCACTCATTCATCATCAGTACTTTTTACTTTTTAATCTCCACCACACATTTAATCATCATTATTTATATCAATCATTACCTAAAATACATCAAATATACAACCTGTGTCAACCTTTAGCTTGAGAGGGAGTATCTCTTTATGCTCAGTCGCATGATCAATAAACAGTTCAAATATTGAAAAACTATACAGGCAAAAGTCAAAGAAGAGTCTAAAGTGATCCATATTTTTCTTTCTTCTTTTTATCTTTTCTGCTTTGGCAAAAGTAGGCTTTAGTGCTCTTTTGTCAAATAGCTAATCAAAAACAAAATCTCGTTATATCTTTTTTCTTTTGTTAGGGGGAG
This sequence comes from Orobanche coerulescens, assembly GCA_033398695.1. Classification (NCBI taxonomy): domain Eukaryota; kingdom Viridiplantae; phylum Streptophyta; class Magnoliopsida; order Lamiales; family Orobanchaceae; genus Orobanche; species Orobanche coerulescens. The sequence continues at coordinate 10,923,770 of CM065813.1, read as the reverse complement.
ACGAGAGATTCCACCACCTGTATCAGAGGTCTCTTGATTAGGTGGGTGTTAAATCGAGGGATGTGCATTAATGGCAGTCATGCAAAAGAGAGGACCAACGAGATACGAATCCAGCAACAAACCTTGCAATATTTCAGCAAAGTATTGTCACCACGCGAATTTGAACCCGCGATGTCGGAGTGTTTCCACCCCAATCACCTTGCAACTTACCATCAGTCTATGCCCCTGGCGAACCGAAAATATGATTTGTGTCTATGGGATTAGTTTATGAGAAACTTAATCTCTGAAGATTTGTGTCTATGGCGAACCGAGATTCTGAGCTTACGCTTGACTAGTTCTCGGGACAATAGTCTCGGCCCCTCAGAACTGTTAGCGGTTAAATCGCTAGATGTGTATTCGGCTCTCTGGTTCTTAAATATCTTCAACTACCGCGCACGATGATCGTCCCCCAAGGGATTGCTTTATATTGGACCCTGCATATCCAGCCGCAAGTTCCCACCGAGTTCGATCCTCTCTCAATGATTGCTTCATGCTGGATCCCACCCACCTAACCACGGGTGGCCACCGAGATTAGACCTCCCGCACTATTGCTTGAAGTATTCAATATTGAATTGTTCCATCAGCGTACTCCGGAAGGCTATGGCCTACCCCTCAACCGACGTGGGATTCGTGACTAATGGTTCGATTGTGGTAAGGGCAAAAAAATTGGGGCCAAACATAGTGAGGGTTCATGACTTATGGTTCGATTGTGGTGAACCAAACTGTTAATATTACTTCCCATCGATGTTATAAACAAACAATCGATGTTACTAATTTGGATAACTATTCAAGTCAATAATTGGATCATTTACATTAAGAATAGATCTTGGACTCGGAATTCAGGCTCGGATTAAAAAAATTCAGGACTGATATCAGACTCTAGGGGCTTAAAAAAATAGGGCTCGAACCGAACTCGAACCATATGGGCTTCGGAAAAACAAAGGTCACACCAAACCCGGCTCGAAGGAAGAACTCTCTGAGCTCGGATCTCAATTTTAGAAAGCCCGAAAAACCCATGTTATAGATCCGGCGAGTGCTTCTTGTAACATGTCCTCAAAAAATCTCGAATCCTATAAATAAACAAACCCGAAAAAACATTTTGAGTTACATTTTTTAAATATAATTCATATTTAAAAAATATATGTTTTTTTTAATTTGCTAGTTTTTACCAAGTGATTGAACCAATTTTTCTTGATTTTGCGAAATTACATCTACCAATTCCAGCAAAATGCCATTATTATTTCAATTAAACATGAAAAATCATCATTTTGTTCGCCCGACAAAAAGTAAAAACAAAATACAAACAAGAAAAAACGGATAATAAAGTAGAAGTGTTTAAAGTAGTTTCACAACTACGAATACAAGGCGCGTTTTTTCTTTTGAAATATAACACACTCTTTCACACACACACACACACACACACACACACACACACACACACACACACACACACACACACAAACAAACCCTGGAACTTACCTAAAAACCTTCCATTTTTTCATCTTCAGCCTCTATCAAATCTCAAAGAATCTCATAACATTCTAACATTCGCTCCCCAGATTCCTTATATATATATATATATATATATTATATTACAAATTATAAAAAAAATGTACTGCGGGGGAAAGAGGTATTCACCTTCATCGTCTCAGGCATCAATAATCAACCGTGTTTTCCATGTTTCTTGGTTTCCAAATAAGTCCAAACAAAAATCCAGCCATCCCCAAAGAACCAAATCATCCAAAACCCAACACAGATCTCAACCGGATCGGCCGACTCCAAATTCACCTTTACCTGCTTTTCAGAAAGAAGCGAGATTCTACAGCCTCGACGATGACGATGCATACTGGAGGCTTTCGTTCCGCGAACAGAAAACTGAAGACAGAAAGAGCATAACTGGAATCACCCATCTTTCGTCCGATTCCGACGACGACAAGTTTCAAATCCCGGTTTCGGGTATTACGAGCTCCCGTTACAAGGAGCGAATCACCCGAAACCATGATGATGATGATGATGATGATGCATGTCGGAGCAAGAAAGAAAACGCAGAAGAGAAACTTACTACATCTCCAACGAAAAAGAAAGACCGACTTTCAAGAATTCCGAGACGGAGGACGACGAGGCCTGATGACGACAGCAACCTGATCATGTCAAGGTCTTCGAAGCCTGTGGTGAAAGATATATTCCCAGTAGAAATGGAAGAGGGACTTGATCAAGATTATTCACCGGTTTATCAGAATTCAGAAAAACATCAGAATGTTTCTTTAAGAAATTTTAGTCTGAGCTCATCACCTGAGGAAGATTATGCATTTGGAAGAAGAGTACGGTATGATGGAACCGAGTTTCGGAGAAAATCTCACTGCCGGAAAATAAAGCAAAGAAAACGGGGAAATAATTATTCTCCAAAAGGAGAATTCAGAGTTCGAGTGATCGAAGACATGAAGAAGGAAAAGACGATGAGGTCGGAAAAGAAGGATTTCGGGGGCACAACCATCTACGATAGCTTTGCGGAGGTGAAGAATTCATTCAATCCACAGCAAGACTTCAGAGATTCGATGGTGGAGATGATATGTGAGAAAGGAATCAGACTGCCGGAAGAGCTCGAGGACCTCCTGGCTTGTTATCTGAACCTGAATTGCGATGAACATCATCATCTCATAATCAAGGTTTTCCAGCAAGTGTTGCTTGAGTTGAGCCAGCAGAGGTGTGGTGCGCTGATCCTGAAAAGAACGTCATGAATGTTTCTTTTGATGATTGGAATAATTTGTAGCTAAAGTTTTCACGATCGGATGGAAAAGATTGTGAATGCTTTTCTTGTACCCCCCACCAACACCAAAAACAACATACAATAACATACAATAACTGTAAACAATTTGCAGTCTGAAGAACATATGTATCCATGCAGTCTTTTAGAAAGGCGATAGCCTCGACAACAATTTGGTTCCGGTATAAGAGATAAAAGAGTAAATGATATAAGTACTCTTTTCAGTTCATCCACATATGCTATGTGTATTACTCACGAATCCTGAATCCATATTGCATTGTGAACTGGTCCGTGGTATAACTATTCAACCAAACAAAATATTATTTTCATCTTCTACTGCAAATCTCTCCACTTTTTAGACGCCACAACTTCTTCATTCTGATTTTTGGCCTCCTAAAATTCTACTTTGATTTTTTAACTTAGTTTTAGGGCAAAATTTGGTTTACCCATAAAGAACACGTTTTTTCAGATCGCAGAAAGAGCAAGCGATTGATGCTATCACATGACACATCAACAAAAAACGGACGCCTTTTGTTCTGACCGCTATTCCAAGCACGCTTATTCGCGTTTAATAGAGATCGCGTGTGATAGCATGCGATACAGTGCGCAAATGGGCGTTTTTTAAGACAATGGTTCCTTGTCGTAATACATTGGTCTAGACTTGAACTTACATATTATATGATAATATCTGAAACCTGGAATTTGGACCATTCATCATAAAGGGGTGGAGGGAGGAGGGTCCAAGGGGGTCCCGAACCCTCCAGTCGGCAGAAATTCCCCCTATGAGATAGGGGAAGGTATATATGTTACCAGCCGACCTCCACAATCTCCATAGGCGAGGAAAATTAAGTTTCATGTGAGTGGAATTAAAATGAGCAAAAATTGACATGTCCAGAACATCTCCGTGTCAACGAACAGCATCTAACGCAGAGTTCTATAATGAGACTGTTGGTGCATGTTTAAGAAATATCTGGGGTTTAGGACAACTTACTTAAACTGAACTGATCGAAATCGGTTCGAGAAGAAACAGAAACGTGAACAGGTCAACATATAGTGGTTTCCGCGAACCGGTTCGAGTCCATCATAATGGATCTGCATTTTCTAAATAAAGTATAAAACCAAAGTATAAAACATTATTAAGTATTATACTTTTTTTCCCAAGTTAATATCAGCAGTATGCATCAAAAACTCCTTTCGATATCCGATACAAATATTTGGAAACATACTAACATGTTAGCAGGGCATTAAAACTTTCAAGTGTTTGTCAAATTACATCAAAGAAAAATCCTACTAAAATCCTACCCATATTTCTGATCAAAATAAGAGAGTAAAAGAGCATAAAATATTAATAAGTTCACCGTACATTTTTGTCATCACATTCTAGACTACTCCAGGTCCGTAGGGATCCAGTGCCAATCTACCGACTCCTCCTGGAATTGCATTAACGGATATACCGACTGTAGGTACCTAACCATCAGATGCCGATAGTTGTCTACAAAGATTACCGACATTTGGGAAGGTGCGGGTTGGAGCATCTACGAGCTTCTTGGTCTGTAGTTTGTTCATGGCATTGAGGTTAGTGTAGCTTCCTCCTAACTCTAGCCAACAAACAGGATCAAGCCAGAGCTTTAGAATAAAGCAAGCAGAGGGCTGCGCTCCCAGATCCAGCATCGGGCTATATCAAATCCGGAGATAGAACAAGGCCATCTTGTGGTGTCTTTGTGGACACGTTCCTCTCTGGGTTGTTGGAATATCCTATTCCACATAATCATAAATTGGTTTTGATGATGAGTTGATGATGAGTTAATAATAAGTTGATGATTTTATCGATCAAATAAAACAACAATAGAACGAAGCAAAACAACAAAGTTAACGCACGTAACACAGTGTTGTTAACGTACATAATGCAGTTTAAATATGAATTCAAATATTGAAACTATTGAACAAACAGATGACGTCATGGAGTAGGTCAGTATGCAACGGATACATTGAAGATAACGTACGTAATACGTATAATGATAACGGACGTAAAGAAGACCACAAAAGCTACTGGACTAATTTACATGAAGCATAACATACGTAACGAATAAACATTAACGTACGTAATACGGCTAACGTACGTAACGGACGACATATAACGTACGCAATGCAGGCAACATGGGCTAACGGCTAGTTGAGGCTTTATGCCTATAAATACCAAGGCATATGGTATTATTCATAACAACAACTCTGAGAAAATCATATATACGTTTGAGATCATTGTATACACTGTCATTGTTGTATTTGTGTTTAATTGATAAGTGTTTGAGTGTTCATACACGAAAACATACACGAGAGGAAAGATATGGATTGTAGATTGATTCGGTTTTATTAGGATCGTTGATCCGGCATTATTAAAATCATATCTAAATCCAAGAGAGGTTTGTCTAGTACCAATAGAAAGCTACATAGGTTGTTTCTTTGTCCAATAGAAAAGGAAAACGATTTATCTTGAACCGACATAAAGACGAGTGTAACGGTTTATCTCGGACCGATAGAAGACGAGATTGTAACGATTTACCTCAAACCGATAGAAGACAAGGTGAAAAAGGTTGATCTTGAGCCTATAGAAAAAGATACGGAGCGAGGACGTATGCACGTTTGGCCGAACCTCTATAAATCTTGTGTCATTTACTTTCCGCAAGTTAATTACGCATCCGCAACGCAAAAGAGTTTGAAAACTCTACTCCGCGATATTATCCATCATTACAAGTGGGGTGCCAATTTTCCAACATGGGTGGGTCTGCTCTAATCGAAGCCAACTGACCCGCATGGAATGGGGGGGGTGAGCTCTCACCGAGCTGGTCGCTCGAGTCTATAGGCTACCTCTCCTGTCCGCTTTTCTACAAGGTCTACTTTCAGACCGGGTTTTCGCGGTACTATAGTTTTTCCTTTTTTTTTCTCTAACAGCCTATTTGTGCTATAAATACTAGGAATTGACAAAATGAGTTTAACATTGAGACATGAGTCCCTCGAGCCAATATGACATGGGCAGAAAATGTACTTTATATATCAAACATCTATCTACTGCCAGATCAAACACAACTCGTCTCTAAGTAAACAACAAATGGCATTAGACATCAAAATACACATTCACGGAAAAAACAAGGGCATGTTGCATAAGACGTGTAACCTACTAGCGTCAAGTTTTCTCTGCTTGAGTAAGATGTCCCAATTGTTCCGTCAGGTTATTTACACTCTTCATATTCCACCAATATGTCCCATTAGCACCTGGTTTATTTTCCATTTTTCTCTCAGGCGAATCATTCGAACCAGGATTCTCCGTAAGAAACTGTTCCCAAAATAAATCATTAACCCCGGTTCTCACGTTAGCTGCAGTCCCGACTGACTGCTCTTCAGCAGGAGGTTCCACCTCCGAAACAGAAGCAGTTTTAGGTTCGCAATTCATATCTATTTCGGAAGCCTTGCCTCCCCCAACATCCACATCTAGTTGGGTATAAGATAAACAGGGGCTGGGGTCACAAGTCTCAGATTCTGCCAACTCCAGTAACGAATTAGGTTGCACCAAATCTTCACCAGCATCAAATACTACTTTCTCCCAGAAATTCAGGGAAGACTCTAGCTGCTCCAGCAATCCATTGTTAAAAATCAAAAGGGTGTTTTCGTCTAAATTTTGAACTGCCGGAACTTGAGAGGAATCCCTCTGATTATTATCTTCTGTACAGGTTTCCTCACATGGGTAACTACTTCCTGAAAACCTTCTCTTTCTAACAGGAGCTTCGACTTGCAGCATGAGATCGGAAGAAAAGGCCGGTCGGCGCAATGCTTGGGCCAAGGAGGACAACATATTAGTGTGCCGTTGTTCGACATTTTGCACACGTTCGGTCAATGCCCTCATATGCATTTGAAGACCTTGTTGCTCTTCTTTGTGTCTCTGAATTTCAATATTAAGCTCTTCTTTATCAGACTTCAGCCTCTTGATATCGTCCTTATATTCGTTTCTTTCCAATTCGGTTAGCGGAGGTAGTGATGGTACATTTGCTGCCGAGTGGCTGTGAACGGGCTTGCGTCTACGAATCTTCTTCAAAAGGTGGGGCTGACCTCTAACAAAATTATCATTTGAGAATTCCCACTGTTCGGGATCAACTTTTCTAAAACCCTAACAAGCATAAAAGAAGGCAAATCCAATAAATTGCTTATAAGTACAGTCTCACCAAAACAAACAGAAATAATAAAAAACATAAAAACTCACATATGTATTCAGCTGCCTAACAAAGCTGGAGAAATTGTTGTGCTTAAAGAATCTTGGAAGAAGGTCTCGTGAAAATTCTGGAGAATCCCACACAACAAAACTTTTATTATTCCGACTCCAAGAAACGACAGAGTTGGTGGAAGGGTCATCTACCATCTCATACGTCTTGACGAGAAAAGGAGGTAATGAGTTAATGGTAGATGGGACTTCATCCGCCATTGCAAAATTTACCTCAGGCGCCCTAATTTTATTTGTGCCTCAGCCAGAAGACACCAAGTCGGGACAAAAAAAAATCAACCAACTAATTTTCCTTGGATATTCCTCTATATGGATCAACTACTATATTTTGGATCATAAATAAATAAAAAAAAAAAAAACAATCTAAATATCCATATGTATCCAGATTAAAGTCAAAACCAGTGAAATCTTCGCTTCTCTCGTGTAGCCGTGATATCGACAAAACCGCAACAAGCTCAGCAGCAACCCACAAAGATCCCACCTTTAATCATTTCAGAATGCCAAATATCTTCTACACACAATCCCTTCGAAATTGAAATATTTACCATCAATTTAACATATCAAAATTCTTCAATTTTTTCACCTCCGACCGGGACAGAAAAAAAAAAGTTAAATAAAAGAAATCCAAACACGCCCGATATAAATTCTCTCAGCAACAACACCCCTGCAAATGTTACCATAAAACACAAGAATATAAGAATCAGAATCGGAAGCCAAGAATCAAAAGCAGCAATGGAACAGACGCATACAACAGCTCAATGACAACCAGAACATATCATACGCGCATCCCATGTGTTCAAACAAGTACGGATTCAAACACAGATTCAATTACAGATGTATTTGGTTGACTAATTACGTTTGCGAGAAAAAATTTCTGGTTGCAGCGAATAATTTTGAAGGGCTCAATCGGAAGGTTTGTTTGTTTATGGGGTTTTGCTAGGGTTTTCACGTTAATATGAGATGGCAATGGGATCCGCAAATTATTTTTCTTTTTTCTTGATGAACAATGAATATTGGACTCCGACGGTTGGTATTTATAAGCCCTCAACTTCTGCAAAATGCAGAAACTTCCTCAATTTGGAATTTATTGTGTGTTTTTTTTATTTTTTACTTTTTTTTTTATTGGACGTGGCCCAAATTTTGAACCCGTAATACCCTTCATGTTTTCTTATTTACGATCTGTAATGTATCTTGTCCAAATACATAGACCGTAGAATGAAAGATAAGACCACTCATACTCCCTTCGTCCCGCCCGACGTATAATATTTAATCTAAAAAACAATCTTTTAGAAGGTGTATTATTTCACTAAATGACTCACATCACATAAAACTATACCACACGCTTACTATAGATAATTATAAAAATTATAAATTTATCACATTCAATTGTTCTCCTAAAATATATTGATTTTTTCTAAATATTACATTTGGGCCTGAACAAAGGGAATAATCTATAATGCATGGATTCTTCAAAAATGACCAGTATGCAGTATCGGATACTGCATGGGTGCGGGTGCGATTCGAGTGGGAGTCGCACGGGATTCGCCACGTGGCGAATCCGTGCAAAGAAAAAAAAAATCAGACTCACGTATCCTTGCGCAGGATATGCGTATCCGGTGCGTGGAGGGGGCGTGGGTGAATTTTTTTTTTTTACTATTTTTTTGTAATTTTTAAAAAGTAAATCAAATAAACTAAAATACAAAAAGTAAATTATTTAATAAGTAATTACTTTTACTTTTAGCAGCATTCACGAAAAGCATCAGAAAGCTCCGCTCCTCAAAGCCATTTTGAATTATTTTTTGTATGACTTATTTTATGTATTTGAATTGGTTTTATGGTGATAGTTGAATTGTTGTTTTTTATATTTAACAAGTGTTACATATAATAAAATATAAAATAAACAGACGTATCCTTGCTGTATCGCACCCTAGCATTTTAAAAAAACCGTATCCCCGCACCCGTATCTGTCCGCACCCGCATCCGCCCCGCGCACCTGTGCAAAATTGGGAGTAATGGATTACTTTTAGTCCTTGTATACTAAGTTATTAAAGTGTTATTTCTAATAAAAATCATATAAATGTAGTACTCTTTTTGTCCCAGACAAAAGTTGACGTATGATGTATATTTGATATATTTTATGTAATGATTGGTATAGGTAATGATGATAGATATATGGTAAAGATTAAATATTAAACAGTATTGGTGATGAATGTGTAGAGAGATTAGAAAGTAAACGACTGTTTGACTTAATTGTGAAAAGTGATATAGTAAACACACCAAAGAAATAATTTTTTGAGAGAAATTAAATATTGAGCGGGACGGAGGGAATACTTTTTATTATGGTCATTTATCAAATCGACTCCTAAAGTGATTTTCATCCAAATAATTGTTAATTTTATCATTTTAAAAAGGGGAAACTATATGTTTAACCCTCCATATGGCAAGTTTATTGAATCGTCTCATCTACTAAAAACCACACGGATTTAGTCCATCTACTTATGTAGGAAAATGTGGAGCAGAAATATATCGTCGGCATAGAGGTGGACACTGAGTCAGCAGCAACTGATGAAATTTAGACGAAATATCACTTTGAGGGCTGATTCGATAAACAGCGTCCAGTAGAAGGGTTAAATTAGTGTGGTTTTTTTGTAGAGGAGACATAAGGGTCTCTTTAATAATTGTCATAGTATTAGTGGTTGGAAATATGATTTTTCCTTTTCTAAAAATTTTAATTAACCGGCAATTTAAATGGAAAATTATTTTAAGGACTGATTTGATAAACTGTGATTAAAGAAGATTAAATTCGTAATTTTTAATAGAAAGAGCAGTTTGATAACTTACGCTATTAGACAAAGTATAATTTTCCCTGAGTTCGTAATTAAAACTTCCACGAAAGTTTGCGTGAATATATTTTACGAATCGGTATCTAAGTTTTAATATTTGTAGGGAATTCAAGTGGTTTAGTTTTTTCAAAATTTTCTTATTTTTAATGTTTCTAGTTTTTTATGATTTTTATGGTTTTTAGTTTTCCCTTTTATTTTGTTTAAGATGTCAGTGCTTTTCTAATTATTTTAGTTTTAGTAATTTGTTATTTTTAGTTTTAGAAGACGGTCTTACAAATTAAATTCAAAATGGATACATAGTCAATACAGCTCCATCTAATCCTAAGTCAATAGGGCTCTTCTACAGTCAAACAGTCTTCGTTTTGCTTAACTTTATGCAATTTATTTTTCATCATTAGATTTAAGTTAAACAAATCAAAATAAAATTCTTGACTTTATGTATCACAGTATGACAATAAAAATTAAAATTGTACATTTCAAAATTAAAATTGTACATTGAAAATACGCTTACATTATACATTACGATTAGACTACATAATCGTGGAAAAATGTAATTAGATCTTAATTGCAAATTAACTGACTGTGTTTAGCAAAACTATTTGATAAGCAGTTAACTGATATCTGATAAGCTAACTGATAGTTGATTGGGTAGCTGATAACCTAGCTGATTTTAATATAAATGTTTAGCAAATTAGCTGATAAGGTAGTTGGTTTTCTTATAAAATTACATAAAGTGACATCACTTTTATTTTTCTATTATTTTTTAATCTTTCTCAATATATTTTAATATTAATTGTTATAAATAAAATAAATAATCTTTTGTCTATTATTATTTTAATATATACTACCTCTAAATTACACATATGTATTATTCACCGTTCACTGTCACTTTGAAAAGTCATTGATAATTTATTTTTGATGGTTTAAATTGCCGCTGAATATGACTTTTGTGTATAGTTTTAGTTACGAACATGTTCACAACAACAATAAGTATCAAAAAGATTCCGTAAAACATAAAAAATAAATCGAATACAAAATTATTATATTATATTTATAACAAAGTAATTCATTGACAAGTGTAATAGAGTGATGATCAGACTAACCATAATTTTTCGCGTCTACCACTTCTGAAGCCTCAATTTTTCCTGAAAAGTTAACGGATGATGGGTTTATTTGTAATATGTCAATTACTCAGGAAGTGTTTATATAAAAAGTCCTATATTTTTATTTAGTTCACGTACATATATGAAATATATAAAGATGAGAAGTTGAAACTCTTTTTTCATGTTGAAAATTTACTTATCAATCAATTTTATAATTTATGATAAAATAATTGATTTGAGGTAGTGGTTTACAAAATGAAATTTTTTTAATCAATGATCAAATAAGATCATAAAGCTTATAAGCTAGTTGATAAGTTAGTGCTAAACACAACCTTAAAACTATAGGCTATGTGTTTTCAAGGTTACGCATAGAAACCTCAACTTTTCGATTCACTATTCTCCCATTATCTTTTTAACACCATACGCTGAATTATGGTCATGAATTTATAAAATTCATGAGAATCATATTAAACGCTTCATAGTAAAAATATTTTTTTGTCATAGTAATTTTATAGTATGAACTATCATATTTTGAGATATAATAAAAAGTGATTGTAACCAACTGCCTTAGTGCAGTTGGCCACCTGACCTTCAATTTAGTTGGAGGTCAGAGGTTCAATTTCTAGTGGCAACACTTTGGAATTGAATTTCTCATGGCCCAATGATCCCTTAGTCTTTGGTAAGGGTTAGCTGGCCTCCGGGATCTGTTGGTGGAGCAATTAAATATTGAGGGCAGCGGCGGTGTGGGAGGCCAGGATCTCGGTAGCACTGCGGTTGGATTTGAGGGTCCGTGGAGCAATCGGCAGGGACGACTCGTGCGCGGTAGTTGAGGATATTTAAGAACCCAGGAGCCAGGATACACATCTCGCGATTTAAGCGTAGCGATCTTGTGGGTACATTATCCTAAGAATTTAGTCGGTGTAAGTTTGGAACCTCGATATCAAAAAAAAAATGAAAAATAAAAAGTGATTGTTGATGGAATTTAAGGTATTTGATAAACTATTAAATTTAAAAAAAAAAATTAAATATTGCAAGATATTGATGGAGTACAGCCAATGAATAAATGATTAATGATACTACTATCAAAGATCTTGGATTATTCAGTGCGCAGTGATTATTGGTAGTACTACCGGGTAATAATCATAAACCCAGGTATAGTCCATGGTACACCTTTACATAGTGTATCCTTTGTCGGATGCACTAAACGTGGCGTGCATCCGACAGAGGATGCACTAACCGAGGTTTCTCCATGGACGGAACCGGGGTGGACTCAACGGGTCGTTGGATGTTGATTTTGATGAGCATTTATTATTTTTCTGACGTCATTGCTTAGGTAATTGATTCCCTACTTTCTGAGTCTCTGACGTAAGTGCTTTGTCAGTGTCTGTACTGTTCGCTGACGCCAGTGCTTAATTAATTGGGTTTTATCTGACAAAGTGCCTCTTTAATTTGTGATTAGTGCTTAAATAATACTGAAGTCAATTGATTGGGGGAGGGGAAAGCGCGTGTGTCGTTGAATTCTGGACTCGGTTTAGGCGTTTTTAAATGATAGGTGCGTCCCCCTATTCCCTTTCCCCCACCCCCACCCACCCCAAAAAAGTTTTTTTTTTCATTTTTTTTTTCATATTTTGTTCTTGTCATTTTTACTTTAATAATAAACAAAAAAAATAAAACAATAATAAAAAATCAAAGGTCTATTACGTGGAAGACCCGTGTAGGAGACGTCACATGTTTGCATGTGCACATAATGTTACCATGTGCAAACATAATAATAAAAACTTTTGAATAAAAATTCACTAGAACAATACATATGTGTCGAAGCACTAATATTAGGAAAATAAAAAAAACTATTGTCATCATTGTATACTAACGCTCTGCCGACAAGTAACTCTAAATGTTACCATCTACGAGATAACATGTGGAAACAAGTATACTGTAACTAAATAAATCTAAAAATGAGATGTGTCACCACATTAAAACGAAAGTAGGAAAACACTTGCTAAAAAATGTCGGCATTTCTGTGCTCAAAAGTGGAAACAAATATAATGCACATGAATACATTAAAACATAATATATGTCACTACATTCACACATTGTAATGGGAATATTTTTCGAAAAAGGTCACACAAATTATACAAGAAATGTAAATATTTGAAAAACTTTACCAAATAACCGTTTACTACTATAAAATACCACCAACATATAATATTGCATGAGATGTCCCAATTCCCCAATCACATTACGGGCTTTCACAATTTCAGTAGAATTCGGAAGCAAAACCATGGCAGCATGGAAATCTCGCCCTCTTCTGTTCGCGATTCTCACAGTTTTTGTTGCTCTTTACTCACTTCGGCCATCCGCCGCCACATCGCTGGTCGGCAGAAAAATTCCTGACGGTTGGCAGACATTCAAGAACCCGATAAAATCGTCGGTGGTGGAGATCTTGTTTTTGTATTTGAGAGTTTGATTTTAGCGGATGGAGATGAAAATGAACATTTGATTCAAATTTGAAATAAAGAAAAAATTGAAATTGAATGGAATGTTAGTAGACCTGGCAATTCGTTCGTGTCGTGTATTTTCGTGTCGTGTACTTCTGTGTTTCGTGTACCAATAGTCCAAACTCATACACGACACTAAATGAATTCGTGTCATGTCGTGTCGTGTACCGCGCAAATTCGTGTCGTGTTTTCGTGTCAGGCACATAATATAAAATAAATATTAAAATATTATAAAAAATAATAATTTTAATATTATAATATTATTTTTATAGGTTTTAGTAGACAAAATGAAACAAATGGCAACAAAACACGAATGTTTACACGAAATTTATGAAAGTTCATATTATATTTTCAAATTTTAAAGCTTAGTATAAATAGAATTCATAAAATATATATTTTTATTAATTAAATATAAAATAATATATTTATTTATTTATTTATTTATTGTTGTGTCGTGTACCCAAAGGGTAAACACAAAACCGACACTAAATCTCGGTCGTGTACTTTCGTGTTCGTGTATTTTCGTGTCGTGTACTCAAAATGCAAACTCAAACACTAAGGCCATGTTCTCTTTGCTGTTTTGAGGTCATTTTCTATTTTTATTTTCGAAAACACTAAAAACGTGTTCTTTTTATCATTTTCGAAAATGCAGTTTGAAAAATGAAAAAACTGTTTGTACACAAAACGCAAAATGCCCAAACCTCGTTTTGAGCGTTTTGTGTGTATTTCAACAAAAAAACTTCAAAATGCTCAAAATGCATTTTGAGTTTTTTTTTGGATTATTCTAATTTGAAACTAAGTCTAAAATAAAGATTTATGAATTTAATATTAATATTATAAAAAAAAATTGCAAAATAAATTTAACAAAACGCGTTTTCAGCAATTTTGAAAATAAAAATAAAAACAGAAAAATACAAAATATTTTTCAAAATGAAAATACAAAATGAAATACAAACAGAACGCAACCTAAATTTTCGTGTCGTTTTCGTGTCGTGTTTTCGTATCGTGTGGTAAATTGTCGGGTCTAAATGTTATATTCAAAATTCAAAAGATGCAAAAAAAAAAAAACAAAAACAAAAACAAAAACAAGCTAACTCATGCTAAATTTTAGGAAGTTGACAACTATTTTAATATTTATTCTAAATCTAAAAATGATTAACATTTAGAATGAATCCAAAATAATTAAGGAGTTTATATGTTGACTAGTTTGTCCTTTTTAAAGACAATTCAATAAGAACCATAGATCATTAATAATGGGTATTACTAAATACCGTCCTAAATTACTAGTCACCGCCCTTAAAAAAATATTACATGCAATTATCTAGAAATCTGAATTTTAAAATTCATTTACAATATCACAAAATTAACTGAAAATTATAAAACTTAAAAAAGTTATTTCATAAATATTGAATTATTTTTATAAAATTGTCGTCTAATTTTACAATAATTGTGCTGATATTATGAAGTCATTACTATTTAAAAATATATACAATATGGATGAGACCGGATTGTTTTATCGGTTGGAGGCTGACCATTCACTTGCCACGAAGCAGCTTGAAGGGCGGAAGAAAGATAATGAGAGAATCAATATTGCTGTTTGCTGTAACGGTGACGGATATGATAAAGTGCCTCTTTGGGTTATTGGTAAGTATGCAAAACCAGATGCTCTAAGAATGTGAATATGAATAATCTTAATTGCGTGTATCGATTTAATAAAAAAGCTTGGATGACTGGTTTGCTTTTTCAAGAATATTGTCATTGGTTTGACAAGAGAATGAATGGTAGAAAGGTTCTCTTGCTAGTAGACAATTGTCCGGCACATCCAAAGATTATTGAAGGCTTGAGAAATGTGGAGTTATACTTTTTGCCCCCTAACTTCTAAAATTCAACCATGTGATGCCGGGATTATTAGAGCATTCAAAGTTCATTATCGACGTCGTTTCTATTCTAGCATTTTGCAGATGCTTGAGGTTGGCTCACCAAATCTTGAAAAAATTAATATTTTGGATGCTATTAATTTTGCTACCATGGCTTGGAGTTTTGATGTGACAACAAAAACAATAGCAAACTGTTTTCGCCACTGTAAAATTCAATCAGGAGAAATTGATGTTCCTGAAGTAGAAGATGGTCAGCTAGAGCAAGAGATCCAAGATTTAACTAAACTCCTTTCTAAATTGAGCTATAGAAATGTGATGGATGTTGAACATCTCCTGAACTATCCTGAAGAGAATATTGTGGTTATGGAATCTCCTACGGACGAAGAAATCATTGAAGTT
Source organism: Orobanche coerulescens (assembly GCA_033398695.1). Lineage (NCBI taxonomy): Eukaryota > Viridiplantae > Streptophyta > Magnoliopsida > Lamiales > Orobanchaceae > Orobanche > Orobanche coerulescens. The sequence continues at coordinate 10,907,977 of CM065813.1, read as the reverse complement.
GTACTAAATGATGAGGCAAATGATCCCGAACTCGATGATAGTATCACTATACCATTAGTGTCCTCAAGAGAAGCTTTTCAAGCTATTGCCACTATAAAAAATTACCTGCTGCAGCATAATCAAAATATTCCAGAAGTGGTGCATGCTTTACCAAAAATCAAGGACCATATGCATTTTGGGAGAGGAAAGAAACAATCAACTTTGGAGGCATTTTTCGAAAAAATATGACTTATTAATGTGTTTGAAAATTAGTCATTGGATGAAATGTATTCATGATATATTATATAAATAAAAATATATTATTTGAAATATAGTGATTATTCATTTATATTTACATAGGGCCTATAAAGACTTCATTTGTATTTATTCATTAATACATTAAGCGAGGTTATTCATTAAGTCCATTGGCCCAAGTTGGGACCGGAGAAATTTATTCATTAGACGAGGTTATTCATTTATCGAACATTCATTTATCGAAGTTTTACTATAGATAATGAGAAGGGTAAAATTGGAAAAATCTTTAAGATATACATCAAAGGGGGTATCTTTCTTCTCAAATCTCTCCAATTTGGACCGAAATTTTGAGAGGAAAATAAGAGTAGATTTTTCTTTCTTTTCTCCTTGATTCTCTCCAAAACTAATCTCGGGAACAAGCCTCAATTCCCGTTTCCTTCCATTTCTCTTCAATTCTTTACTGTTCCCTCCGTTATTAGTACTCGGGAAGTAGGCCTTAAGAAAAAAATACATCCCTCTAGAACAAGTGAAGTAGAGTGAGGCGAGCATCAACTATCCGGTTCCGTCCATGGAGCATCTCCACATAGTGCATCCCCTGCTAATTCATAGACATGTGGCGTGTATTGTAACACCCCCGATATATTCAGGAATATTACAGCGCCGTAAATCCTTTACATAAGGATTTACAAGGCTGAAGAAATGAAAAGACAATAACAGATACCCACGTATGAAAGTAACTGAAATAAAATACAACAGTTCTGACCAATACTGAAAATACAAATGTCCAAAGGAAAAGTATTAATACATCACCAAATCCAAATCGTCACAAACGACGATGTACTCGAGTACTTATTAAAACGATACAAACAACAGACAAATAAACTCGGCCGGAACATCACTCTGCACCCTCGTCGTCATGCAACTCCAGTGGTTGTTTCCCCGCTCTACTGGATCCTGAACATAAACAAATGCTCACCCCCGAAGGGGTTAGCACAATGATGCTAGTACAAGTACCACAACATAATATTCAACATCTCACGAAGAATAATAATAACATAAATGACAAAAGAACCAATGAGTCTTCTCCTGCGAGAAACTCAATAATAACATACACACATGATAATCACAACATGACATCACAACATACACATGGTAATTCCGATGATCCGGTGTTCACTGCCTAGACCCCCCGATGATTCCGTCAAACCAACCCGAGGTGGAAAAAACCCGTCCGATGATCCAGCGCATGCTAGCATAGATCCCCCGATGATCCCATCGGACCAACACGAGGTGGACAAAACCCGTCCGGTGATCCAGCGCACGCTAGCATAGATCCCCCGATGATCCCGTCGGACCAACACGAGGTGGACATACAACAACCATACATGTACAACAATATGTATAACATCAATACATAAAACAATTAAGGTACTTGCCTCGATTCGAAGACAAGAATAATACTCCCACGAATAACAAAACGTTTGAAGGTCGCTCCCTTCGATCAATCACGTTGCTAAGCTCAAACCTTAACAAAAGAAATAATATAGAATTCATCTCCCGTCGCACGAATGTTAACAATCTAATTTATAATCGGAAGTTCATAAATCGTAATATGCTTGGCTTGCTTAACGCACGCTACGTATCCTATGTAGCGTACGTTAAGGCTACTTGTTAGCACACGCAATAATACGAAGTCTAGCGTACGCTAACCATGCACTGTCAGTACCTCACTGATCAGTCGATTGACTCGTATGATGATATAACGCACGTTACGTTCCAAGCGTAGCGTACGTTAGCTTATGCCCAATAGCGCACGCTAACTATAAAGCTTAGCGCACGCTAAACATGTATGACAGTTCTTCCATGGGCAGTCGACTGTTCTAACTGTGATGAAACTTACGAAATCCTCAGTGTTTAATATACGTTATCTCCATGCATATTACGTTCATCTTATTACAAATGATCTCACGGATTCAAACATTTTCGAGATACAAGGATACGTATAATCATCACAACACCATATTCCATCTTGATTACAATTCTCATGCGAAGTTTGGTGTTCTTAAGGTCGACGCACTAGATTCCAATATCATCATTACATCCCGATTTAACCATGAAGATGAACTAACAATTTCAACTTATAAGAAAGGATGCAAATCATCTATGATTTTGTCCCAAGTCCATTTAACAAAAGTGATAACAACTTTACGTCTACGACCAATATGGTAACGTCATCAATACGGATAATCAATCTCATAATATTTCTCTCATCATTCGACGTGGTAAGATGCTAATCATGATGTTTCCAACGATGATATCTTAAGTATAAACATTCCAACTTATAAACATGATGTTGTTTGGATAATTCATCAATGAAACTCAAAATCTTGATAGCATAATCCTCATATCCATATTAACACGAATCCAAGGTAGGAGATAGTATTAACATACCTTAAGATGAAGAAAACACTGAAACAATAGGTAGACTTCAACCCCGGTTGCTTGTGTGGCACTCCAAAGTGAGTTTCTTCTTCAATGATCAAGTGTAAGTACTCTCCAATCTTCAATGATCATGTAAGGAGAGCTTATATGTGTATGATAAGTAGGGAAGGCTCTCTGGACTTTCCAAGATATGAAGAACGAGTGATAAAATCGTAAACCAAATGAAATGGGGTGTTGTCCCTTATATAAAGTTTCTGTATGATAGCTGTTTAGCGCACGCTATCGTGCTGTCCTTAACGCACGCTAATTAGCGTTAACTCAAAACTGTCCAGGTTCATCAGAGGGAATCTTATCCGGACCCATGTCTGGCCGACGCATGTGCTAGCCGCCTAGCTCAATAATTGACTGCCTAACGCACGCAATTCCTCATTTGTAGCGTGCGCTAGTTTTAGCCGATAACGTACGTTAAGCTACATTCTTAGTGTACGTTATCACGTGTTCGCATGAGAAAATTTACATGTTGTTATACTCATGTACAAGGATACAAATATAGGAAATATCATACTCCAATTATCGAGATCACAATTCCGAATAATACATGGTTCAACAACAGATGAAATACACAATAATAAATCCGGATATTACATGTATGTGGTGGGGTGCTCCACATAGTGCATCATGGACGGAATATCTGCACCTCACATACACACCACGTGTCGATGAATTAACAGAAAATGCACTATGTGAGGATACTCTTCATGGACAAAACCCAACTATCCCCAAACATCTGTCGACTGTCCCCACTTTCAAAAGACCAAATACGTGCACGACTCGGATTTTCAGGACATCCAAAAATCAACCATTTTTTTTTTTTCCTTTTTTCTCTTTCTTTCTCAGTAGTTTCAAGAAATGGGAAATTGGTTTTTTTTACCTTTTTTTGTACGTGCAAAAGAATATATATATATATATATCTGAATGTGCCAAAGTTACTTTCTCCCAAGAAAAATGTAGTACATAGTTGGTGCAAAAAATCAGTAATATTAATGACCTTTTTACAATTTTTGCATAAATTATGTCTATAAATTTTATTTTGAACTCGAGTTGTGCTGATTTTTTTTAATATCTATACTATATAATACTTATCCCCCTTAATTTAATGTGGAAGAGGGATTTAATTGTAACTTTTAATTGTACATATATGAATAGACTATTTTAATTGTAACTTTTAATGTAAATAAACTAATTTAAATACAAAAGTTATGATAAACATCACAATGCAAATGCACCTTCTAATACACAAGGTGATTAAAATGAATTTTTAAATGATAGTATAAATTACAAGATGGTTAAATTTTAGCTATGAAATCTTAGATACAATCGGTGCATCGCACGGGTTAAATAAACCAACATACGTGTTAGTAAAGCCTAATTTCATATAACTAATTACATAGACTAAAATAAAAGGACAATAACAATAAAAAAACATACAAACTTCTCTAAAAGGCATTTAAATTCTGTCATCTGCTCATTCAACCGTCTGCCCCAACATTACGTACAAAACACGTGCACCTTCTAATACACAAGGTGATTAAAATGAACTTTTAAATGATAGTATAAAGGACTTGGATCCCCTGCAGTGCACAGCACCTGCTGTGCACTGCTGTGCGTCGGATGGACCACGCACACACACACACACACACCCATGCGGGTGTGTGTGATCGGACGATTGGGTTGCAGCACAGCACGGTGCTGTACTGCAGAGGATCCAAGTCCTAGTATAAATTACAAGATGGTTAAATTTTAGCTAGGGGTGTCGAACGGTTCGGTTCTGGTTAACCGGAGCGAAATTTTCGGTTAACCGGAACCACAATTGCCCAAAAATGAGAACCGAGAACCGGACCATATAAAATTTCGATTAACCGAAACCGGACCGGTTATTTTCGGTTCCGGTTCGGTTAAACCGACAGAACCGTTTTTTTTATAAATTATAAATTATAAAATATAAAATATAAAACTAATATTTAATACATATATAATATATTATTATAAATTTTTAACAAAATATAAAACATTTATTTAACAATATTAGAGTTTTAAAATTTTAATTTACAAAAATTAAAATAATAAAATATATAAGTATAAAATATAAAAATAATATTTAATAAATATATTATAAAATCGATTTTCGGTTCGGAACCGTTCGGTTCCGGTTCCGAACCGAAAACCGAAAAATTATGTAATGAGGAACCGAAAACCGAACCTTTAACCGATTATACGGTTCCGGTTAACCGGAACTGCCTCGGTTCTGGTTCGGTTCCGGTTCTAACCGAAAATCGGGAACCATTTAGACACCCCTAATTTTAGCTATGAAATCTTAGATACAATCGGTGCATCACACGGGTTGAATAAACCAAAAATAACCCCGGAGCAACATACGGGTTAGTAAAGCCTCATTTCATATAACTAATTACATAGACTAAAATAAAAGGACAATAACAATAAAAAAACATATAAAATTCTCTAAAAGGCATTTAAATTCTGTCATCTGCTCATTCAACCGTCTGCCCCAACATTACGTACAAAACACGTAGATATTCAACCAAAGACCGTGCATCGCACGAGTTGGATAATGCCTCGTTTACACATAATAGTACCTGATAGTATATTCCGATAATATGTATGTGGCAAAAGTTTTTTTAAACAATACCGCGCCTAGTTCTGAAAGGCAGGGAGCGGCGGGGTCGTGCAATTTGGGGCGACTATTTTTTTTTTTCTTATTATATGAGGGGTGATGCAATGGTATGTAAGGTTATGGGTGGGGACCGTGTCAAATGACACGGCCGTGCCTGTGTTGGTCCATTTTGTTTCTGTTTTTCATTCTTTTTCGGTTCGATCTTTCGTTTCCGTATTGCTTGATATGTATTGGGGGTTGAGACTTCGTTCTTACTTGATTAATGTCCTTAAAATACCTATAAAATTAATAAAATGTACCCAAGCGTGATCGAGTCCAATAAACACAATATGAACACAAACGACACAATTCTACACATTTTAGGATCTTAAAATTCGGAAAAGCTTTGCAAAAATATGTGTAAAAATGAGTGTTATCAAAATCCCCCAAACTTGAACGTTGATCGTCCCGTGCAATGCACTTCAAAATAACCACTCTTAAGGGAACTTATCTCTCAACACACCTCAAATGATCATTTTGAAAATTCATCAATGCGCCTCAAGAAATAAATAAGTCGAGTTCTATAAAGTATTCAAATCTCTGGGGTGTTTCCTTAACATCATAGCCAATACTTGAAGAATACGAACATCACCGGTCAAGTGTATTCCCTCACCTCAAAGTGTATAATGGGATAAGTGACGCTCAAAACTCATTCAATGAAATAAGAATCCCATAGGCTTGCCAATCGTGTACATCTCTACCACTATTTGTGCATGCAAATTTGGTGAATCAAAAAGTACTTTATTGGTTTTAATGTAGGCTTTTTGGTCGGGGTAGGATAAGTATGGATAAAGTGACTTGACTTGAGCAAATTAGAACACCATCTCAATAATCACTTGGCTCAATTAGAAGCTCAAGTTTTCATCATTTTTTTTCTTGGAATTTGCTTCTTTCAACCCCTTGATTTTAATATAATTGCAATAAGCGTTTTTGAAAGTGAAAATCACAACCTTATTCCTCCTTATCACACCATTTTTTTAACCTCTGTTTTTGTGTGGTGGATAACATCGTCATTATAATCACACCATTTTTCCTTCAAATTTATTTTGATAAATGATTGCCATTGGACCAACAACCTTCCCAATCGCCTCCACACACATTTTCATTCTTTTGCCAATTTGTTCTAATACTCTCAAGTATAGGGACAAAAGTTTATAATGGAACGGAAAGCTCATAATGTGGCTAACAATAAATAGGCTTTAAGCTCAATTGGGCTAACTAGGAAATTAATAATTGTCGGGTTGGCAAAAAGGTTTGAAGGGCTAACGAAAAAAATCGCCTAAAATCACTTTCACTAATTTGCATGCACGCTTGTAGTTTCGAATAAGATACCAAGGCAAGTTCTAGAGTCTTAAAATATGAATGGTACACTCGACAATGAAACTTGCATATTTAATGATGCACGAAGGCTCAAAAGCTCACAAGTTAGAATTGTTCATATTTCCAAGGTATTGAACTATTTATTCAAGTTCACACCCTTTTGATTATTCTACAAATTTTCCTCTTCAAATTATCCTCGATTTGCATATCAAAATAACAAAATAAATCCCGAGGCATCCAAGACAAGAGTTCATTCTTTCGAGTTTCATCCAAGTATGATACTTAAAACACACCAAGTTCAAAAAATCAAATATTCACACCAAAATCCAAGCAAATTCACACCAAAATTCAAAAAATAAAAACAAACAAACAATAAAACAACAATCAAAAAAATATGTTCACGAAAAATAAACAAACGAACAATATAAGTATTTCTTGACCCAATATCTCCCCCCAAACTTAAATTAAAGAGTATAAACATGAAGGGGGTATAGTATTTAAACAATAAAAAACTTTGGGTCAAGAAATATTTACAACCGGTCCTACTGATTGGTGATCGCAAGGATTCGCGTAGTAAGGTTTTCAAATCCGATCAATTTTAAAATTTGTAAAACCTCGGAGTATTTCCAAGGTGTCGAACCCAAGGGAATTGATGTGTCGAAAATAAAGGAAGTAACTCTACTCAAAATTTGACTGCTATTTAGGAATCCGAAAATTTTGTTTGTTACTAATGATCTAACTTTAAAAATCGAAAAATAAAAATTAAATAAAAGATGAATTATCTAAATCAAGCAAATAAAGCAAATTAGCAAGATAAAATCACAAGTCGAAAGGTAATTGATCCTAGGGTAGTATCATCTAATTGAGTTCACACAATCCATTCACTTGATTCCTTTTCCCCAAATTTTAATTCAATCCTAGAAATAATCACTCAGCCAATCTAGAATTCCGATCAAGGCAACCTAGAAAGATAGTTAATTTAAACCCTATTCCCGCCAGGGCTCAAGGAATTTAAATCACTTAAAAAGCGCCAACTTATTTATCTATGATTTATCTTTCTCCGCTAGGTCTCAAGATAAAATCATATTGTGCATCAAGTATTTCCACTAATCAATTACTCCTTCCGGACAAAATCAATTAGCTAACATGCATCGATTAAGGGCCCTTTAATCTAACATGAGGTTTAACGCAACTTGAACACAAGCCTAGGATGAAAGGTCAAAAGGTAATCAAAGGAACATCATATGAACATCAATTAAATTTACTAACCCTAGAATCAATCAATGAATTTAGCCAGACATAATTGAAATTAAATAAGAATTAGATGAAGAATGCATATTATTAATAAGAAAAGAGAGATTACAACCCTTACGGATGAACTCCGAGTCTTCAATCTCTGAAAAATAATAATAATTCTCCTCCAAAAAGTTCTTGCATCAAAGGAATAAATCTTGCTAAAAAGATGTAAAAATCTGCTAAAGATAATAAAGGATTGAAAAGGGCTGATGAAAGATTGATAAAAGATGATAGATGATAAAACTAGGTCTAAAAGGAGGTTTATATAGCCTAAGGGGGTTAAACTCCCGATTAGCCCTAATCTAGGAAACAAAAACTATCCAAAAGAGTCTTTTTTCGTCAAAACACGAGAGTCCATTGGCAAAGATATCGGCTGGCCTATCGGCTGATAGGCTGGCCGATAGTTGGTTCGTCGATCTCTTCACTCGATAGGGCAGGAACTCCTTTCGGACGGGCCTATCGGCCGATAGGTTCGTCTGTCTTTCGCAAAAATCCGTTTCTTCGTCCGTTTGACTTGACTCTCGGTCCTTTGTCTCGTTTTGGGTCCTTTTTGGCTCTAAAAACCTGCAAACACACTAAAACCAACCCAAACGCGTAATACGGCTCGACTAATCATAAATAAGCCAAATACGAGCACATTAATCACGACACGAGATAAAAACCTAGTATAAAATCCTAGAAAAATGTGGTAAAATTACCACTTATCAAACCCCCCCAAACTTAAGCCTTGTTCGTCCCGAACAACAAAAAGAAAAGAAAAAGAAAGTCGTGAATCATCGTGCAACTCATAGTGTTCAACCTAATCAATACTATCCTGTAATTTTCTCTAAATAATCCGAGTGTCGTAAAAGCGAGCTGCACTCAGAATAATGATTCCGCAAAGTAATCAAGTTCAGTCCTAATCATTCGTTCATGAAGAAAATCCAGCTCGAAGATTAACAAAACGTGAGTCAAATCGACCGTCAATATGAAAGGCTAAAATAAACAAGCTAGTTCGTCCCGTTACACAGTCTAGTGGCACAATTTTCACGAGTTTCATAACAAATAAACCTCGGACAGTATTCCCTTAAATATATGTTCAAGAATTTGATTCGAGTTGACCACTAGGTTAGGATCTCGGGATGTTTTATCGGGGTAATCCTAGGGTGGAACTTCCATTCTCATGTATTAGGAAACCGTTTGACGTAAAAGACACTCATGGGGCACATGGATGCTTCTAGTTACTAAGTTCCCGTCTACAGCGGAGAAACAACTCGAATATATAATTTCCGCATGTCCGAATCAAGGTCGCCGTTTTACGCGAGAGTAAACAGCGGGTCACGCGAATACCCCCGGTTACTAAGTTTCCTATCATTGGCACATGTGAAATATCTAAATTACTAGTCTAATCAGAGTCGTCGTTTTACGCGAGGGTAAACAACGGGTCACGCGAATACCCCCGGTTACTAGACTTTCCTTCATAGAACAACATTATCCCAACTTTTGGGAAGAACTGACCGACTCTAAACTCACTCTAAGTGCCAACACGACTAAAGAAACAGTACGACTTACTATCCGGAAGATGTAACCAAACGTATTGACGGTGATTTTAAAAAAAGTATGTATCGTCTCTTATCTGCCAAGACCTCTACAATCACGAAAAATTTTGGACCTAAATGAATACTATGCAAAATAGAAATAACTGACTACAACTCAACTAAACTCGACCGTTTCTCCAGAGAGAAAAACAGTGTCGTAACATCGGTATCACACAAATAGAAGCACGAAAAATTCACGAATAAAGAAAAACTAAGACAAGCAAGGCTATCTAAAACAAACAACGAAAAGCAAATAAAAGCAAACACGAAATCTAAAAAAAAACTACTACGACCTAAAAAAATAGAAACTAGCAAACACACCAAACGAAAATGAACATAAAAATCTAAAAAAAAACTTAAGCAACAAACAGCTAAATCCACGCAACACCAATATGATAAGCACAAAAAAAAACAACGGGCACCGACACAAGCAAATAATGGTACAAGGCAACAAGGTACTCACACGTAAAGAAATTAACAAAGCCGCCCCCAAACTTATTTCGCATCCTAACGGAGGAATAAGTTTGAAAAGAGAAAGGAGTGGCTTTGTTAACGGAGTACCTGATCACTGTGGCGGAAGTCGAAGCATAAACAGGGCCGGGTATGTCATATCGGGCTGGCCTATCGGCCGATAGGCTGGGCCGATAGGAACTACTGAAACTTACGTGCCTCATATCGGGTGGAATATCGGTCGATGTGGTCTGCCTATCGACCACTGCTTGTAACATAAATTTTTTTTTTTTATTCTCCTCAGCCTATCGGCCGGGCCTATCGGCCGATAGGTCAACCGATAGGATTGTCTGTCCCAAAAATTTTTCAACTCGTTCTATTTCGTACTTGGTCCCGTTTTTGCTTGGATATGGCGATTACAGACCTACAAGTATTCAAAACTCGGCGTGCATGGATTAGAACTTAACAAAACTAACAACGCTACTACGAAACTAGAAACTACAAAAAATCACGCAAACGAAAAATCGAAAACAAACGAATAAAACGAACTAATATACATACGTTGGGTTACCTCCCAACAAGTGCTACGTTTAACGTCTTTAGCTAGACGATACCTCTTTCATTCCGGGTCTTCAGCGACAACTCCCCCTTGAACGGGTTTGTTGATATCAAGATAGCATACGTCCCTCTCATTAGATCGACTCTCGTTCGCCTCCAACATTCGAACATACTCTGGCAAATCCTCGGAAATTTCATCAACATCGGAATGTGAGTAAATGGAGTGTGAAATGCAGTGCTCCAACAAGTCGGTCGGGGGCGGCATAATAGACTCAATTTCATAACATTCCTCGGGAGCATCCTCGGGCTTCTTCATCGCGTCATAGATGGAAATTTTCAGATTTTGATCATTAACCCGGAAAGTAAGATCACCCTCTTGGACGTCTATTAGTGTTCTCCCCGTCGCTAGAAACGGTCTCCCAAAGATCAATGGTTGATTCTCATCCTCGGGCATATCAAGAACTACGAAATCGGCCGGGAAGACTAAGTGTTGGACTCTAACGAGCACATCCTCCACAATTCCCCTCGGATAAGCGATCGACCGGTCCGCCATGAGTAGAGAAATGGTAGTCGGCTTCATCTCCCCAATCTTCAACTTCTTAAAGATGGATAGAGGCATAAGATTGATGCTTGCCCCGAGATCACACAACCCATTACGGAACGTTTGGTCGCCAATCATGCATGTCAAAGTAAAACGTCCCGGATCCTTCTGCTTGAGCGGAAGCTTGTTTTGAATGATAGCGCTACACTCCTCTGTCAAATTTATTGTTTCAAACTTCCCCAACTTCCTTTTGCTTTCCACAACGTCTTTCAAGAATTTCACGTACCCCGGCATGTCTCTCAAAGCGTCTAGAATTGGAATGTTGATATTCACCTTTTGAAACATGTCGATAAATTGTTGAAGCTTTTCATCATATCTCGACTTGGCCAATCGCTGTGGAAATGGAGCTTTTACCTCAAAATCCTTCACATTCGAACTTCCAGGAGCCTTTCGGCCGATAGGGGGGTCGATAGGCTTAACTGCCGGCATTCTGTCTGGGTATCGGGTGGGCATATCGGCCGATAGGCTTGGCCGATGAGCCTGCTGCATTTCATCTTCTTTCTCGTTCTCTGCTCCCGTTCCTAGTACATCCTCGTTTCCATATTTCTCAACTTCAGCCCCATGATTACTGTACTTTGTCCCACTCCGAAGCTCGATTGCGTTGCATTGTTGCGTCTTCGGGTTGGTCTCGGTGCTGCTCGGAAAATGCCCCGGCTTATGAAATCCGGCTTGGGCGTTCGCCATTTGACTCATTTGGGTCTCCACCATCGACATCTGCTTTGTCAAGGCTATCACTGAGTTTCCAATAGATGTCACACTATGCTCGAGAGCCCCGAACCTCTTGTCTACTTTATAAATAAAATCTTTTTGACTCGCCTCCAACCGTTCCAACATCTCTTCCATCGGTGTCTTAGCAATCGGCTCTTGAATAACCCCGTTCTTCACGTTAAATCCCGGTGGTGGCTGGAGAGCATTGTTCGGGTTGGCATAGGAGAAATTAGGGTGGTTTCGATTGTTCGGATAATAGGTCCCCATATTTCCCCCTTGCCGGAAGTTTCCTCCTTGCATGTAATTCACATCCTCCTTAACTGCAATAGGCTCGTTTAGCTCTTCAAAAACTGAATTGACTCCCAAAGTATTCTTTTTTAGCATCTCAAGTTCTTTTTGTTGTTTTTCAAATTTCGCCTTCAAATCTCCGTAGGCGTCCTCGTCACCGGATGGGACCTTTCTTCTCGTCATCTTCCTATCGGTCACCTCCTCGTAATCATTGTTGACCGCTAGCTCGATGAGATTCTTGGCCTCTTCATAATCGTTAGCAAGAAATCCCCCTTTCGATGAATAGTCCAACTCTCTTCTAGCCTTCCTCGTCAAACCCCGATAAAACCGAATGTAGATCTCCTCCTTGTCAATTCCATGCTGTGGGCATTTGCGAAGTAGCTTCTTAAATCGGATCCATGCCTCGTATAAGTATTCATCCTCATATTGCTCGAATTGCAAGATATCGTTGATTTGTTTTTGCACCTTCAAGGGAGGATAGAACTGTGCTAAGAACAGCCGAGTCATCTCTCTCCAAGTACCAGTTTCCTTCCGATCTAGGCTCTTGTACCAATCTAGCGCATCGTCTTCTAAGGAGAACCGGAATAGGCGGAGCTTAATGACATCCGGAGGCACTCCGTTTTGCTTGATGGTGGCACATATGTCCAAAAACGACTCAAGGTGAGCATTTGGATCTTCATTAACTCCTCCTCCGTATGTTTGAGACTTCACTGTAGCAATGAGGGACGGCTTCAGCTCGAAGTTGTTGGCATCAATCTTTCCCCAACCTCCTTCTTGATAATCGTCCATCTTAGGTCGGAAGCGGGCATTCAATGGGATCTTCTCGGGACGAGCGAGTTCTCGTGGTGGGTCACCAATGCCAGCCATGGTATCAACGAAAGGTATAGAAATAGTCTCGGTTCTCGCTTCTTGCTTCTTCCTCCTCAAAGACTTCTCGATTTCCGGATCCAAAGGAAATAAGTCCTTTCCTTGGGATCTTGTGATCATGCACTGCCTACAAAGAAGAGAAAACAAGATGTGAGGAAACGAGATCGAAAATTAATAATAATAGTAAACAACCTAAAGTAACAATCTCTTCTTTTTCGAATTATCCCCTAAAGTTTTCTATCAATTCCCCGGCAACGGCGCCAAAAATTGATCGCAAGGATTCGCGTAGTAAGGTTTTCAAATCCGATCAATTTTAAAATTTGTAAAACCTCGGAGTATTTCCAAGGTGTCGAACCCAAGGGAATTGATGTGTCGAAAATAAAGGAAGTAACTCTACTCAAAATTTGACTGCTATTTAGGAATCCGAAAATTTTGTTTGTTACTAATGATCTAACTTTAAAAATCGAAAAATAAAAATTAAATAAAAGATGAATTATCTAAATCAAGCAAATAAAGCAAATTAGCAAGATAAAATCACAAGTCGAAAGGTAATTGATCCTAGGGTAGTATCATCTAATTGAGTTCACACAATCCATTCACTTGATTCCTTTTCCCCAAATTTTAATTCAATCCTAGAAATAATCACTCAGCCAATCTAGAATTCCGATCAAGGCAACCTAGAAAGATAGTTAATTTAAACCCTATTCCCGCCAGGGCTCAAGGAATTTAAATCACTTAAAAAGCGCCAACTTATTTATCTATGATTTATCTTTCTCCGCTAGGTCTCAAGATAAAATCATATTGTGCATCAAGTATTTCCACTAATCAATTACTCCTTCCGGACAAAATCAATTAGCTAACATGCATCGATTAAGGGCCCTTTAATCTAACATGAGGTTTAACGCAACTTGAACACAAGCCTAGGATGAAAGGTCAAAAGGTAATCAAAGGAACATCATATGAACATCAATTAAATTTACTAACCCTAGAATCAATCAATGAATTTAGCCAGACATAATTGAAATTAAACAAGAATTAGATGAAGAATGCATATTATTAATAAGAAAAGAGAGATTACAACCCTTACGGATGAACTCCGAGTCTTCAATCTCTGAAAAATAATAATAATTCTCCTCCAAAAAGTTCTTGCATCAAAGGAATAAATCTTGCTAAAAAGATGTAAAAATCTGCTAAAGATAATAAAGGATTGAAAAGGGCTGATGAAAGATTGATAAAAGATGATAGATGATAAAACTAGGTCTAAAAGGAGGTTTATATAGCCTAAGGGGGTTAAACTCCCGATTAGCCCTAATCTAGGAAACAAAAACTATCCAAAAGAGTCTTTTTTCGTCAAAACACGAGAGTCCGCTGGGCAGCATATCGGCCTGGCCTATCGGCCGATAGGCTGGCCGATAGTTGGTTCGTCGATCTCTTCACTCGATAGGGCAGGAACTCCTTTCGGACGGGCCTATCGGCCGATAGGCTGGCCGATAGGTTCGTCTGGCTTTCGCAAAAATCCGTTTCTTCGTCCGTTTGACTTGACTCTCGGTCCTTTGTCTCGTTTTGGGTCCTTTTTGGCTCTAAAAACCTGCAAACACACTAAAACCAACCCAAACGCGTAATACGGCTCGACTAATCATAAATAAGCCAAATACGAGCACATTAATCACGACACGAGATAAAAACCTAGTATAAAATCCTAGAAAAATGTGGTAAAATTACCACTTATCAATTGGGCGGAGGGAAATAGCTGTAACACCCCCAAACCACTCGGGAATATTACAGAGCCGCAGACCCCCTTCCGTGAGGATCTACCAGGCTAAATACAAAAACACCACGACACAAAACATACCAACATGGGTAATTAACGAACAATTAGACCGATTTGGTCTTTTACGATAACATACACATCAACCATGCATTACTCTTTCTCGCAAATCATACCCACGCAGGGGTTAACATAAATCAAAGTTCCCATAAAACGGGAAAAATAAACACAACGGAAGGACAAAACAACAAGACATCGCCAAATACTCAACACCCGTCTCCATGTGATTAGTATCGTCGTCTTCCATCATCCTTCGTAACGAACTCCCCAACATCCTGCAAATACCTGGACGCAATACAAACATCCACCCCCCGAATACTCAGGGGTTAGCAAAACTCCACTCTTTTGCTAGTGTGAGTAAAAATAGAAAGACAAGCCATACATATCATACTCCAAGAACATAGAAATCGTGAATATACTTCCCGAGATAATTCACTTGATCAAAACCGTTTGAATTATGAAAGATAGGAATAAAACCATTTTATATCTTACCAAACATTTTACAATATCGGGAGTTTTAAAAAAACATTTGGGGTTTAAAAATTTTCAAGCCTTTCGAAATACTTAGGGACACAGCCCAAAAATTATTTATTTTGAAATACGATTCCGATAACAAAATACGGGGTCCACGACCCAATCATAACATTCTAACCACAAGCACGGGGGGTCCGTGACTCAACTTATCCACATCACATACTCACAAGAATAACTAGACCGAAACTACACCGTGTCAAATATTACCATGACAACAGTCTCACAGAACGACAACAGAGAGTGCAACTTTGCAACTTGACCATACGGTCGAACTCGACACACCATAGAGCTACAATACACAGAGCAACCACAGGACTCACATACTCATATCAAATTATCGCAGCCAAGAGACAAATCTCACACGACATATTTACTGGTGCCATTCCAGCCAAGTACGATACCATTTGGACTGCCATTCTAATCATACGAAATATGCGCCAAAAATCATAGTTCTCCAACAAAACAATTCAAAGTTAACCGTTGGTACGAGACTCACGGCCACCGTATCCCGCAGAGCCCCGTCGGACATCCCTGAGTGGTTAACCCTAGTTCGTGATACGCACACACACAGCAATACGTATCCCTAGAGGCCCCGTCAGACCATCCCTATGTGAACACACATAAACATCCACAACGTCACGTGAAGCCATAATTCGAATACTAGAATATGCAAACAAATGCTAGGTACTTCGCTAGAATGGCCACTTTAGACGACGTATACCCACGAATGTCACACAACAACAACAACAACAACAACAACAACAACAAATACCAATACCAAACGACACCAAGCGCCACACCCTCCTTACGAAGGAGTAACAACTAATATCACACAACGTCACATATTCACGGAACAATTATACATATCAATACACAATCCTCGGCAAATAATTACGATTTACTAAATTCACTAAATATGTTCAACATCTTCCAACATACGAAACTAATGCACATATTTCGAAAGCACATCAATCCATGAAGCATACGAGTTATCTTTTGAAAGACAACAATTATCGAGAACATACCGATCCTTTTAAAAGTTCATTAAAACATTCAAATTGTAATTTGGTTCCAATACCAATGAATACGTCGACGAAACACGAAATGTATGGGCAAGATACTTGCCTCGATACCACGAGCGACGAAACGACGAACGGACACGGTCGGGTAGCCTTCAAACTTCCAAAAACGACCAAGAATTCGACATCCCACAAATACTACGAAAACAATACCACCATGAATCAACAATACATCGAAAATATAGGGATCGTCCTAATTCCTACCCAATGGAGCAATTCGTCGGACATCTCAAAGGCTCACATCAACATAACCGACGAACATATGAATTTATGAAGTCCAATCCACAAAGTCTCAAGATTAACAAAGGATCTCTAGTATACAATGAAGATCTCACAACAATTTGGGCTAGATCGGCTTAAATCGGCCGAAACCTCACAAACCCCCAAAATTCAAGAACTAGGGTTCTAAGAAGAGATTACCTTGATTTGGACCAAGAAGATGATTAGATGTTGTTAAACACCTACAAATCCGCTCCAAGATGAAGCTTGATGAAGAAGATCGCTCAAAATCGCCTCTGGAGCTCACTTCCGTCGGAAGGGATGAAGAAAGGGAGAGAAAATGACGAATTAACATTGCTGTCCAGTATTTATAGTGGACAGTTATTAGCGTGCGCTAAACACCCTGCATTAGCGCGCGCTAACGGGGTCAACGCCCCAGAAAATACCGCCTATAACACAGTTAACGTGCGTTAGTCCAATAAGTGTAGCATGCGCTAACGGGTCACGAAACCAGTCCAGTTGCCCCTGGATAGATCTGCACCTACCAGGTAGCGTGCGCTAGAAAGAACGATTAGGGTGCGCTAAGCAGTCGATAGCGTGCGCTAGCTACCAACTAGGGGTGGACTCGGTTCCATTCGGTTCGGTTTTTGACCGAAACCGAGAGTCGAACCAAATATTCGGTTTTGGTTTGGTTCGGTTCTTTTTGAAGTTCGGTTCGGTTAAGTTCGGTTTTATAAATATTCGGTTCGGTTTCGATTTGGTTTGATGTTTTTTCGGTTCTTCACAATATAAATTCAAACATTATATGCAATAGAATAAGTTATATATAACAACAAGCCAACAAGAGTTATATATATGTTCAAGATAAAAGCTAGAGTTGTATAGAAATTTCCAAATATCTCAAAATATATAACAATCGTAAATCATAGTAGCTCATTCTCTCAACCTAAATTAATTGAATCACAAATTCATGAGCATATTATCGGTCCTTCTTGGACCCATGAGGGTCTTACAAAAGGAAAACGAATTATACTAAAATTCGAAACACATCAAAATCACAAAAACAAGGTCATTTTAGTATGTTGAAATTTGACTTCGGTCCATTTCGGTCCCGTTCGGTTCCGCTCTACCCCGAACCGAGAACCGAACCAAATTAGTTCGGTTCGGTTCTGTTTTTTTGTTTTTCGGTTCGGTCTTCTTCGGTTTCGGTTTTTCGGTTCTTTTTTCGGGTTTTTCCGGTTCGGTTTTGGATTTTCGGTTCCGAAATGCCACCCCTACTACCAACCTTAGCGTGCGCTAACGAGACCCCAGTCCCAGTCCAGTAGCTCTCGGACTGCCGCTGGACTGCTAGTTAGCGTGCGCTACACATCCGGTAGCGTGCGCTAACCAAAACACAGTAGCGTGCGATATGCCACAAGCATTAGCGTGCGCTATACCACAAAAACCCCAAAACTCGCATAGTGATCCGAAACGCCTCCAAACACATGTCCTAATAAGGCACACCCAAAACATGGCATAAAATTCCAACGATGAGGACAATACCAATCCAGTAAAACCCAGAAAACTCGATGAATCCGGAACAAAGATCTCGGGTATTACATTCTACCCCTCTTAAAAGAAGTTTCGTCCCCGAAACTTAAAACTTAAAACGATCGACGCAAAATAATCTCAGATAACACACGATGTCCGTTTCCAACGGCTTGCAACGAATCACATGCAGCACGTGGAAGCTAACATCCACATCGCCATTTCAGAATGATAACAAAACACACGGACAAAAATCAGTCTACTTGAACAACCCAAACAGTACATCAATCAAAACGTGAGTTAATCGCTGAACAAATAAGAAATTCCACAACACGAGGATTGGAAGATCGAAAACGAAGTTAATTTCCTGAACTTAAGGAAATTACGAAGTGGTCTGAACGCTCAAAAATCATGATACGAGATCAACGAATACCGGACAACAAATGATTGAACAACAACGATCGAGACATCAACGGTCAAACAATCATATCTGAATCATAACGAATAACATAAATCGAATAGCATCCTCGAAGTCCACAACATGAATCAAGACAATATATGATCTGATGAAAACGAAATGATATACATTTTCACAAGATTCACAGGAGCGGAGCCGAATTTAAAAAAGTCACAACGACAAACGGATTAACCCGAAACAATACCGCAACTCGTTCGAACAACAAAAAGTAAAGATTAGAACAAGTCCAGAAAATATCGACCAACACAAACGAGTCGATAGAGTCGAACAAAACGAAAGCAAAAAAAATATGGGTATTACACCATATCACCTTTAAAAGAGGTTTCGTTCTCGAAATTTAAACAACAAGAATGAAGTGCTAGAATAGCAACCTTCCCAGAAACCTTCTATTGGTCCCGCATCTGATCTCCATGACTGTCTGTACCGCGGTCACGACCGCGCCCTTTGCCCCTTGGCATATTAAGCGGATACTCACTCAATACAATGGTACAGCATCGCAAAATAATATACCAAATTGCCAACATGGCTTGACATATCACATAAGACAACTAATAGCAACTCGATAAGAAGATCTACGAGGTGTCCTTTTAAATGATATCATTTGAAAATCCTTGGATTTGCATGTTTATTCAAAATAAAACTTTGAAAGTATTTTTGGTACCTCGGGCTCTTTGTCAAAACTTTTAAACAACGGACTTTAACTGTCTCATTTGAAATTATTGGCAAAACAATATTTCCTTACAACCAGCACTATCAAAATCACTATGCCACTACACATCATCATTTGGAGTGATTTAAGATCACGCACAATAACTGGTTCAGTTCAGAAAACTTTTCTAAATTCGAGTATAAAGTTAAATCGAGCAAGATTCTTCATCTTTCACAATATATTTTTGAAAATAAAAATTATATTGGTTCTTGAAAAATAAAAAATAAAATTTTTTGGTGTGAAAGATTTCTGAAAATTCTGTACTCGAATCTTTGAAAATACAACAGTACGTCAAAAATTATTTTTGAAAATCCTCTCAACACTACACAATAATCAACGACTGTAACATTTTACAAAATGCTCAAAGGTACTTTAAAACGACTCTTTCAATACCGTCGTGGTTCCTTTAAAAAATTCAAGACTGGCTCGCCAATTTTAAACGATTTTCAAAGTCCACACGAAGCCGCTGATTAAGCGAACCGTCACAACTTTATGAAATTTAATTTTCCACAATTTGCTCAAGTTTATAAAATTTTCAGGAAAGCGTTTTTGAACACACACACACACACAATAGACATAATTCATCACTTTATCAAATACGGTCCATTACCATCAAATCCAATCACATGTCAATACCCTCTGTCCACATAATTACAGTATCACACGAGAAACCGTCAAAAGATAATTAACATCTAAAACTGAAATCCGGCATCTCAGTAATGAGGACTCTCACAACAAGTGCATTCCGGACGACTTAACGTTCACACCCCCAACTCAGTCATGATTTTGAGCATTATTGACCAAATAATAAAGCCAACATCACTACATACCTCCGAACCGACGATCAGGAAATCAACAAGTCGAAAGCAAGAGCCACGTTTCGAGTAAATTTTTGGTAGACCTCGTTTGAGTTTTCAAAATCAAATTTCATATTTTGAAAATTTGCAATGCAATGTTGAAATAAAATATAAGTAGTTTAAATTTTCAAAATTTTCGGTCTCGAGGTCATTATACGAAAATCAAACCTTTTTCCTTTCTTGAAGGATGTTTTAAAATAAAATTTACGTGACTCTTCAAAAATAATTAAACTTCGAAATATGCGGGATCACACCAAGCCATTACTTCAATTAAACGATTCACACAATATATATACAGTTTTATACACTGGTATCATTTTTCATTCTAGCACAATACGAGAATCAAACAAGTATGGAGTACGTATTCACGAGGCACATTTAAACTCCACATAATAACACATAATCCCAGAAGCTCGTATAACACGAGACGCAACAAGGTACGGAGACTTACATCCACAGATCGCACGAAGATGATGGCTGCACCTCGATACTAATCACGACCGACACCTCAGACGACGCGTCGCGACACGACTCAGTCAGACCAAATCTGACAAGACAAGACAAGACAAGACGAGACGAGACAAGACAAGACAAGACAAGGCCCGACAACACAAAACTCGACCCGACAGCCTAGGTTTCCACAACCTAAGCTCTGATACCATATTCTGTAACACCCCAAACCACTCGGGAATATTACAGCGCCGCAGACCCCCATCCGTGAGGATCTACTAGGCTAAATACAGAAACACCACGACACAAAACATACCAACATGGGTAATTAACGAACCATTAGACCGATTTGGTCTTTTACCATAACATACACATCAACCATACATTACTCTTTCTCGCAAATCATACCCACACAGGGGTTAACATAAATCAACGTTCCCATAAAACGGGAAAAATAAACACAACGACAAAACAAATACTCATAAGGACAGAACAACAAGACATCGCCAAATACTCAACACCGATCTCCATGTGATTAGTATCGTCGTCTTCCATCATCCTTCGTAACGATCTTGTGAATCACTCCCCAACATCCTGCAAATACTTGGATGCAATATAGACATCCACCCCTCGAATACTCGGGGGTTAGCAAAACTCCATTGTTTTGCTAGTGCAAGTAAAAATACAAAGACAAGCCATACATATCATACGCCAAGAACATAGAAATCGTGAATATACTTTTCGAGATAATTCACTTGATCAAAACCGTTTGAATTATGAAAGATAGGAATAAAACCATTTTATATCTTACAAAACATTTTACAATCTCGGGAGTTTTAAAAAAACTTTTAAAAATTTTCAAGCCTTTCGAAACACAGCCCAAAAATCATTTATTTCGAAATACGATTCCGATAACAAAATGCGGGGTCCACGACCCAATCATAACATTCCAACCACAAACACGGGGGGTCCGTGACTCAACTTATCCACATCACATACTCACAAGAATAACCCGACAGAAACTACACCGTGTCAAACATTACCATGACAACAGTCTCACAGAACGACAAGAGAGAGCATAACTTTGCAACTTGACCATACGGTCGAACTCGACACACCACAAAGCTACAATACATAGAGCAACCACAGGACTCACGTACTCATACCAAATTATCGCAGCCAAGAGACAAATCTCACATGACACATTTACGGATGCCATTCCAGCCAAGTACGATACCATTTGGACTGCCATTCTAATCAGACGAAACATGCGCCAAAAATCATAGTTCTCCAACAAAATAATTCAAAGTTAACCATTGGTACGAGACTCACAGTCACCGTACCCCGCAGAGCCCCATCGGACATCCCTGGGTGGTTAACCCTAGTTCGTGATACGCACACACACAGCAATACGTATCCCTAGAGGCCCCGTCAGACCATCCCTATGTGAACACACATAAACATCCACAACGCCACGAAAAGCCATAATTCGAATACTAGAATATGCAAACAAATACTAGGTACTTCGCTAGAATGGCCACTTTAGACGACGTATACCCACACGAATGTCACACAACAACAACCAATACCAATACCAAACGACACCAAGCGCCACACCCTCCTTACGAAGGAGTAACAACTAATATCACACAACGTCACATATTCACAGAACAATTACACATATCAATACACAATCCTCGGCAAATAATTACGATCTACTAAATTCACTAAATATGTTCAACATCTTCCAACATACGAAACTAATGCACATATTCCGAAAGCACATTAATCCACGAAGCATACGAGTTATCTTTTGAAAGACAACAATTATCGAGAACATACCGATCCTTTTAAAAGTTCATTAAAACATTCAAATTGTAATTTGGTTCCAATACCAACGAATACGTCTACGAAACAAGATATGTATGGGCAAGATACTTGCCTCTATACCACGAGCGACAAAACGACGAACGGACACGGTCAGGTAGCCTTCGAACTTCCAAAAACGACCAAGAATTCAGCAGCCCACGAATACTACAAAAACAATACCACTATGAATCAACAATACATCGAAAATATAGGGGTCATCTTAATTCCTACCCAATGTGTAACACCCCCAAGTTATTCAGGGATATTACAGCGCCGTAGCCCCGCCGTGGGACCCACAAGGCTATACATACGCGGAACCATAAATTTTGACCGATAAGGTCTACACACAATGGAATGAAAAACGATACAAAGGTATTCGAAATATAACCAATGTATTCACAGACATCACAACTCAATTCAATACTTCGGCAAACACAGTAGGAACATCAAGGAAAAAGGAAAACAATACTCGAGTATTCAAAAGACAATCCAAGACAACAACACTGAACCGGAACTCCAAACATAACTGGAAGAAAGACACAGTATCACACTTGCCCACCATCCTCGTGCCGACCCGATACCTGCCTGTCCGACCTCCTGGAACCTGAAATACATGAAACGTATTTCCCCCGTAAAGGGGTTAGCCGTCGAATAGCTAGTGCAAGTATATCAATATGAAACACAATACTCATCGACAATAAAGTAAATGTAACCGTCAATTCATCAATTCAAGACTAGTATTCCGGAATAACTAAAATCTCATAAGACGTATGTGAATGCCGTAGAAACGGTTCGTTCACCTCATACGCCGTTACGTATGTGAATGCCGTAGAAACGGTTCGTTCACCTCATACGCCGATACATGTAGGAATGCCGTCAAAACGGTTCGTTCATTACATGCCAACAATATATCTATGAATGCCGTAAAAACGGTTCGTTCATGATATGCCATCAATATTTCTTACTTTCAAAGTCGAGAACGTACAATCATAAATGTATACTTGCCTTTGAGACATCGAGAAATCGAACGGAGGAAAGGTATGAGTTCGGTAGGTCCGAGAACGCGCTTCCGGCACCTAAACGATTCGCAAGGAATACGACAATTAATTATCCACACTCAAATTATACGAAGAGACTCCCGAAACTTGTCTACGATTCAAGAAAATATACGGGTGGATAACTAAAGGTTGGGAAATCGCCCAAACTCCCACAAGTCCGAAAACGGCACAATCCAACCCGTAAAATCGGAAGAAAACACTCATACGGTATAGATATATCAAAATCTCAAGGTTCTCAAGCTTCAATCGGACAAAACGGACGAATTTACGAAAACCCCCAAAATCCAACACAAAATTCAAAGTGTTCTTGAATAATCTTTCAATAATCCGATGAATACTCAAACATGTCCATAATCACGCATATATCACACCATACACCATGATTTAATCATCCAAAACGTCAATACCCACACAAAATCGAGAAGTCAAGATGTCGAAGAAATTACCTCTTGAATATCCAAGCTCTATGATCCAAGGAATATGCGTTAGATCGACTATCCGGGCTTCCCAACCGAGTGAAAGTGGTAAATATCCAACACACAAGTGATAGATGTGAAAAAAAAACTCCTCCCTCAACTCTCTCTCTCGCGGTGGAAGAAGGAAATGGAGGAAAATGGCTGAAATCTCGCTTAAAAAGCCGAATTATGCAGTTGACCGCATTGTGTGCCGCGGCTCGGCCAGTGTGCGCGGCACAGCCTAAAATTGCTCCTGTGTTTCGGCGGTGTCGCAGCTCGGCTCAGTGTGCCGCGGCACCTGGCACGGTTTTGGCTGAGGATGCAACACCAGTGTGCCGCGGCACAACATAGGTGTGCCGCGGCATTGGCTCGGCAGTGTGCCGCGGCACTGCCGGAGTGTGCCGCGGCACCCGGTACAGTCCGCCCGGCCAAATATAGGAAATGTGTGTGCCTCGGCGCACACTCATAGTGCCGCGGCTCACACCCCCTTCGGATCCTAAAATGATGATAAAATGACCCGGAAAGAGAATAAAAGCAATATGATTAATTGTCTGGGCAACAATAACACGAAATAGAAGTACGGGAACCCCAAAACGGTGGTTCCAAACAATGATTACAAGGGTTCGCCCAACAAATCACGATTCGAAGAACAAGAAGAGGTTTGAAATGACATGACTTTCGACCGGGTATTACACAATGGAGCAATTCGTCGGACATCTCGAAGGCTCAAATCAACATAACCGACGCACATATGAATTTATGAAGTCCAATCCACAAAGTTTCAAGTTTAACAGAGGATCTCGAGTATACAACGAAGATCTCACAACCATCTGGGCTAGATCGGCTTAAATCGGCTGAAACCTCACAAACCCCCAAAATTCAAGAACTAGGGTTCTAAGAAGAGTAACTTGATTTGGACCAAGAAGATGATTAGATGTTGTTAAACACCTACAAATCCGCTCCAAGATGAAGCTTGATGAAGAAGATCGCTCAGAATCGCCTCTGGAGCTCATTCCCGTCGGAAGGTATGAAGAAGGGAGAGAAAATGACGAATTAACGCTACTGCCCAGTATTTATACTGGACAGTTATTAGCGTGCGCTAAACACCCTGCATTAGCGCGCGCTAACAGGGTCAACGCCCCAGAAAATACCGCCTATAACACAGTTAGCGTGCGCGTCCAATAAGCGTAGCGTGCGCTAATGGGTCACGAAACCAGTCCAGCAGCCCCTGGACAGATCTGCACCTACCAGGTAGCGTTGCTAGAAAGAACGATTAGGGTGCGCTAAGCAGTCGATAGCGTGCGCTAGCTACCAACCTTAGCGTGCGCTAACGAGACCCCAGTCCCAGTCCAGTAGCTCTCGGACTGCCGCTGGACTGCCAGTTAACGTGCGCTACACATCCAGTAGCGTGCGCTAACCACAACACAGTAGCGTGCGCTATGCCACAAGCATTAGCGTGCGCTATGCCACAAGCATTAGCGTGCGCTACACCACAAAAACCCAAAAACTCGCATAGTGATCCGAAACGCCTCCAAACACATGTCCTAATAAGGCACACCCAAAACATGGCACAAAATTCCAACGATGAGGACAATACCAATCCGGTAAAACCCAGAAAACCTGACGAATCCGGAACAAAGATCTCGGGTATTACATTCCATCCCTTTTAAAAGAAGTTTCGTCCCCGAAACTTAAAACATAAAACGATCGACACAAAACAATCTCAGATAACAGACGTTGTCCGTTGCCAACGATGAGGACAATACCAATCCAGTAAAACCCAGAAAACTCGACGAATCCGGAACAAAGATCTCGGGTATTACAATAGCCTTGCTGGACATGCCATTCATGAATTCTGTTTATATACCCCCGACCGACACGGTCCGTGTCATACCTGCTCAGAAAAATAGAGAATGGTCTGTCTCCCTGACACGGCCCGCGTCGTACTTGCCTAGAAAATGAAAAACATCTGTCTGCCTGACCCGGTCGTGTCATGTGACACGGCCCGTGTCGTACTAGCCTGGAAACTGCGATTTTTGTTTTCGGGTCGTTTTCCTGCAAATTGGACACCTACAGTTGAACTGGTCAGTTCCTCATCAAGTAAAAATAAAAATAAAGTGCGAATAAGAACAAAATAAACTAATAAGAACCATTGGGTTGTCTCCCAATTAACGCTAAGTTTAACGTATTTAGCCGGACGTAAGTGTTGGGTTGCCTCCCAACCAGCGCTAAATTTAACATCTTCAGCCAGATGCCTGTATCCTTCATCCCGGATCATTCGACGAGCTCTTACAATCCGGTTTACATGCAATTTTATCAGGAGGTTCTCCATTTGTCAATCCATCAAATCGAGGGGTCATAAAAAATACAACATTTTCACCATGCATCCTAACCATCAATTCTCCTCGTTTTGCATCAATTAATGCTCGTGCAGTGGCTAAAAACGGTCGTCCAAGTATTACTAGACCCTCTTTCTTCCCCTCATCATCAAGCACTATAAAATCAACGGGGAAGGCAAATTTATCAATCTTTACAATCACGTCCTCCACTATTCCCCTTGGGTACGCCAAAGATTGATCTACGAAGTGTAAATGCACTGGAGATGCCTTCAATTTTCCTAATCCAAGTGTCCTGAAAATAGATAAAGGCAATATATTAATGTTGGAACATTTTGTTCCATACATATATTAAGAGTGTTTTGATGATTAATGTTGACAAACAAAACAAAACAACGAAGAGACGAAGCAAGCATCGAAGGAGAAACGAAGTGCAAAATGCTGGAGAAAAATAAAGCTAACGTACGTAACAAGGGTATGTTAACGTACGTAATATGGGCAATCTAACGTACGTAATGGATGTTGTATAACGTACGTAAAGGAGTTCAAACAAGTGAACGTTGGAGGAGTCAAAGTCAAAAAAGCATGCAACGGATATATAGCGTCATCAGTGACGTAAGGCTTAACGTACGTAATGAAGTTTATACTAACATACGTAACCCAAAATGACGAAACTCCCTGGTCTGTTTTGTGAAGATGCTAACGTACGTAACCAGCCATGGTTAACATACGTAATGAGGCTTACGTACGTAATGGAGAGCATATAACGTACGTAATGAGCAGTCTGGCAGCTAACGGCTAGTTTGATGATGGAGCCTATAAATACCATTCCTATGGTATTGTTTGAGTACAACAACCTTGAGCAAATAGTCTATTATTGTGATATTATTACACACATTCTTCTTGTTGATATTGAGCTTAATTGTAAGTGTTTGAGTGAGAGTTCACGAAAACATACACGAGTGGTAAAAGAAAAGATACGATTGGATTCGGTGTTATTAGGATCAAGGATCCGGCATTATTAGAATCGCAATCGATATCTAAGTGAGGTTTATCTAGTACCCATAGAAAGCTAGAGAGGTTGATTCCTTGTCCTACGAAAAGGAAAACGGTTTAACTTGGACCGACACAAAGACAAGTACGAGTGGTTTATCACGGACCAATAGAAGACGTGATTGTAACGGTTACACCTCGATCGATAGAAGAGAGGAGAAGAGGTTTTTATCTTGATCCTATAGGAAAAGATACCGAGAGAGGACGTAGGCTCGTTTATAGCCGAACCTCTATAAATCTGTGTGTGCTCTTATTTTCCGCACTTATATTTACGCTTCCGCAAACGGCGCAATATCCGATCCCGTACCCAACAATTGGTATCAGAGCGGTACTCCAATACGCGGCTTAACATCCGAGGAGAAAAGATCAAATGGCGTTTCAAATAGCTCCCGTCGAAGGCCTTGCTCTCAACCGACCACCATTCTTTGATGGCTCAAATTATTTGACGTGGAAGAAGAAGATGTCGATATTCATCCGAGCATACGACATCGAGATTTGGAAGATTATTTGCCTTGGCCCGAAAGTTCCAATCAAATCCGACGGTACGCTCAAATCTTTCGAAGAATACGATGATGCCGATTGGAAAAATGACCATCTAAATTGTAAGGCTACTCAACTCTTATTTTGTGCCTTAAATCCGGAAGAGGTCAATCGAATCTCATCGTGTGAGAGTGCGAAAGAAATATGGAAAATTCTAGAAATCACACACGAAGGGACGACTCAAGTCAAGGAGACGAAGATAAATATGCTTCTCCATGACTACGAGTTATTCATGATGAAGGGTGACGAGTCCATCACCAATATGCTCGACCGATTTTCGGTCATCACTAATGGACTTGCTTCGTTCGGAAAACCACTATCTAGTAGTGAAAAAGTTAAGAAAAGTTTACGATCACTACCTAGCGAATGGGACGGCACCGTGACCGCGATTATGGAATCCAAAGATCTCAACACGCTCGATTTTAGTGCCCTTGTTGGTTCACTAATCAATTATGAGATTGTATTAAAATCACGAAGTGTCAAGCCAAAGCCGAAGGAACGATCATTAGCCATGAAGGCTAAGATATCGAGAAAGAAAGAAGAAACCCCGGTGGAGGAAAGCGACGAAGAAGCGGCATATTATGCCAAGAATATTAATAAATTCCAAACTTTATTAAACCGGAGGAAGAAGGATATCTCGAGCGAAACGAATAAATTCGACAACTCTTGTCGACTATGTGGAAAACCAGGCCACTTCGCTAAGCATTGCCGAGCCAAACCGAAAAAGGAGGTTCTCGTGGCAACATGGAGCGATGAAGACGAAGACGACGATTTTATCGAACAAAATAATCTCGCTCTTATGGCCCGGAGTTCGTTCGACGACAGTGATGTCGAAAGCCAAGTAAGTACATCCTCCCGTGACGAAATTTTTGATGCATTTGAGTTATTACATACGGATTTCCAAAATGCTTTATCGGAAATTAAATCCCTTAAGTGTAAAATTAAATCTTTGGAAATTGAAAATTCCAAAATTATCGAGAAGGGAAAATTTGTCGAAATCGATCATTCGAAATGCATTGAAAATGAGAATATTTTGAAGAATGATCTTTTAAAAGTTCAAGATGAACTAAAATCTTTGACATGAAAATTCTCGTGCGGCAACGATAAATTTGAACAAATGTTATGTGTTCAAAAATATACTTTAAATAAAGAGGGGTTAGGATTCAAACCACGTTCGAAAAATGAATCCGTTAATTTTAAAATACCCCATTGCGAAAAGTGTTTAAAAATCGGGCATCATATTTCAAGTTGCAAAAGCCCGAGACAGACGATAAAAATTAAGAAAATTTGGGTTCCTAAAGGAACAAATACTTCAAATATTGTTTATGTTTCGAAACAAAAACCAACTATAGGTTGGATCCCCAAAAATTGATTTTTGTATTCTACTCAGGGGGAGTATATTTTTTTTTAAGGGGAGATTATTTTCAGGGGGAGTTTTACCCTATTAATGCATATTTCATATCATGCATTTTATTATATTCATTGGTATCGCATTTTATTATGTTATTATTTTACTACACTTTTTGATGAAAACAAAAAGGGGGAGAGAAAGGAGGAAAATGGGATTTACCCTGAAAGGGGGAGAAACGAAGGAATTGAAAAATGAAGAGGAGAAGTCGAAAACATGACAGAAAAAGAAAAATGAGGAGACGTCGTAAAGATGATGAAAATTTGAAAAGTCGAAAAGAAAAAGAAAAGGAAAGAAGGAGAAAGAAGAAGTCGAAAAAGAAATGGGAGAAGAAACTAACGAAACGGACAAAGTCGAAAACTTTGGTCTGTACACATATACATATATTTATATTTTTTTTGCAGAAAAATCCCATTGACGAAGTGTTGTTTTATAATCATCAAAAAGGGGGAGATTGTTGGAACATTTTGTTCCATACATATATTAAGAGTGTTTTGATGATTAATGTTGACAAACAAAACAAAACAACGAAGAGACGAAGCAAGCATCGAAGGAGAAACGAAGTGCAAAATGCTGGAGAAATATAAAGCTAACGTACGTAACAAGGGTATGTTAACGTACGTAATATGGGCAATCTAACGTACGTAATGGAGGTTGTATAACGTACGTAAAGGAGTTCAAACAAGTGAACGTTGGAGGAGTCAAAGTCAAAAAAGCATGCAACGGATATATAGCGTCATCAGTGACGTAAGGCTTAACGTACGTAATGAAGTTTATACTAACGTACGTAACCCAAAATGACGAAACTCCCTGGTCTGTTTTGTGAAGATGCTAACGTACGTAACCAGCCATGGTTAACGTACATAATGAGGCTTACGTACGTAATGGAGAGCATATAACGTACGTAATGAGCAGTCTGGCAGCTAACGGCTAGTTTGATGATGGAGCCTATAAATACCATTCCTATGGTATTGTTTGAGTACAACAACCTTGAGCAAATAGTCTATTCTTGTGATATTATTACACACATTCTTGTTGTTGATATTGAGCTTAATTGTAAGCGTTTGAGTGAGAGTTCACGAAAACATACACGAGTGGTAAAAGAAAAGATACGATTGGATTCGGTGTTATTAGGATCAAGGATCCGGCATTATTAGAATCGCAATCGATATCTAAGTGAGGTTTATCTAGTACCCATAGAAAGCTAGAGAGGTTGATTCCTTGTCCTACGAAAAGGAAAACGGTTTAACTTGGACCGACACAAAGACAAGTACGAGTGGTTTATCACGGACCAATAGAAGACGTGATTGTAACGGTTACACCTCGACCGATAGAAGAGAGGAGAAGAGGTTTTTATCTTGATCCTATAGAAAAAGATACCGAGAGAGGACGTAGGCTCGTTTATAGCCGAACCTCTATAAATCTGTGTGTGCTCTTATTTTCCGCACTTATATTTACGCTTCCGCAAACGACGCAATATCCGATCCCGTACCCAACAATTAACACTTGAACCGTGATCACAAAATACATCTTTTAATGAATATCCAGAAATAGAGCAATTAATTGAAAAACTCCCTGGATCCTTAAGCTTTTGCGGTAGGCGCTCCAATTCTTTTTTCTTTGACGCCATGGCTTGCACGAAAACCTCAAAGTTTTTGTTCTCCTCAATATGCTCAATATCGGACCGATCCTTCACCTCATTAATGGAAATTATCAAATCAGCTTTATTAGACGACATGATTGCATCTTCATCTTCATTCTCCGATTCTGGTAGCTCTTCATTTACATTGTACGAGAAGATAGCATTGCATTGTGCTTTGGGGTTCTCCTCGGTGTTGCTTGGATATTGGCCCTTTTGATGTTGGCTTCCTACGATCTTATAAAGGTGACCGATTTGCGTTTCTAGGTTTCTCATTTGAGCTCCAATGGTGGTTGCTAATTGAGTCACATGATTTTCAATCTGATCAAGCTTTTCTTCATCTCGGGTAAACTAACTTTTTGTTTCCATCATAAAAGTAGCCAAAATATTCTCTAGATTAGAATTTGGCTTGGACTCTTCTATCACCTCACCATTGGACACTTTAAATCTCATTGGTGGTTGCAACACATTTCTCGAATTCCCGTAGCTAAGATTCTCGTGATTCCTATTTGAAGGATGATAAAACCCAGGATGAGGATTATTTCGATAGTTGTTGAAATTATGGTTATTGATGTAATGAGCTTACTCCAACGGGTCCGGTGGTGGTGCACTTCCTTTTGGAGTTATTTTTTCATTTGCACTCTTCGTCAGAACTCCCAAATGGTTGGTCAAAATCGACATTTGTGCAGTTAAAGCCTTTATAGGATCTGAGTCTGAAACTTCAGCCACTCTACGAACATTAGTCCTCTCGGTAGGCCATTGATAGCTATTCATAGCCATCTCCTCGATCAATTCATATCCTTCCTCTGTGCTTTTGGCTAGTAGTGCTCCTCCGACCGATGCATCCACAAGATTTCTCGTTTCTCCGGCCAACCCATTGTAAAAGAAACACATTTATTGGTCTTCCAGAAAACCATGACGAGGACATCGTCTCAACAAATCTTTGAAGCGTTCCCACGCCTCATATAACATTTCTGAATCCATTTGTCGGAACTGCATGATTTCGCTCTTCAATCTCATAGTCTTGTTAGGCGGGAAGAATTTGAATAGAAATTTTTCTCCCAACTCGTCCCATGTACTTATGCTCCCCGAAGCACTTCCAAGCCAACGACGAGCCTTCTCTTTCAAGGAGAACGGAAATAGCTTCAATCTTATTGCATCGTTTGGCACACCATTCATTTTGATGGTATTACAAATTTGAGTAAAGTGGAATAAATGGGCGTGCGGATCTTCTGTGGCAAATCCCCCAAACTGAATTTGCTGAACCATCGATATTAATGAAGGTTTCAACTCAAAATTGAGGGCGTTGATAGGAATATGAGAAATTCCCCCAAAATTTTGGTGAAGCTTCGGCTGAAATCCGTCCCGGATAGATTGAATTCGAACTGCGGGCTGCTCAGCTCGTACGCCTCCGTTGTTTGGATTGTGGGTTGTTGTATTATCATTATCCGTGTTGGCAATCGCGTCTCCCGCTCTTTCCATTTCGTCAGATAGATCTCTTTGTAATTTCGGTGCAGCAACACTTGTTCTTCAAGCAAATACATCTACTTCGGGAATAAAGTTTTTCAAAGGTTCTCGAGATGAGCGGGTGTTCATGTACGTCCTGCAACACGACCAAAAACAATATGGAAGTAACAAAATAAAACAAAACAGAAAAATTTGTCTAAAGTAAGACCGAAAACACTTATCGTAATATCAACACTAATAAAAATAAATTAGTCTCCGGTAACGGCGCCAAAAACTTGTTCGCTATATTTTTAAACAATCCGCAAGTATACGGAGTAAATATAGAAAGCGGCGAGCAAGGTCGTATTCCACATAGACTAAATATTCGTGTTGTGTTGAGTACTAGATTATAGTGTTTCCGATTTTATCTAGACGATCGAAAGGTGAATGGATGATTAATGAAATAAAATAAAATGATGACAATTTATTTAAACAAATGAAAATATCCGAATTAAAGAGAATTTAAAGAGTTTAGAAAGATAGATTCCAAGGCTAGGTTTCCGTTGTTCACTAAGTTTAGTCGGGATTGATGTCGAAGGGTTCTAAGTGCGTCTCCAAAATGATAATCACAACATTATTCTAAAGTCCCTCTCGAGATGCATTAAAACGTAGATTAAACAGCCTATAACAACATCTCCATCTATTATAAATTATCTAACTCCAAAATATTCATAAGATTAAATATCATCATAGTTCATCACCGATTTTTCAATCTCGTAATTTACTACGTCAAATACTCGAAACCTATTAATGCCCTCTTCTCTCGAATTATGAGCAATTAAGTTAAATATGTAAAAATATTGATCAAGTGTTCTAACATGAATTAAAACCAAGCATTTGATAAAGAAATCACAATATATATATATAATCATCAACATGAATCAACGTACCCCCATGCCCGGAATCTACAAGTTTAGCCGGACATGGTAATAAAAGAAATCTCAATAAATATCATGTTCATGCTAAATAAAACAACAAAAATGAGTAAAAGATAGGGATAAGATAAAATTCGGATGGTGTCTTGAGTGGATTTAGGATCAGGCCTTCAAATGTTCTTGAGGTGTTCTTCAAAAACCCCCTTCAAATCTCCTTCTTTTGGTTGGAATCTATATATATATAATAGCGTTACGGATTCGAAGCATTAGATTAATTCTCTCTCCTACGTGGCGTTCTCTTAATTTTGGATTCCTATTTATCTAAAATCTTGAATCTCACATCAATTTAAAATAGGACCCCACCAATAGAGAACCTAAATAAGTACTTAGAAGCAATGCGTATTTTTCAACCACATAATTATTTTACACACAAGCTTAAGAATATTATTTTTATTATGTTTAATTTGGCTAATTATTAAGTTGGACAAATAAATAGTTTAAATTTTTAGTGAAAAATTAATGGGCCAATTATTACATTAATAATAGCGTTACGGATTCGAAGCATTAGATTAATTCTCTCTCCTACGTAGCATTCTCTTAATTTTGGATTTCTATTTATCTAAAATCTTAAATCCCACATCAATTTAAAACAATACTTAACTGATGGACAATCCAAATAAATAGAATTCGACATCTTGAATTCCATATCGATTTAAAATAGGACTCCACCAATAGAGAACCTAAATAAGTACTTAGAAACAATGTGTAGTTATTTTACACCAAGCTTAAAAATATTATTTTTATTGTGTTTAATTTGGCTAATTATTAAGTTGGACCAATAAATAGTTTAAATTTTTAGTGAAAATTTAATTGGGCTAATTATTAAATTTATATTAATTTTAAATATTACTTAACCGATAGACAATCTAAATGAATAGAATTCATTGTCTTGAGTCCCACATTGATTTAATATAGAACTTCACCAATGAAGAACCTAGATAAATATTTAGAATTCAATGTGTCTTTTTCAATTTCATATTTATATTTCACACACAAGCTTAAGAATTTTATTTTTACTGTATTTAATTTGTCCAATTATTAAGTTGGACAAATAAATAGTTAAATTTTTTAGTTAAAAATTAATTTTATCAATTATTAAATTTATATTAATTTATTTGTCTAAAATTTAAATATCACATCTATTTTATTTAGAAGTTTTATTTTTATTGACAATTTTAGTTTGGCTAATATTAATAATATCAGTTATTAAATAATTTACTTTATTTTTTATTTGAAAATCTAATTGGACCAATTATCAAATTTGTGTTAACCGCATTTATCTAAAATTTTGAACACCACATC
This sequence comes from Orobanche coerulescens, assembly GCA_033398695.1. Classification (NCBI taxonomy): domain Eukaryota; kingdom Viridiplantae; phylum Streptophyta; class Magnoliopsida; order Lamiales; family Orobanchaceae; genus Orobanche; species Orobanche coerulescens. Next base: position 10,873,123 of record CM065813.1, on the reverse strand, counting down.
GATATTAAATGAGGCTCTGTAGATTGGGGTACTAAATAAATATTTAAAATTAATGTTATTTTTACTCCATAATTACTTTGCGTGTTTAATAGTTTTAAATTTATTGAGAAAAATAATTTGGCTAATATTAATTTGGTGGATTCTTAAGCTAAATGAATAGTTTTATTTCTATTGAAAATTTAATTCGGCCAATTACTAGGTTTGTATTAATCGTACTTATATATAAATTTAAATCCCACATTGTTTTTAAACAAGACTCCATCGATTGGATAACCTAAATAAATACTCACAATCAATATGCATTTTTGCACCTCACAATTATTTTGCACCATCAGTTAATAGTTTTATTTTTATTGGAAAATTTAATTTGATCAATATTTTTTCTGCCTAGACATAACAAATTTCTGTGATATTAATTGAGTCAATTTTTATGTAGATGAAATAAATAGTTTTACTAATATATATATATATATATATATATATATATATATATATACACACATACATACATATATAATATAATCGATTTGTATTTACCATAACATTTCTCATATGTAATTAATTCGATCAATTATTGGGTTGGCTAAATAAATATTGTTATTTTACTAAAAATGAATTTTAAGAAATTATTGAGTTGACCAAATAAATAATCCTATTTTTTTTGAAATTTTTTATTATTATTTAATTTAATTTGTTCAATTTATCAATGTCTAACAATTTAAGCGAATTTGAATTTTGCTAAACTCACCTTGGAGAACTGATGACAGAATAAAAAGGAAAAAAAAAATAAAAAAAATAATTATTGTAACATTTTATTATGAATATTTTATAAGTTTTAATAGATTTGGGTAATTCATTCATATAATCCATATGTATTTTACCATCATATTTTTCATCCCCAATTAATTTGACCAATTATCGAGTTGGCAAATAAATAGTATTATTTTTATTAAAATATAATTTGACAAACCATTAAGTTCTCCATATAAATATTTTCTATTAATAAATTAATTTGACTAATATATGAAGTTTAATTTAACTTATTTATCAATATATAATAACTTGAGCAAATTTGAATTTTTTTAAAGCCAGTCGTAACAACCAATTATTATAACAACTTAAATTTAATTATTTAGATTTTGTATATTTTAATAGATTTGGGCAATTAGAGCTTAAAACTATACAAATTTGTGAGGGGAGCATGTACTAAAATTATTTTTTGGAACGGGTATAGGTATATAATATATAAATTGGTTTCAGATGATTGAACCTTAATTGTATTGTTTCGGGTATCACTATATGGATTGAGGATATAAAAATGTGTAGTAAATTCATCTTTAAGTCAGATTTTGGACGGGTACGGTTATATAAATTATAAACAAGTTCGAGTGGCTGAATCCTTGCCTCATCTTTTTGGTTTTCGTTGTGTTCTACTGCGGTGAGGAACTCCAAATAGCTGAACCTAACTAATAAGTATAATTGGCGAGTTTTTTTGCATTAGTAAATTTGATTTAAAATATAATTTTATTATTATTATTATTATTATTATATATATATATAGATATACCTTTAAGTATCCGGAGCACCACATTAACTCTCTTATACGTGATATTTTTTATTTTTTAGATTCTTATTTATTTAAATCTTCTACCCATCTTGATTTTCAATGGCACTCCACTCATTGAATAACTAAATAAATATTTAAAATAAGTATGTATTTTATCCATAATTATTTTACACCACCACTTTAATTTGATCATCTATTGAGTTGGTCAAATGAATTATTTTATTCTTTTTAGAAAATTAAAATTTTCAAATTATTAATTAAACCTCATTGGCCAAATATGTATATATTTGTTTTTTAATATCTAATTTATATATGCATAAATATTATTTCTATATTTATATATTTTTAATAAGCTCGATTATCTTCACTTACAAATAAATATATAAAGTATCTAATAGCAATATGATTTCGGAGTACCACGTTAACTCTCTCTCTCCTACATGAAGTTTTTTATTTTTTTTATTCTTATTTATCTAAAATCTTGAATCCCACATCAAAGTATAGGTATATAAATTATAAAGGATTTTTGAAGATCGTATAATTCTAAAATTATATTAGGAATTTAACTTTTAATTTTTTGTCATTCATAATATTTATTCTTAACTTTTATTTTACAATGTTTGAGTTTTTATTGAGATGGATTAACCAATTAATTACTTTAGCAACTTATGTTAGTTATTCAAATTATATGAATTTAAACACGCTGAATAATTAACGGATATTATGTAGGAGTATGGGATATAAACGAATAATAAATCATCTTTTAATCGAGTTTGATGAATATGGGTATAAAGATTTTAAACAGGTCTGGATATTTGTAGCATACATTCGTTGTTTCATGTGTTACTATATGAGTTTTGAACTGGAATAAATAGTAAAATTATCTTTCAATCAAGTTTAGGACTTGTAGAAGTACATAAATTTTAAATGAGTTCGGTGGCTGAATTTCATCCTCATTATTTCTATTTATTGGTATGTTTTGCTGCGGTACGATTGTAAGTGGCTGAACCCTAATAAAATATTAAATTATTTTTAGGATTTTACTTATAATTATAATATGAAGTGATTACCCGTCGAGTTTTGACGGGCTATACACTAGTTTCCCTCAAATTCTTTGTTATTTCTCTCTCCAATCTCTCCAATATTTAGAATACCTCCTTCCTTCCATGTTCCGAGCCTTTTCATGAACCCAAAATACCAACTTTTCTTCATCAAATCTTGCAAAAATGTCAAAAAATGATTTTTCCACCGAAAAGTGACACGGTCCGTGTCAAATGACACGGCCCATGTCATACTACTCTAGAAACAGCAAAAGGCGCTGGACAAGGAACCCGACCGTGTCAGTTGACACGGCCGAGCAAGTGACACGGCCCACGTCAAATGACACGGTCGTGTCTGTCCGTTTTGACTCTATTTTTCCTTCTTTTTCGATTCGATCTTTCGTTTCCGCATTGCTTGATATGTATTGGGGGTTGAGACTTCGTTCTTGCTTGATTAATGTCCTTAAAATAACTATAAAATCAATAAAATGTACCCAAGCGTGATCGAGGCCAATAAACATAATATGAGCACAAACGACACAATTCTACATATTTTAGGATTTTAAAATTCGGAAAAACTTTGCAAAAATATGTGTAAAAATGAGTGTTATCAGGGGCGGAGTTGAAATGACAGACCAATCGCACTCGCCGATCGCCCCACAAATTTTATTGCGGTGCGATTTCATTTGGGGCGGATCAAGATTGATATTTTAAACTGCATCGTTGCCCTATTTTGCGCTTTGGCGTGGTGGGTGGTTTCTCTTTCGAGCCTCAGGTCCATATTAATTGCGGAAATCCGATATGGCCAAAGATAGTGAATTCGAGTAGGCGTAGCCATTTTTTGTTTGTTTATTTTTTAGATATCAGTGATCTTTTTACGGAGCTTCACAAATCTATACAACTCATACAAATTAATTATAAAAATAAAACAAAGAAAAATATCTACACATATAACAATATCTTTATATATATTAAAAGAATATAGTCATTTGGGAAGGAGATTTCCTGCCTAAATTTAGTAGGTATAATGGCGTTTTTTTTCTAATAAAACCGTTGCAAATAAATTAAAGAAAAAATAGGTGTAATGACGGTTTTTTAATAAAACCGTTGCAAAAAAATTAAAGAAAAAAATTAATAAAATCATTAAATTTAAAGATAAAAATACGGGATTTCCCGTCCAAATTATAGTTGGTGTATAGTAGGTCTAATGTCGGTTTTATGAATAAAACCATCGCAAAAAAAATTAAATAAAAAAATTAATAAAAGCAATAAATTTGAAGATAAAAATATAGAACTTGATTATAATAAATCATCACAACCACATTCTTCACTAGCAGGTTATTGTATAGTAGTTGCAATGATGGTTTATCAAAAAACTGCCCCATTAGAATTGGTGATTTTTTTAGAATTGGCGGTTTTATTAGAAGTGACGGTTTAACAAAAAACTGTTTATGTCTTCCTATCCACAACAACCATATTGTCCACTACTTTAGTCACTAACATAAAACTACCTTATAACTGGTATATGAAAATGGAAAACAGTATAAAAGGAGCCCCCAGCCAAGGAATATACATCAGCTCCATTCCATTTTTCCTATAGTTGCAGAGACGATCACCATAGCAATATATTAATAAAAGTTAGACAACATGCCGATTTGGAGCAGTATAAGAGATCTGGAACCCATAAATTTCGGATGGAACATGAGATTGCGTCTGGTCAGATCATATGATGTGCTTGATTTTGCTGGGAGAGACATAAAAACAGTTGAATGCATATTTTACAATGTAAACAGTAAGATTCTATTACATTGTGATTACGTTTTCCATATATAAAGATGTCTCTCATTTACTTGATGCAACACTGTGTAATTCTTTTTATTTATAGGGAGGCAAGATCCACGTTCAAATAAAATACCATGGGTTTCGAAGCACAGGCCCATGCTGCAGGAAGGAAAACTATATAGAAGGTCCAACAACTGATGCACTCTTCATGATCAACATTTGTGGATGAACTCTCATATATGAAGATCCGAAAGAAGAATTTCCAAATTTGAGATTTGTGCTTAAAAGCTTTGCAGATTTTTGAGACAAACACCAACATTGTCACTAGGAAACATTACGGTAAGTTGCTACAATTTCTAAATTTTAGGATAACAATATTTTTTCTACATACCTCATGATTTTTTGATACAAGACTTCGAGGATCCTATCCCATCAATTATTGAGAGCACATATTTGTCCTCTGGCATTTACACTGAAGGTTCGTCTTATTTTAAAGATAGGGCGATTTTGGCACCTAGACTAGACGTCGTTGATGAAGTGAATCAGTACATGAACACACAATTAGCTAGAGATGGACGCTTATATTTAAGTTTGGACGAACCATGTCATTCAAACAAGACAACTGATGTCATAAATGCACTTCACACAACTGAATTTTTGAATGAAATCAGATCTTTAGGGGTTCCAAACCATGAACTTAATTTGAAAGTAGGTATTCCGGTGATGTTGCTACGAAATGTCGACCATTCAATTGGACTATGCAATGGTACAAGAATGGTCGTGACAAAGCTTGGGAACTATGTCATTGAAGCTAAGATTTTAACAGGAAGTAACGCAGGACATCGAGCACTAATTCCTAGAATGTCGTTGACACCTTCTGATCCCAGGCTACCCGTCAAATTTACAAGAAGGCAATATCCCTTGATTGTTTCATTTGCAATGACCATAAATAAGAGTCAAGGTCAATCTTTGACTCACGTTGGACAATTTCTAAGGAAACTAGTTTTTTTTGTCACGGTCAACTATATGTGGCTTTGTCAAGGGTTACTCATCCAAAGGGTCTCAAAATCTTGATGGGCGACAAAGTGAACAATAAATCTACCACAACAAGAAATGTCGTCTATAGGGAGGTCTTCCGCAATTTGTAAAAATCGTTATTTTCATTTATCTCGGACAATATTAAATATATCGCACTGTGTTATATTGATATTAATATTTGTTCTCTTAATTATTTAAACTCTCTCAATGTGCAAATATCTCAACTATTTACAGAATTTAAACTAAAGCCCGTGCATCGCCAAACTACCGAATCAGAATATATCCGAAAAATCAAATCTCTAATCCCGATCCGAATCGCCAAATCATGCACCAACCCTATTGTAACTTTCCCTCTCGTAAAATCATTATGTAACTCTTGATGCTTGTTCGCCGACATGGGTTCAATCGCTCTGAGGAGAACAAAAGCCCGTTGAATTTTGAGGGGATGGTATGTGTGTGTGAGATTTATGATGGAGAGAATAAATATATGTGATAAATAACGAGAGAGTGTAAATATGAAAACTCAGATGCAGTGATAAATGAGTCATATGAAGATGCAAATTGATATTAACTCTAAAGTTACACACGAATAAATTTGGAAAATTGCTAAACATTGCTGACATTTTTAGAGTTTTGCACAAAATATATCGACCTTTATTTTTTATCTAAGTTGTACTCACCTTTTGTAATTCTTGCACATCATAGTATACTGCATCATATTCGGTAATATGTGTAAAATCTAATGGTAATTGAATGGTGAGCACAACTCACGTCAAAATTAAGTGACGTAAAATGTAGGGATGGGATTTGGGAAGCCTCTGTACCCTTTGATATAGGCACTGCTTCTGATTCTCCCGGTAGCATCAAAAATCCAGACTTGAATCAAGGAATCCTGGGACTGTACTCGGACCAAGCAAGTTTTAATAAAAAATTCTGATATCAGATTGAACCTGTCCTGAAATACTAGTTTTGAGCCAAGCTTGGTTTTTAATTTTATAAGGCTTAAAAGCCTAAAAAAAACAATTTTATATTATTGATAACTTTTCTTTAATTTATTTGATTGAAAATATGAATACCAAATATTACCCTAAATCTCAATAACCTAAGATGAAAGTTGTAAAAGAGAAAAACCACCATTTATACATGGTTTGACTAATACCTACCATGCAGAGCATGCAAATGAGCAATCCCCGAGAACTTGAGGTGCCATCTCAGTCGCATGACCACACATCTTACGACTAGGATCTACAGCGATTCCTCGTCGTACCTCAAATGATTCCCTGATCAATCGATCCTCGACCCCAACCAAGCATGAATCTTCCATTGGGGGGCTAGCCTTAGCCGATTAGAGGTGAATCGAGAAAAATATATTGGGGTAACCTCTTATGATAAACAACACATAAAAGGGTGAAAATTAAAATTTCTAGGGTAACACATATAGAGTTACTCCAATTTTAGTACTACTGGGTTACCCTAGGTTACTATGTAGCTCCGCCCTAACCGATCATATATTCCGCTAAATGGTTATTCTCGTATTCCCCCTGTCCTCCTGAAGGGATTTATACACCAATTTTATCAAAAAACGCTCATTATCAATAAACTTTCAAATGATCTGATACTTGAATAAAATAATTTAGGTATTAGGGCGTCTTTAATAGTCCTCCTGTAAAAATTTTCTTTTTCAATTCCCAATATGACACATCCTCGGAACACAAGCATCACTCCTACAAAACCAGGTCATATTTAACAATAAACCCCACAAATCTACATTTTGGTCACAATTATTTTTCATTATATTTTTATAAACAAATAAAAAAGGTAATTTTTAATTTATGTACGTTTAACAAAATCACAACTGATATATTTAAGATATTCTATTTTTTAATATTTACATAAATATTAAATAAATTAAATAAATAAATAAAAGGTAATTTTAATTATGTAAATTAAATTAAATTTTAATTAATAATTTTTAAATATTTTTCAATTTATAATAATTTATATGACTATTAAATAAATAAACAAACACAAAGAATAACAAAAATAAAAAAATAAAAAACTGCTGACCCGTGTGCTAGCTGCCTCACACGTTACCGGGCGCATGTGATGCATGCGCCTCGAAGAAGACTCTTGGGGGCGTGTTCAGCACACCCCCTATGATTTTTTTTCCAACTTTTTGGGTTTGGATTTTCAAACCCTGTTTTATAAACTAATAACCATATGTGGATGTTTGGGTTTACAAACCACCCAAACCTCCTCTATTAGAGATGCTCTAACACAAAAAAATCCACATAATTTATAGAACCGCCACATCCTGGGATCACTCCATCGTAACACATATTGTTCGCTCTAGGCACTCACTTATCTGGCTCTTTTAATTTAATTTCTGGGAACCCCGAGCAACCTTTCAGGAGGTCACCTATCTTGAGATTGCTCCAACACCAAGCATGCTTAACCTTAAAATTATTATCCATCTGAAGTCAATGAACCCCCAAAATGCCTCATGCTAGATGGAGGTGGGCATGCACATATAAGGCACATCACCCTATCTCCGCTGGTCGGTATGGGATACTACAATCCACCTTCCTAAGGGGTCCGACATCTTGGTCGGTACAATCACACTACACGGTAGAGTGCTCAGATATCAAATGGTCACATTTCAAGACCGCTCTACCGTAGCATGATATTATCGGCTTGGGACACTCTGCTCTCTTTCCCTCAGAGTTTTGTTTCTAGGATTGCAGGAACAACTTCCCAGTAGGTCACTCATCATGAGATTGCTCCGGAATCTAAGATAGTTTAGCTTTAGAGTTCTTATCCCTCTAAAGATAGTGATCCGCAAAAGGCTCATGCTAGATGGAGGTGGGCATGCACATATAATGCACATCACCCACTACTCACTAATCAGTATGGGATACTACAATCCACCATCCTAAGGGATCCGACGTCCTCGTCGTCACACTCACTCCACACGGTAGAGTGGCTTCCATACCAAATGGTCACATTTCAAGACCGCTCTGCCATAGCACAATATTGTCCACTCGAGGCATTATGCACTCTGGCGTCGCGATTTTGTCTTTGGGATCACACGAGTAACTTCCCATGTGGCCGCTCACCTTGAGATTGCTCCAACATCAAACAAGCTTGAGGAGTTCTTATTCCTCTAAAGCCAATGAGCCCCCAAAAGGCATCATGCTACATGGAAGTAGACATGCACATATAAAACACATCATCCGCTCTTTGTTGGTCGGTGTAGGATACTATAATCCACCCCCTAAGGGGCCCAACGTCCTCGTCGACACACTTAACTTTGGAGTTCCTATCATTTTGAGGTCAGTGAGCCCCAAATGGCCTCATGCTAGATGGATGCGAACATGCACCTATAAAACACACCAACCCCTCTCCACTGATAGGTGTGGGATACTACAATCTACTCCTCTAAGGGGCTCCACGTCCTCGGCAATACACTCGCACCACACAACAGAGTGACTCCAATACCAAACTGTCGCATACCTTGACCGCTCTCCCGTAGCACGATATTTTTCAATTAGGGCACTCTCCCCTCTCACAACCTTTCGATTCCCTCATTGACTGTCCCGGAGTGAAATCCGTGTGACGAATCGAGGGTGAGTCGGTTCGAGTATACTAATCCAATTAGCATACCTATAACGTGTCCTCCCACTAAATATTAGCGTTCGACAGGCACTCTCCATGTCAAAGAACACGTCATACAAGTCTTCACATAAACTTAATGCCCAGTCAAGTTTCATCGACTTGCGAACGATTAAATATTTGAGCTATAAACCTTTCCAGTGCCGACCTCCTTATCCAATAAGGAGTGGAACATTTTGCTCTCAAATACATGGACTAGTTTCTATATGTATATTTACGAGTTAGGAACACCAGTAACTACCAGTAAATAAAGAAACATTCATTGCCTTATATTAATGATTTACATAATTACAAGTACAATGCCCTCACTCAACATCCTCTGAGTGGCATTCGAGGGCATACTCCCAACACTTGAAGTGCCGTCTCAGTCGCATGACCACACATCTTACGACTAGGGTCTACCTCGATTCATCGTCGTACCTCAAATGATTCCCTGATCAATCGATCCTCGACCCCAACCAAGCATGAATCCTCCATTGGGGGGCTAGCCTTAGCCGATTAGAGGTGAATCGAGAAAAATATATTGAGGTAACCTCTTATGATAAACAACACATAAAAGGGTGAAAATTAAAATTTCTAGGGTAACACATATAGAGTTACTCCAATTTTAGTACTACTGGGTTACCCTAGGTTACTATGTAGCTCCGCCCCAACCGACCATATATTCTGCTAAATGGTTATTCTCCTTTGTATTCCCCCTTTCCTCCTGAAGGGATTTATACACCAATTTTATCAAAAAACGCTCATTATCAATAAACTTTTAAATGATCCGATACTTGAATAAAATAATTTAGGTATTAGGGCGTCTTTAATAGTCCTTCTGTAAAATTTTTCTTTTTCAATTCCCAATATGACACATCCTCGGAACACAAGCATCACTCCTACAAAACCAGGTCATATTTAACAATAAATCCCACAAATCTACATTTTGGTCACAATTATTTTTCATTATATTTTTATAAACAAATAAAAAAGGTAATTTTTAATTTATGTACATTTAATAAAATCACAACTAATATATTTAAGATATTCTAATTTTTAATATTTACATAAATATTAAATAAATTAAATAAATAAATAAAAGGTAATTTTGATTATGTAAATTAAATTAAATTTTAATTAATAATTTTTAAATAGTTTTCGATTTATAATAATTTATATGACTATTAAATAAATAAACAAACACAAAGAATAACAAAAATAAAAACAATAAAAAACTGCTGACCCGTGTGCTAGCTGCCTCACACGTTACCGGCCGCATGTGATGCATGCGCCTCGAAGAAGACTCTTGGGGGCGTGTTCAGCACACCCCCCCATGATTTTTTTCCAACTTATTGGGTTTGGATTTTCAAACCCTGTTTTATAAACTAATAACCATATGTGGATGTTTGGGTTTACAAACCACCCAAACCTCCACTATTAGAGATGCTCTAACACAAAAAAATCCACATAATTTATAGAACCGCCACATCCTGGGATCACTCCATCGTAACACATATTGTTCGCTCTAGGCACTCACTTATCTAGCTCTTTCAATTTAATTTCTGGGAACCCCAAGCAACCTTTCAGGAGGTCACCTATCTTGAGATTGCTCCAACACCAAGCATGCTTAACCTTAAAATTATTATCCATCTGAAGCCAATGAACCCCCAAAATGCCTCATGCTAGATGGAGGTGGGCATGCACATATAAGGCACATAACCCTATCTCCGCTGGTCGGTATGGGATACTACAATCTACCTTCCTAAGGGGCCCGACATCTTGGTCGGTACAATCACACTACACGGTAGAGTGCTCAGATATCAAATGGTCACATTTCAAGACCGCTCTACCGTAGCATGATATTATCGGCTTGGGACACTCTGCTCTCTTTCCCTCAGAGTTTTGTTTCTAGGATTGCAGGAACAACTTCCCAGTAGGTCACTCATCATGAGATTGCTCCGGAATCTAACATAGTTTAGCTTTAGAGTTCTTATCCCTCTAAAGATAGTGATCCGCAAAAGGCTCATGCTAGATGGAGGTGGGCATGCACATCACCCACTACTCACTAATCAGTATGGGATACTACAATCCACCATCCTAAGGGATCCGACGTCCTCGCCGTCACACTCACTCCACACGGTAGAGTGGCTTCCATACCAAATGGTCACATTTCAAGACCGCTCTGCCATAGCACAATATTGTCCACTCGGGGCATTATGCACTCCGGCGTCGCGATTTTGTCTTTGGGATCACACGAGTAACTTCCCATGTGGCCGCTCACCTTCAGATTGCTCCAACATCAAACAAGCTTGAGGAGTTCTTATTCCTCTAAAGCCAATGAGCCCCCAAAAGGCATCATGCTACATGGAAGTGGACATGCACATATAAAACACATCATCCGCTCTTTGTTGGTCGGTGTAGGATACTATAATCCACCCCTTAAGGGGCCCAACATCCTCGTCGACACACTTAACTTTGGAGTTCCTATCCTTTCGAGGCCAGTGAGCCCCAAATGGCCTCATGTTAGATGGATGCGAACATGCACCTATAAAACACACCAACCCCTCTCCACTGATAGGTGTGGGATACTACAATCTACTCCCCTAAGGGGCTCCACGTCCTCGGCAATACACTCGCACCACACAACAGAGTGACTCCGATACCAAATTGTCGCATACCTTGACCGCTCTCCCGTAGCACGATATTTTTCAATTAGGGCACTCTTCCCTCTGGCCCTCACGATTTTGTTTCTAAGAACTCAAAATCACTTTTAACTTGGAAATTCCCATCCCTCCAAAGTTGGTGAGCCCTCAAAAAACCTCAAGGTAGATGTAGGTGAACATACACAGACAATATACCATAGTACAATTTGCAAATTTATATTAACCATAAACTTCTGTTAGAAATTTATAATCCAAAAAATCAAACTTTGATATATTTATATTTGTAATGAGCACTCATTCAAATATGGTACACATGAATGATGTGGTAAAGCATTTTTTGCATTCATGTACTGATTACACATGTTTTGGAGTTCAGATATACGCATGTTTATTGATTTTGAAAAATTTGAAAAATTTATGGATAAAGAAATGATCTGAGAACTCAACAAAAACAAACAAGTCCAATAGCCTTTCTTTAGTGGCATTCTCGTATTTAACTCCTCACTCGGTCCCCAATTATATATCATCCACCGGTATTTATTTATTTATTATTTTTTTTTTAATACTGATGTTCCAAGCTTACACTTGACTAGTCCTCGGGATAACAGCCCGGCTCCACAATACTGCTACCAATTAAATCGCGAGATCTGTATTTGGCTCCCAACTTTTTAAATATCCTCAACTATCGCACAAGGAATCGTCCACAGGTGACTGCTCCATGGAACCGGTATTTATCAATCCTCTTTCTTTCCTCGCTCCTCACTTATCGCACTGACCAGAAAAACCCCTCATCATTTTTATACTCTCCAAAAAACCCAGTCTTCATCATCCGGTTCTCATCCTGACCGGTTCAGATCGCCGATCAACTGTCTCTTATCATTTCCGTTTGCGGGAGCGTTGACAAAATACATTTGTCGCAGTCATGACATCGGGCACGAGGCTGCCGACATGGAAGGAGCGAGAAAACAACAAGCGAAGGGAGCGCCGTCGCCGGGCGATCGCCGCCAAGATCTTCACCGGATTGAGGCTGTACGGCAACTACAAGCTCCCCAAACACTGTGACAACAACGAGGTCCTGAAAGCTCTCTGCAATGAAGCTGGTTGGATAGTAGAAGAAGACGGCACAACTTATAGAAAGGTACAATCGATCGATTAATACTCTGCTGCGTAGGTTAGCAAATGTTTCTTTGAGCGTTTGTAGATCTTGTTCCAGATAATTTAGGTCATTGTGAGATGTTTTGAGGACTGTATAGTTTTCCTTTGTTTGGGCTGGTGTCTGCTAAAATGAGCTCGATGCTATGAGACACGTTAGCTCCGTCGATCAGTTATTTTGCAGGTGCACCTGCAAATCTGTGAGGCATCGCTGCATCGAGAACCGAGAGCTAAAGTGCGCTGTACGCACCTGGCGCATGATAGGAGTGGTTGAATCGAATCTAACCGCTTAGTTAAATACTAGTCCTTAATTGACGTTTCTTTGAGTACTTTTTTGGAGGTTAATTTGGTCAGTACAGTATAGTGTGATTAGTTGTCAATGTTCGTGCTCTCCAGAGCATGTGATGTGAGAGCCTTCCGCCTTCTCGTAGATACATATTTACGGGGAATGGCATCTGCTGCACGGCGTACGATTAGATCGATCACTTGAGGATGCGATTTACTTTTTTAAGTACCACGTACTACCTCAAAAGATTCTTACCCTTTTTCGTCTACTGCCAGTCAAATTAATTGTGAAGTACGTATGAGTTCATTCCTTTTTTTTACTAGTACGTATTCTTGTTAGTAGTTACAGATAGACAGGGGGGGGGGGGGGGGGGCGCACATTCTCTCTACATGTTTAAATTAAATGAAGGCGGACCTGAATTTGGTTGATTTGATGCTTAAACCAACTCTTCTTTTCAAAAGCTTCCCATTTTTTTTTTTTTGAAACTTTCAGGTTATTGATTGAAGAAATCTTTCATTAAAAAATTGTTCAGAAAATTTCCAACTTTTGCATCCCACGTCGGAAGAAACGGAAACGGAAATAGAAAAATTAGCTAAAGCATGGACAGCAAAATTTACCGCTCTTCGAACATGAAAGAACTTAAACCCTGGAATTATCTGAGGTTTTCCATTGGGCTGGTGACTGGAAAGTTTCCTATTTCGATCTTCATATAATAATTACCATTTGCTAGAAGTATTTGAATTTTTCGTTTTGAGTAAATGGCATGTTCAGTAATTAAAATAATTCTCATTAAATTTCGGCTGCTATGTTCAAATTTTCACATTTCAGAACATATGAAAGCACGATGCTTTGAATACTATAGTAACACCCATCCTACCCTAAATTGAGTCGTGAGATGGTGTATATAATGTCCGCCAATCCCACCATGGTTTCATGTTCCAAAATAATTAAACATCATGCTAAGATCGTTATTGAAACATAATAATATGGTGTCATTGATTAAGTTTTCCAGTGGATCATATTAACAACAATCAGACTCCAATCTTATGCACGGTCGTTCTGTAACGAGAGTGAACACATCTCTATCTAAGTAGGATTAAGGAGAATTTTGGACTACTTTTTTTAAGTAGTTATGGGCCGAGTGGAACTGTGGAATGGATGGATTAATAAGAACCTAGTAAATCATAAGGTACCTGGTTCGTCCTGGTAAACACCCTTTGAAAGGGTAACTGGTACCACTTGAGGGTACACACGCATGGTGAACTCTGGACTGTAGTTGAATGGTTGCGGCATCCAGCGTAAAACTTTGCTACTTTATTTTTTGCATGAGTTATAGTGTTAACTAATTTTAGACGGTTAATTGGCACTATAATTTTCATGCCACCGGCCTCAACATAGTTGGGAGGGATTAATGTGCAGTTGATGATGATGGTGATGATGTTCAATTCAGTCTTCTCTAGAATTCTGGTCGGGCCTGGTAGATCTAAGTTTGAAAGCACTGCTCGAGCCGGGACTCGGAAATTTGCTACGGGTTGAAAGATCTTCTAAAGTGGGACCAAGTTGGCATTAATATAATCTACTGATGGTAATATAAAGTTAAAAGGCAGAAGTTAATGCTATCTGAATTATTCCGGCCAGCCTTCTTTAAGCCAAGCAAATAATCCCTTCATACTTTTCTCGTTGACGTGGTTCTTAGCATTCTTTGCATTTGAAAAATCACAATACTGAAGTCCTTATCCGTTACAGAATTCCTTATCCGTTTGTGGTCGTGGTTGCTTCTGTGACAGTTACATGGAGTTAATGTTTTTAAGTTTTGATGTCTCCTATGCATCTGGTGATTTAGGCAATCCGAAACTATCCCTTTTGTGTAGACCCGGCAATTTACCACACGACACGAAAACACGACACGAAAACGACACGAAAATTTAGTGTTTGGGTTTGCATTTTGAGTACACGACACGAAAATACATGAACACGAAAGTACACGATTGAGATTTAGTGTCGGTTTTGTGTTTACCTTTTGGGTACACGACACGACACGAGGTACACGAAATAAATAAATAAATAAATAAATATATATAATATTTTATAGTTGATTTAATAAAAATATATATTTTATGAATTCTGTTTATACTAAACTTTAAAATTTGAAAATATAATGTGAATTTTCATAAATTTCGTGTAAACATTCGTGTTTTCGTTGCCATTCGTTTCATTTCGTCTACTAAAACCTATAAAAATAATATTATAATATTAAAATTATTATTTTTTATAATATTTTAATATTTGTTTTATATTATGTGCCTGACACGAAAACACGACATGAAACGACATGAATTTGCGCGGCACACGACACGACATGACACGAATTCATTTAGTGTCGTGTATGGGTTTAGACTTTTGGTACACGAAACACGAAAGTACACGACACGAAAATACACGACACGAACGAATTGCCAGGTCTACTTTTGTGGTGATCGAAATACAACACTCTTTGGCTGGTCAATATCACAATGTTTTACACTCGAGGTGAAGTGATCGTATATATCATCCGTTGTGTGTATGTATCATACTAGATAGACCTCTTTCCTTCTTCCTGTACCTCCTCTTAATCTACTGGTTCTGATTATTCTTTGATGTCCGTATTGCTAGTTTTGGTCTTTTCAAAGTCTATCCCAGTGACATAAAATCTTCTGATGTATACTTCCATTGGTATATTGAGAAACAAGCATTGACATCAATAACTATAAAAATAAGCATTGAGATTAACTAAAAAGCAATTTGTGGTCTATGTTTGTTCATCTGCTTATTTTTGAACTGTTCCCTCTTTTTTCAGGGATGCAAGCCTGTGGAACGCATGGATATCATGGGCTCATCTGCAGTGAGCCCTTGCTCATCATATCAACCAAGTCGAGGTGCTTCTTTCAACGCGAGCCCTGTCTCATCCTCCTTCGCAAGTCCTGTCTCATCCCTTTACATTAACGACGCCAATAATAATAATAATAATAATAATACTAATAATAATGCCGATCCTAATTCCCTTATCCCCTGGCTTAAAAACCTGTCATCTGGCACTCTCCCACCTTCATCTAAACTCCCTCATCATCTTTACATACCGGGAGGTTCTATAAGTGCTCCAGTCACACCTCCATTGAGCTCACCCACTGCATGTACTCCAAGAATGAACGGTAACTGGGACGACCCCACATCTAATCCTGCTTGGCAACATTTTCCGTTTTTACCCTCGTCTACTCCTCAAAGTCCTGGTATGCAGACTCCACCTGATTCGGGATGGCTTTCTGGCGTTCAAACTCCACGAGACGGGCTCTCTTCTCCGACGTTCAGCCTTATCGCGGCAAATCCATTTGGTTTTAAGGAACTGTTGTCGAACGGCGGTTCTCGTATGTGGACCCCGGGGCAAAGTGGGACTTGCTCTCCCGCTGTTAATGCAGGGTTCGACCAAACCGCTGATGTTCCGATGTGTGATGCGATTTCAGCTGAGTTTGCATTTGGTAGTAATAATGACAAGGGAATAGTAAAACCTTGGGAAGGCGAGAGAATACATGATGAGTGTGTTCCAGACGACCTCGAGCTTACTCTGGGGAATTCGAGCACCAGGTAGGTATAACACCATCCTCTTTTTTTTCCTTTGCCTTCCGATTCTTGTTAAATTTCGACTAATTATTTGATAATGTGAATTTTTCAGGTGAATAATTATTTGATAATTATTCGTTAAGATGCTGTTATCCGCTACCGGACATTGTTGAACTTATTCTGATGTCTGTTTGAATATACGGAGTGCATCTCGTTAAAGAGTGTTGTTGTCTGAACCACGGAAATTAAATTGTACGGCACTTCAATCTTTTTCCTTCCCCCTACTTTTACGATGTTATGTCCTCAAAGAAACAAAAATCAAGTATAAATAGTTAGTCTATCTGCAAAATTTTTTTAGCAGATTTCCGTGTGTATGTTAACTTGCAAATTCTTCAGATTCTTTTTTCATTTGTAACAGTAATTGTTCCGTTTGTGGTGCTATGTTGTAACTGTAATGTACCTTTCTTCTCAATAGATCATAATTTTGTCTTGGATTCCTGCTTGTTTCTAAGGTAATTTACTGTGTTGAACGATTTTCGAAATTTTAGCGAGAGCATTCATGTCTTGGTTAACGATCCTGCTTTAACTTCTGTAAATTCGTACAAGTATGAAGAAAATGGTGTGAACCTGATGTGTTCCCACATTGCTGGCACACGAGATCCCTGAGTGAGTATAGTATGTGGTGCACTCTTTCCTAATTGGGGCGCTTCTGGGGCCTGAAGTTCCAAGAGATGAGATCTCGGAATGAAGCCTCTATAATACCAACTAAGAAGTTGTAACTGAATGCTTGATGATATAAGACCCGTTGTTTGGTCAGGGGTGTCTGGTTGCCCTTTGGTGATCTCTTGCATACTCCGGGTCTGGGTTTCCTTCATCTTTTTCTTTATGTTTATTCCTCTTCATTTTATTTTAATGGTGTTGCAATTTTTTTTCTGCTGTGGCAAAAACTGGGGTAAACTGCATAAGTACGCCTGTGTTTTATAAAAATTGCATTAAAACTCTCTCAAGTTCTTGAAAGTTCGTTATAAAGAACAGAGACTGGAGAGTGCGGCACACTTGCCTTAAATAATGTGGCTGGCCATGTTTTTTAACAATTAAATGCTGCCAAAATTACCAAAATGACCCATAAACTTAGAATATTGCAAAATCAACCTCTACGTACTTGCAGAATGTTCCTTCAAATTAAACAATTAAAAGATAAAAAGAAAAATAGAGATGCCGGCGATAACTGCCTACAGCCAATCTGGAGCTTCCTACGATGATCGTCGGAAGCACATCAATTTCAATGGAGTTTCAAATCTGAAATCGATATTTGAAGTTCGTGGAAGTGCTGATGCCGTATAGAATATTGCCTATAAGGTTGGAGCTTGAGGAACACATAATTGCCAATAACAAAAGACCTCTCAGAATGATGTTCGTTACTCTGCTGTTGCGTCCTGTTTTGTGCCTGCAAGAGATGAAACTTGAGGAACTTGATAGCTTCTTCTCGTAGCTGAGAGTGGTCTATCCACAGTAGAAGAATCACATTCACCAGGTAAACAAGGTAAGTGTATTAGAGGAGTTTGGCCATAAACCACCTCATAAAGAGTACACTGAATAGAGTAGTGAAAATTGGTATTGTACCACCATTCAGCTAATGGTAACAGATGCCTTCTCAGAACACATGCATCTGAGGTAAGTTTCAAGTGCCTATTCACAATTTCAGATTGTTCATTCGTCTGTGGATGATATGCAGTAGACTTATGCAATTGAACACCCTGCAAGGAGAAAAATTCAGTCCATATCTTGCTTACAAAGATATTGTCCCTATACTGACAATAAAAGTAGGTAAGCCATGAAGTTTGAACATAGAGTCTATGAATAGGTGAGCAACATCCAAGGCACTGTAGGGATGAGACTGTGATATCCCACACCGACTAGCAGAGAGCGGGTGAAGTGCCTTATATGTGCGTGCCGAACTCCTTATAGCATGAGGCCTTTTGGGAGCCCAGTGGCTTCGGAGTGATGAGATCTCCGAAGTTAAGCGTGCTGGTGGCGAGGAGCAGTCTCAGGATGGGTGACCTCCTGGGAAGCTGCTCGCTGGGCTCCCAGGAACAAAACCGTGAGGGCCAGCTCAGAGGAGAGCGCCCAGAGCGGACAATATCATGCTACGGCGGAGGGGTCCCGGGATGTGACAATTTGGTATCGGAGCCACTCTGCCGTGTCGTGCGAGTGTGCCGACGAGGACGTCGGGTCCTTTGAGGAGGGGCGGATTGTGATATCCCACACCGACTAGCAGAGAGCGGGCGAAGTGCCTTATATGTGCGTGCCGAACTCCTTATAGCATGAGGCCTTTTGGGAGTCCAGTGGCTTCAGAGTGATGAGAACTCCGAAGTTAAGCGTGCTGGTGGCGAGGAGCAGTCTCAGGATAGGTGACCTGAGAAGCTGCTCGCTGGGCTCCCAGGAACAAAACCGTGAGGGCCAGCTCAGAGGAGAGCGCCCAGAGCGGACAATATCATGCTACGGCGGAGGGGTCCCGGAATGTGACAGAGACAGTGCCATGAAATGAGAGTATTTAGTGAGCCTATCAACCACAACAAAGATAACTTGCTTCCCATGAGATTTTGGCGGACCTTCAAAGATATATTGGTAAAGGTTGAAGAAGACCAGGGGAAGCCACCGTCTCATTTTTGCTTCTTTGACAAATAGCCCATTCCCTCACGTATGATTGAATATCTTTAGTCATCCCTTTCCAAAGGAACATAGATTTGACTCTGACTGCAGTATTATCTCTCCCAGAATGGCACGAGTGGTTGAATCATGAAGTTAATGCAAGATAAAGCTCTTGAAAGTATCATCAGCCCCAATAACTAGCTTGCCTGTCCTCCTAGAGTATCATTGCTTCACGAAAATATTGGATGTGAGTTAGGATCATTCTGCACACCAGTGATGATTTTCTGAGTATGGGCATCTCCAGGCCAAAAAGACTTGATCTGCTGCAATAAATCAGGCTCAATTGAATTTAACACCAAGGGTAAAAGCTCAGCACCATCTACTCTAGACAAGACACATGCTGCTTTATTTTCCCTTCCCTCTTTATATTGGATTTCAAACTCAAATCCCATAAGCTTGGCTACCTATGCTTGTTTGAATATGGTGGTCAACCTTTGCTCCAACATATACTTGATGCTCCTATGATCAGTTCTTATAATGAAAGGTTTATGAGATAAGTACGTACTCCACTTTTGAACTGCATACACAATAGCAATGAGTTCCCTTTCATAGATTGATAAGGCGTGCTGCCTAGGACCAAGAGCCTAGCTTAGGTAAGCAATGGGGTGGTTCTCCTGCATCAACACAACACCTATACCACGACCAGATGCATCACTCTCTAAGACAAATACCTTAGAGAAATGAGGAAGAGTGAGAACAGGGCCCTGACTTAAAGCACACTTTAGAGTCTGCAAAGCCACAGTGGCAGATTCTTTCCACTCAAATTAGTCCTTCTTAGCAATTATGTCAAAGGTTTGGCTATTTTGCCAAAGTCTTTCACGAGTCTCCTGTAATAGCCAACAAGACCAAGAAACCCACGAAGTTGTTTTACTGTCTTATGAGTAGGCCATGAAGCTACTTCTCCATGTAGAGTGCAAGTTGGGATGATAATCTGAGGTGCTACTTTATCCACTTGTAAGAAGCATAGTTCAGCTCCATTGTTAACTGCTTGGTTGAGAGCATCATTATATATCAACGTTACTACAGTGTTTTGGCTCCCCTCAAAATAGTTCTTCTACCACCAACTGTGAGTTCCATCTACAGCTTGTCAAAGTCCCAAAAATGGATCCACGTGACTTCAACCATTGAATTCCTAGCACCAAATCACAACAAACAAGAGGTAATACAATAACATCAGTAGTGAAAACATGGTTATGCATAGACCATGTGAATATGTTGCAACCAATGGGTGCCTCCAGCTTGTGGTCACCTCCACCCGTGATAGACATAGATTTGACCT